>CM057100.1:31629870-32174870 GCA_029959045.1 Taenioides sp. WSHXM2023
GCTAGAAGGGGTCTGTAATGCTACGTTTTTGTTTTGTTTACTATTTTTGTTCTACTTTGAACGATTTAAAATCTGATTCTCAGTTTGATGACCATATGGTTAATTATTGCCATTTTAGTAAAAAATAGCCTAGTTACTAGCAGGGGTCACCAACCTTTTCAGAGCTGAGGGCTACCTTAAGATCATGAAATAGTACGAGGGCTACCAGCTCAATACAGATAATCCAAAAGACTAAAAAATACACTATTACACTGTATTATTCGATTACATTGTAGGAATACCTGCATTAGTAACCATTTGTTAGTTACTTGGAAATGATCACATTTGTGTTTCATTGTCAAAGCGACATTTATTTTGTGCAAATGAATGAACATGTTACAACTTCACTACTCATTAATAATAATGTAGTAGTTATATTGTAATGTAGTAGTATTCTTAAAACTAGTTCAACTCAATTTTTGTTTTAAACAAATCAGACACTTCAACCTGGTAACAGCAATAACCTGGTAACAAGTGTTTAACAAAAACACTATTAAACTCTGTTGCAGTTAATGTGAAACTTGGCACTCCATGTTGTCTACTAGTTTGCTGTATTCTGGTGTATAGTTGGACACTGCCACTCTCAGTGACTCCTGCAAATGTGAATCAGTTAGGCGTGTTCTGAATTTATTTTTGATGAAGTTCATATTCGAAAAGGCTGATTCACAGAGATAGGTGGATCCAAAAAGGCAGCCAACCTTCATAGCTGCTGTACAGACAGCTTTGTACTTCACCGTGTCCACTAGGTTCCAAAAGTTTGGATTACCCAGATGGGCTTTGAGGTGTAGGTCATTTTGAAAAGTCACTATTTCCATTTCTACTTGCCCTGCATCCAAGTTGAAGGTTGTACTTAGTTTCTCAGCTGTGTTGGTAATGTCCACTGACATAAAGGGATTTGAAATGAATGACACACATGGCTCCATTTGATCAAAATCACTAAAACGGTTCTCAAACTCTTGCATTAGTCTGTTAATCACTTGGCAGTATTTTTCTGCTACCTTATCAAACACCACAGATGCAGATGCATTGTCTTTTTTGTCTTTTTTGCACTGAGGGTGCAGGTCACTTTTTCTTTGTAAATGTTCATTTTAGCTTTAAAAGCCTTGACAGCACTAATCATGTCTGTGACTGTCTTACCTTTGCCTTGCAGCTCACAGTTCAAATAGTTCAGTTTTCCTGTGATGTCTGTTAAAAAAGCAAGGTCAAGCAACCATTCAATGTCATCCAGGAGTGAGATGTCCTCTTCTCTGCTCTGCAAGAACTCCTTTATTTAAAGGAGTTCTTTTTTTAAAGTGCCAAGAAACGTTGCAAAATTCGCCCTCTGCTGAGCCATCGGATGTCTGTATGAAGCAACAGGTCGCCGTATTCCGCAAACAGCTCCTCTAAAAGCACTTTGAATGTCCTGTGCTGCTTGGCTTTGGAGCGAATGCGATTAATGATTTTCACAACAGGCGTCATAACATGGTCAAACCCGGTCACTTTGGCACATATTGCCTGCTGGTGAATGATACAGTGGTAGTGTAAGAAAGGTGGGAAATCAGCGTCATTCTTACAGTGCGCAATGAAGTCCGCTCTACATCGCATCATTGCCGGTGCGCCATCTGTAGTGATCGAGACAAGCTTCTCCACTGGCACTTTTTTCTCCATGAAGAAAGTTTTCATTACGTTGTAAATGTCCACTCCTCGTGTAGTTGTCCTCAACAGTATCAGCGTCAGGAGCTCTTCTTTGGTGGAGAAATCGTTGAATACCATCCTAATAAACACCATTAGTTGAGCCGTACTGCTGCTGTCCACGGACTCATCACACTGGATGCTGAACCACCTGCATCTGCATGCACATAGGTCCTTGTCCAGCTGCTCATTTAAGTTTTCGGAGATAGCAGACACCCGTCTTGTCACTGTACTCGCACCAACTTGTACATCGGCCAGACTTGAGATGACTTCGGATCCATTTTTCTCGTCTTTAAAAACCGTTTCAGCGATTATCATCATAGCCCCCTTGACAATCTCTCCATCTTCTTATTTTTAATCAAATAATTTGTTGCTCTGAATGAAGCCTCGATCGCCTTTTTGGATTTCTTTAGCGGTTTGGTGAAGAAAGACTGCTGCTTGGCTAAAGCGGCCTTTAACTCTTTAAACAATTGTCATGCGCAGATAATTGATCTTTGACCTCGAACAATTACATATGCCTGTTATATTTAAAAATATGTGTTTTTATTATTACCTACAAGTTTACAAGTGTTATTAGTGCTTAATAAAGGCGCAGCGACCTGTTCTATTTTTTTAGAACAAGTTCTGCGGGCGACTGAGATGGGGCTCACGGGCGACTGGGTGCCCGCGGGCATAGGGTTGGTGACCCCTGGCCTAGTTGTAGGCTCTTTACACTGCCCTCAAGACCTGACTGCAGAGGTGCTCTTTGCACTGGAACCTGCTGGAAATATTTCTTTTTCAGATTGTTTGGTAGAGTAAATTGTTTATTGGTGAAAACATGTTGCTGGCTGCAAAATTAAAATGCGCTTAAAACCTTGGATAACTTGATTTAAGATAGATAAATAGATAAATACTTTATTGATCGTGAAGGAATTCACATTTTCAGAAGCAACTATGAAACATAAAATAATAATACAGCAGTAATTCATCACTTATAGAGATGCATTGCATAGCCATATGGCATGTGGAACAAACAACTTCCAGAGTCTGTATGTGGAGGTGGACCGGGACAACAACCTGTCCCCAAAGGTGCGCTGTTTGGTGATACTGTTGTGCAGAGGGTGCTAGGGGTTATTCAGGATGGACAGGACCTTGTTTAGGGCCCTCTTTTCAGCCACAGAAGTGAGTCAAGCTCTGCACCCACTACAGATCCTGCCTTCCTCAGCCTACCCAACCCCAACTATCGTACTTCTTCTTGAGGCTTCCTCACCAGCAGATCACAGCGTTGAAGAAGACACTGGAGATAACTGTATGGTAGAATATCAGCAGGAGCTTCTGGCAGATGTTAAAGGTCTTGAGTTGTAGGCTCAAATACTCATACTATATATCCTATAGATACTTTGACTAGTCAAGATATGATTTTGCACTTAAAGAAACAAAAGACATGGTGAACTTGAAATTGCTGGGTTTCAGATTACATCACATGGTCAGATTGAACATTTGTGCATTTACCTTTGGATATTTGAGGGCAAAGTACAATGTAATCAATACGGACAGCTGTCGCTTGCCTCCATCTGAGAGTACATCATCATATTCTAGAATTTGAAGAAAGAAATATTCTAAAAATCAACCATAAAATATCAATCCATCCATCCATCCATCCATTCATTTTCTTCCACTTATCCAGGGCCGGGTTGCGAGGGCAACAGTCTAAGCAGGGACTTCTAGACTTCCTTCACCCCAGACACTTCCTCCAGCTCCTCCAGGGCGACCCCAAGGCTTCCCAGGCCAGCCAAGAGACATAGTCCCTCCAGCGTGTCCTGGTGGGACATGCCCTGATCACCTCCCGGTAGGCATCTGGAACAGATTCTCAAGCCACCTCAGCCTGCTCCTCTCGATGTGGAGGACCAGCGGCTCTACTCTGAGCTCCTCCCGTGTGACTGAGCTCCTCACCCTATCTCTAAGGGAACACCCAGCCACTCTGCGGAGGAAACTAATTTCGGCCGCCTGAATCCACGATCTTGTCCTTTCGGTCATCACCCAAAGCTCATGACCATAGGTGAGGGTAAGAACGTAGATGATTGGTAAATCAAGAGCTTCACCGCCTGTCAATCTCACTCTCCATCCTCCCCTCACTATAAGACCTCGAGATACTTGAACTCCTCCACTTGAGGCAAGGACTCTCCACCCACCCAGAGAGGGCAATCCACCTTTTTCCGGTCAAGAACCATGGCCTCGGATTTGAAGGAACTGATCCCCATCCCAGCCAAGATCCTGTGGGACTTCCAGATACAGACTGACAGAATGGTGATGGTGAACCAACCAGACATAGTGGTGTTGGATAAGCAACAGAACAAAGCGTGGGGGACATTGCAATACCAAGCGATAATAATATCAGGTTATCTAGTAATATCAGGAAAAAGGAACACGAGAAACTAGAGAAATACCAGGAGCTCAAGGAAGAGCTGGAGAAGGCCTGGAAGGTGAAGGCATCAATGGTGCCCGTGGTGATCGGAGCACTCGGGGCTATAACCCCCAAACTGGAAGAGTGGTTAGAGCAGATCCCAGGAAAAACTTCAAACATCTCAGTCCAGAAAATGCAATACTAGCGACTCAAGCTCAAATAGAGGGCCCGAGCTGGATGACGGTGAGGGAGACCAACCACCGTGGAAGGTGAGGAACATTATATATGAATATATATATACAGTCCCTGACAAAAGTCTTGTCGCTTATCCATTTTGTAGAAACAAAAGCTTATAGCCTGACTTTAAATTAATCGATTGGTTTTAGAAATGTCTCATATGAAAGCTAAAACCCTCCCAAATTATGCTCAATATACTAAAATAAATTTGCTTCACTGAAGAAAGATTGATCATTTAATGAACACAGAAAGGTCAGATTTTGGCAAGACAAAAGTCTTGTCGCCTTGTCATATGATGTACCCAATCCTAGATTACAGCCTCACCTGTGACCAGTTACTGATCAATCAATTAGTGGGTGTGTATAAAAAGAACCCCAGCACACCAGACCTTCACATCAACTGCAACTTGACCTCTGACAACATGCCTAAGATCCACCCTGAGACCAAAGCGTTAATTATCAAGAGGCTGAAGACCAGATCCACTGCTGAGGTGGCTGACACCTTCAATGTGTCTCAGCGTCAAGTACAAAGAATAAGAAAAAGATCTGAAAAGACTGGAGATGTTTTTGACAAGCCCAGGTCCGGCAGACCCCGCAAGACAACTGCTCGGGAGGACCGTTTGTTGATTCAAAAATCCAAGGCCAGCCCCTTTTCCACTGCAGCAGAGCTCCACCAGGCCTGGTCACCTCAAGTCCCTGTGTCAACCAGAACAGTTTGTAGAATTCTGTCTCGAAATGGCCTCCATGGTCGAATCAGTGCACAGAAACCAGCATTAAACAAAAGGCAATCAAAAAACCGTGTGGCATTTGCCAAGGCCCACAGCCTGCTAAAAGGATGGACACTGGAAAAGTGGCAGAAGGTGGATTTCTCAGATGAATCCTCGGTTGAATTACATCACAGCCGCCGCAAATATTGCAGGAGACCTACTGGAGCCCGCATGGATCCAAGATTCACCCAGAAAACAGTTAAGTTTGGTGGCGGAAAAATCATGGTCTGGGGTTACATCCAGTATGGGGGTGTGCGAGACATTTGCAGGGTGGAAGGCAATATCAATAGCCTAAAATATCAAGAAGTATTAGCTACCTCTTACATTCCCAACCATAAAAGGGGTCAAATTTTGCAGCAGGATGGTGCTCCATCGCATACTTCTATCTCTACATCAAAGTTCCTCAAGGCAAAGAAGATCAAGGTGCTCCAGGACTGGCCAGCCCAGTCACCAGACATGAACATCATTGAGCATGTCTGGGGTAGAATGAAAGAGGAAGCATGGAAGGCAAAACCAAAGAATCTTGATGAACTCTGGGAGGCATGTAAGACTGCTTTCTTTGCTATTCCTGATGACTTCATCAACAAATTGTATGAATCATTGTCGACCCGCATGGATGCAGTCCTTCAAGCTCATGGAAGTCATACAAGATATTAAATATGGATCTCACAGCACTACTACTTAATTCACTGATGTTATGCAACATATTTTTGTATTTGAAGTAAATTATTTGTTCAATTTTCTGTAGGCGACAAGACTTTTGTCTTGCCAAAATCTGACCTTTCTGTGTTCATTAAATGATCAATCTTTCTTCAGTGAAGCAAATTTATTTTAGTATATTGAGCATAATTTGGGAGAGTTTTAGCTTTCATATGAGACATTTCTAAAACCAATCGATTAATTTAAAGTCAGGTTATAAGCTTTTGTTTCTACAAAATGGATAAGCGACAAGACTTTTGTCAGGGACTGTACATACTGCTCAAAATTTGAACACTTTGAAAAAAGTGTTGGATATCTGTACAAATATGGACAAGACAATGTCTTGGGAACAAAAGGATGTCAACTCATTTAATGGAAATAACATTTTCATACTACAGAGGGCTTAATTTTATACACACCCTGAAAATCAAAGTGAAATAATGATGTGGCAGGCCATTTTAATTTTATTTCTGCAACTGAAATATCTTTATCTATACCCCATGTGCTTGTATGCAAGTTTGACAAAGTCATGGCATGCTCCTAATGAAACGATGGGTGGTGTCTTGTGGGATGTCCTCCCAGATCTGTGCAAGGGCATCACTGAGCTCCTGTAGAGTCTGAAGAGCAACCTAGTGGCGCCTGACGGACCCAAAGATAATGTCCCAGAGGTGTTCTATCGCATTAAATCAGGTGATTGTGAGGGCCATTCAGTTGTATCAATCCCTTCATCCTCCAGGTACTGCCTGCATAGTTTTGCCACATGAGGCCAGGCATTGTCGTGCATCAAGAGGAACCCAGGACCTACTGCACCAGCGCAGAGTCTGACAATGGGTTCAAGGATTTCATCCTGATACCTAATGGCAGTCAGACTGCCGTTTTCTAGCCGGTAGAGGTCTGTGCGTCCATCCATGGATATGCCTCCCAAGACCATCACTGACCCACCACCAAACCACTCATGCTGAACCATGTTGCAGGCAGCATAGCGTTCTCCTTGTCTTCTCCAGATGTCTATCGCACTGGTGGCAGACTTGCCAATTCTGGTGTTGTCTAGCAAATGCCAGTGGAGCTCTACGCTGCCGGGCGGTGAGCACAGGGCCCACTGTGGTGCCCTCAAGCCATCCTCATGAAGTCTGTTTCTAATTGTTTGGGCAAAGACATTCACATGCCTGCTGGGGGTCATTCTGTGGGGGGCACTGGAAGTGCTCAACCTGTTCCTCCTCGCACAAAGGAGCAGATATGGGTCCTGCTGATGGGTTGAGGACCTTCTATGGCCCTGTCCAGCTCTCTTAGAGTAACTGCCTGTCTTCTGAAATCTCTTCCATGATCTGGAGATTGTGCTGGGAAAACATTAAATCTTCTTGCAACAGCACGTCTGGATGTGCCATCCTGTCTGTAGGGTTAAGGAATGCCGTCATAATCCCAGTAGTGACAATCACTCTAGCCAAAGCCAGCAATAGTGGAAAACCAGCCAACAACATCAAGAGGGAGAAAAATGAAATGACTATTTTTTTTTAGCAGTGTATATATGTTTTGTGTGTAAAAAAAGAAAACCCTCCTGGCCGCGCGGGGGAGTAATGGACAGAGTTCAGCAGACGCACGGTTCGTGACGGAGCGGAAGGCGCAACGTACAGATCCAAACATTTCGATCTTGTGCCTACTTTTACACCTCAGATGGCATCAGTCAAGAGATAACAGCTGACTGCGAGGGACCCACAGGTTAGACCCCGCTTTTCACTTTGACAACATACTGCACAATGTTATTTCAGAGGAGAGGGTACTAATCTGAGTCATGGGAACCCCCGGCATGCTAACTGAAGCTAACAAAAACAAGTCTCGCTACTGCACACACCACTGCGCGTATTTCTGCTGTCACAATCACACTAAACACGCCAACACTACGCAGTTGTTGTGTTGGACCGTCTCCTAAACTGCATGCAGATTGTGGACATTGCTCTGGGATGTGAGGAGTTCAGAGGGAGCTGTCTTTGTTTGAGTCTAAGTGAGTCCTTGTAGCACCTATAAACATTACGAGAACAAATAGTGCTAATCTACAGACCTAACAGACTATGAATTGCCTGTGTATCTGTGTAGTAGTAGTAGTAGTAGTAGTAGTAGTAGTAGTAGTAGTAGTAAGATTCTGATACAGTCAATCACCTACTCAATAATGACTGACTGTAACCCATGCTACAGCCTAGCAGATCCATGACACGATAAGACCATGAGAAATTAACATCATTAAATTAGATTAGATGATTCACCTTTATTGTCTACATTATGGAGAAATTCTTTTCGGACAAGCAATGGCCACAAAAACACAACAACAGGACAACAGACCGAAGCATCACTCCACACTCACAACCCAAGAGCTACAGCATCACCAAGATTTTAACAAGATCTGATACACAAATTCTCAGCCAGTTCATTAATACTTCCCAGTCTAGAAATTCGTTAGCTGAACAATTGCTCTAGCATCTGTCAATTAATCCACATCACTCCATCATTAAAGGTGCACTGTGTAACATTTTTAGTGGAAAATCTGCCAACTGCTTGTCTCCATGGAAATGTTATTCCCTTGTCTAAAAGGTTTAATCCATACTGTGGAACATATCTATCACAAGGGAGAGAAGCAGGTTAGAGCACTACACTACATTACAGTTCAGATCTGTGGAGAGTCACCCCTATTCACAGAAGGAAGTACTGTATTTTTGAGCAACAGAAACACCTATAATGAATAAATGCTAGATGGATATTTTTAATGACATACCATGGAACATTCCAGGCAATAATAATAATAATAATAATAATAATGCATCAGTTTTATATAGCGCTTTTCTGGACACTCAAAGACGCTTTACAGATCATTATTCATTCACTCCACCCTTGGTGGTGGTAAACTACTATTGTAGCCACAGCAGCCCTGGGGCAAACTGATGGAAGTGAGGCTGCCAATCGCCATCGGCCCCTCCGACCACCACCATCACTCACGCACACAACACTTTCATACTAGGCAATGTGGGTGAAGTGCCTTGTCTAAGAACATAGCAGTTTTTACCACTGGCGCCCCACTGTGGCACCTGATTTTTCTGATAATGCACACCTTACACAAAAAAAAAAGTTTCATATGATGTGGACAGTAACTCAAACTCCTGATGCAGGACCCTTCTTCACAACTGTCCCCTTAAAACATTTCCCAACTTTCTTGGTCAAATTTAGGATTTGTGACTTTAGTTTAACGGTCAGATTGCCAAACCAAAATGGTGATATCGTATCGAATAATAGACTAAATGCAAGCTTGATAAAAGAGAAGACAATGATCAGATGCACAAATTTCACTTCAGTAATTGAGCATATCCTATTTGCTTCCTGTTTATAATACACAGGTATTGTTCAAAGGATAATGATTGAACTAATGTTTTTAGAACAGAGACTGATGCGTTAAGCCCATAAACTGAGAAGAGGGTGAGATGGCTCCCAGAAGGAAAGTATCCAGACTGCAGCTTGTGAAGCATAGCCATGAAGCACTTCAGCCCCATCCAGAGGAGGACAAAGACTACGTCAACCAGCTCTCCCACGAGCTCCTCTGTCATATCTTCAGGTACTCTCTCCCGTGATCTTATCACAACGGCATTGCATTTATTATTATCTTTATTTCTGAATTTGTTATAATGTTGTATTGTGAGAGTTGTATAGTTTACAGCCTTATCTATGAGGGACACGTGTCTAGACTGGTTGAAAAATTTGAACTTTTGGTGAAATTTGCAGTACTTCAACATGTTTCATGTGTCTGCCCTAGGCACACTTGAGTAATGTCTTGGACCACTACTACTACTACTACTTCTACTTGAGTAATATTATTTAGGAGTAATGTTACTTTTATTTGAGTACAGTTTTTGGCTACTCTACCCACCTCCAATAGTGTAATCCGAACTAGAAAAGTTGCACAGTGCACCTTTAATTCCCTTTTACATTAACTGAATAGTCACATTTTAGCTGTTGTCCCTCATAGTAGTTTCTATCCTGGTTTGATCTTGTGTTTTTAGGTATCTCCCATTGAAGGACATAATCTCGATGGAGTGTCTGTCCCGAAAGCTCCGGGAGGCGGTGTCTCTGTACCTGCGCGTGCTCAGGGTGGTGGACCTGTGCGCGGGCCGCTGGTGGGACTACATGCCCTCAGGTAACTCTGCTTTCAAGTGCAGCTCATCACCTTCACTCACCATGAATGTAATCAAATTTATTATTCTAAAGAAGACACTTATCTTAGTGAAATTGCTTTGTTGTTCTAATACAAAAACAGTGAATGAACCTAACAATTTAAAAATGCTTGTGGAATATGGTAAGGTGCTGGGCAGGGGACTATAGTTAAAGTTAAAGTTATTGTGCTTGTGTCTAATATATAGTTATAATCTAGCACACCCGTGGATCATTATGTTATAATTTGAACATTTTAAATTGCAATACTCATCTAAAACATTAAGTTTGTTGACTTCCACATTAGAAAACCTTGGTGCCCAATGGGAGCTGACATTGCCATAAACATCAACACAACAAAGAGCTATGAAGTTGTCGGGTGCTTCCTATGGATAGTTGCAGATCCCGAGTAGTATGTTGTTTTTTTTTCAATTATACCAAAATGACACAATGCTGCAGAATCCTACTCATATCGCCAATAAAATTGGAGAAGGAAATACTTGTACATATACTGGTGGAGGCGAAAACATGGGTTTGAACTCTGCTTTTTACGTCCTTAAAGCTCTCTCTCTTGTAGCTTGTCTCATATATGCTGGTGAATGTCTGTTCTAGGTTTCACAGACAGCAGTTTTCAGATCCTCCTGAAGAAGATGCCGGAGGTGGAGCAGCTGTATGGGCTGCACCCGCGCTTTCTAGAGAGGAGGAGAGTCAGGGGCTATGAGGCCTTTAGTATCCCAGGGCTGCTGGAGGCTCTGCAGGCCTGCCCCAATCTTATGGTCAGTGCCACACGACCATTGGAGCTGTGGATGAATGAACACGCATCAGTCTGCCCAAAATCTTAAAACCATTTTATTTTGACCCCCAAGTTTACCTGTTTTCTCCAAGCGCTCTGGTTTCACATCAACCCAAAACATGCACAGTAGGTCAAATCCTCCAGCTAAGGTAGTCATGACCAAGACTAGTTCAAGATCTGGAGATGGGTCCCACTGCTCTTGACAGGTTGCCACAGTAGCATTGAAGGATGGAGCAAATGCAGAGGATGAATTTCCCTATGGGCACAATAAAGTGTACTAAACATATTTAAACAAGTCAAGTTTATTTATATAGCACAATTCACGCACAGAGTAATTTAAAGTGCTCTGTGGAATAAGAATAACATAGAAGTCATAATACAAACAAATCAACAACACTTCAGCACTAGGCCTTCATCAGGCTGTTCTGTTTGTGTTTTTGGGCTGCTCTCTGTCCTCCAACATTTCAAGACATTGATGTGCAAAGTTGTCATTCTTTCATAGCTGCATAAAACAGAATGCCGATGTTTAGTCCTGACTCTGGGCACCAACAGGAAGCCGGTCCCTGAGGTCCTCAAAGTGCGAGATGGTATATATATATATATATATATATATATATATATATATATATATATATATATATATAATGTATTTTAGAATTGATCATCTCACCATTTGTAAATGTACATGTAAAGGTCCAGATTAATAACTTACACAATGTTCTATATAATTGTTATTTCATGTGAGTTACACCCTCTGAAGTTTCTCTTTCAATTTCAATTTAATAAAATAGTTCAAATATGTTTTGTGCATCCATTGTTTTAAAAGGTCAGCCCTCCTTTAATTGTTTGTTTTCAGGGAGTGGAGACCTCGCACCTGGAATTGGTGGAAGCCATATGGAACTACATGCCACAGGTTCATATATTGGGAAAGTTCCGCAACCGCAATGGAGCATTCCCCATTCCTCCTGAGAACAAGCTGACCATCCCTGTGACGGCCAAGATCCAAACCCTGCATCTTGTGGGTGAGTCTTGCTCAGTGCTGCTGTGACACCCATACATATGTACAGCTGGAAATGGGCCATGATGACACATTTTGAAGTGTGATGTATTGGTGAAGTAAATATAGATGATAATATTGAAACCAAACCATAAGGCAGATTTATCCAAAAAACTATTCTAAATGTACAATATTGTTAAAAATATTAATTGCAATAAATAAATTATAATAGCAGAATGAAACACTTATTCTCAGTATCCTGAAAAGAGCTTTGAAATTAATTGCCACTCACTGGCTATGAAAAAAATAGCCCAACTATAGAGAAGTGGAAAAATAAAAAAAAAAGTATGTATGTATATTATTATTATTATTATTATTATTATTATTATTATTATTATGGTAGTAGTAGTAGTAGTAGTAGTAGTAGTAGTAGTAGTGATAATAGTGTTGGTATTATTGCTGTTATTCTTTTTTTTTTTTTCTATTGTTGATAATAGTGATAATAACAAGGATAATAATAATGATAATGGTCCTGTTTCACAAAGGAAGTTCAGAAACCTCTGGGTTTAAGAGTAAACTATGGGTTCATATCCCCTGAGACACTAAAAACTCAGAACTCCATAAACCTTGAGTTTAGCAGAAGACACAAGGAATCCCATAAGCAGCCTGCTTGGATAAAAACATTAAATTGTTAAAAAACAATTAAAATGGCAATTTAAGATTAAATTAGCTAATTACCATTTTTTTGCTAATCTAAGACGTTGAGATGTATGTAGCTCATTGAGTTTTTAAATGTATCCCACGTAAATCTTGTTTTAAAAGCGTACATGAATTAAATAGAATAGTATTTATCCATGAATGTGTGCGACGATTTGCACTTCCCAACACACTGCAGAAAGTGATGACAGGCTTTTAAATCATGTGAGTCAAATAAGTGTAAAGTAGAAATGAACACAAGTCACATCATTCAACCTTGTTAAGCCTTATTAAGTGCACCTGGTCCTTCTGTGACTGACCAGTCAGAGCTCTCTTTCAGGAGCAGGCTCTGGTTAACCTTGGGATTATATCAATGAAACCTGTATAGGCTGTATTCACGCTTACCAGAAGATGTTTGGAAACATGTGGATGACGACTTCCTTTGTAGTTACCGACACTGGGTGTGTGATAAAACCATGGATTCACCAGCAGTGGTCTTCACAACCTGCCAAAGCTTTCCATGGGGGGTTTGACTCTAATCGCATTTTCAATGTCACTTACAGACAGGATGTAACTCTTGATTTGCTGAACATAACGGAGTGCTACAATTACATCTTTTTTAATTAAATTAGACAAATTATAATACACAAATTAATAGGCAATTTATAAAAGGAAAAAAAAAGAATACAATGACATCTAGATGAAGAAAACCGGGCCGTTTTCCCAGATTTTGTCAGAGTTACTATCTACTATTCAGCAGAGTCCAAAGAAGTCGTCATCCTCGTTTCCAAATGTCTGCCAGTTTTGTGACGTAAGCGTGACTAGAGCCTATTTTAAAGTAATTCTAAATATCAAATTAATAATTTAAATAATGAAAACTAAATCAATAATATAAAATTTGTTGAATATGTATGATAATAAAAAAACAATAAGGAAAGATAAGAATGATTCATGATCAAAAGAATGAAAAGGGGCCCAAAAAATTATAATAGATAAAACAATATATTTTGAGAAATAAAATTATATTTATGGACATGTGGTAGAATTATGAAAACATTTACAGTGCTTATACTTTTTAAAAAAATTATTTGGGCACACTTGGTCACTTTAAGAAACAAAAAAGAAAATTGTATATAAAAAAAAGAATGAAACATTTAGTTTGTCTATAATGAGTCACAGAAGAATTCAACTCTCTACAGCTCAAATCTCATAGTAGTACAGGAAAATAACTCAAAGTTTCCCACTAGTACAAAGAAAAAGTCCTCATGATAACTACTGACCCCCAGAAATATTGTTGTGATGATGTTTTGAACGGTAAGTCGAGGCCAAGCTGGAAACCACCAGCATGCATTTTTAATCGACTTCTCGGTGAAACTAAGGCTTGTGTTGCAGGAGTGAATGTTCCTGAGATCCCTTGCGTGGCCATGCTACGTCATCTCTCCCTAAAATGGGTTCGCCTGACCAAACCACAACCCTTTAAGGATTTCCTGTGTGTCAACCTCAAAACATTTGTCATGAAGAACTGTGCCGGACCCACCAACTCGCTCAAATATGTGCCTCTAGTGACGGGGCTGGCCTCCGCACGCAGCCTGGAGCAGCTGGAGCTGGTTAGGGTGCCTTTTCTGGGAGGCCTCATCCAGCACGTGGTGGAGGACAGCTGGAGGTCAGGTGAGCTCTACACATGGGCCAGTCACCATAAACTTCGACTTCATGGTTGCTTACCTTTTTTTTTTATTGTATTGTTTAAGTGTCACAATACTAAAATTTCAAACTCTGTTTCGATACTAAGAAATAGACTCGATACTCAATACTGATTCCGAATAACGTTCATGATAACCACTGTGTAATCATCTGTGTAATCCTTCAGTTGTCCTGGTTGGTTCCATAGTGGTCCATAAGGGTATACTGCTATACTTTGGGAAAAGGTTCATGTGAATGTGACACTTTTTAGTATTGATACTTGCTTAAATAAAGGAGTGTCTAGTTTCAATACTAGTTTTAGTATCGATTTAGTATCTTCGACTTTTAACAACGCTATATTCTCCAGTAGCAGTGGAGTTGTATATAATTACATAATAATGACGTATCTGAGTCATTATTCTGGGTCTTATGGTTCACTTGGAAAAGACCCTCCTGGGATAATACATATTTTGAGCAATAGCTCCATCCATCCATCCATTTTCTCCCGCTTAATCCGGCTGGGTCGCGGGGGCAGCACGCTGCCCATTACTCTGTGCACCAGACCCAGACCCCTGTGAACCCCTCTGCAGGTGGTGAGCCCACAGGAGGGAGGAATTAAGCAATAGCTGTTTGCCTAAAATGTAAATGCCCTTGTACACCTGACCCTGTATATATGTTGTGTCTAGGAGGATTCCGGAACCTTCACACCATTGTGTTTGGAGCCTGCAAGAATGCTCTGGAGGTGGACCTAGGCTACCTAATCATCACGGCTGCACGCAGGTCTCAGATTTTTTTAATCAAAATGTGTTTATTATTTTCAAGTCATCAAAAAGCACAATCACAACTGGCAAGTAACAGACTCACAAAAATTGCAGATCTGCAGTGCAGAATAAGAGTTATAGTTAGAATCCCCCACCAGGAGTTCACATATACAATGGCTGGTATAAGATAAAAAAAAAAAAATAAAAAAAAAAACACAACCCACCCCTGTCACAGCGAAAAGATAACATTAACAACATGTGCCATATTTACTCAAATGCCACCACGCATTTTTCCTTTTTAAAGAGCTGGATACAATTGCACAAAATGACCCCATGTGGACTCAAATGCACTAAGATTTTGTTTCAGTGAAAATCGTATTTTTTCTAGTTTTAAGCAAGACATGACATCTTGCAACCACTGAGAATGTACTGGAGGTTTGGGGTCTTTCCACTTAAAAAGAATGGCTCTGCGTGCTATGAGTAAACTAAAGGCCAACGAGTATTTTTTCCCAACACTCACATGTACGTGATCCTCCAAAACACCAAAAAGCGCCAACATAGGCTCTGGTTCCAATCTAATATTAAATGCCTGGGACAAAGTGTTAAAAATGTTCGTCCAGAAGCCCTGCAGGCATGAGCATGACCAAAATGTGCTGAGAGTGGCCTCGGCAAGGCCACATCGAATACACAAAGGACTGACTTCAGGATACATAGAAGATAGCCTGGACCTGGAGATGTGCGCTCTGTGTACAACTTTAAATTGAATTAGCCAATGCCGAGCACAAAAAGAGGAGAAATACACCGATTTGAGAACAGAGGACCAGGCATCATCCGATATAACCAGACCCAAATCCTCCTCCCAGGCACTTTTGAATTTGTCAGTTGGTGAACTTTTAAGATCTATTATGATATTGTACAGCTTGGAAATAAGACCTTTGGATGGTTTAAATGACAATATTTCATCCACAGTAATAGCCTGTGTAGGAACTTGAACTTTAGACAGTTGTGCAGTAAGAAAGTGTCGTATTTGAAGATGACGAAAAAAGTCTGAATTTTTAAGGCTGAATTTCTCTTTGAGCTGTGCAAATGATGCCATGGTACCATCCGTTAACAAATCCTTGAAACGTTTAACTCCGTCTCGGTGCCAATTCCGAAAACCTACATCAATAACAGATGGCTTACATAGATGATTGTTAAGAATGGGGCTCCAGAGTGCAAAACCGTCCAGGCCAAAATGCTTCCTGAATTGACCCCAAACCTTCAGGGTGTGTTTGACCACTGGATTGTCAAATAGTGTAACGGGGGGTAGAGGCAGGGCAGAACCCACTGAGGCTAAAGGGGAATTATTCTGTGAGAAAAGCTCTAATGCCACCCAATCTGAACAGTCCAGCCGATCATAATAATGGGACCAATGTACTAAACATCTCAGGTGGGCTGCCCAATAATAAAAGCAAAAATTAGGCAAAGCAAGACCACCCTGTAGTTTAGATTTTTGAAGGTGCATTTTACTTAATCGTGGTTGCTTACCCTGCCAGATGTAGGAGGTTATGATTGAGTCCAACTGCTGAAAAAAAGCAAGCGGAATAAAGATGGGCAATCGAAGAGCATGGGACTCAGAGGGCACCCTTGACGAGTACCACGATGCAAGCTAAACGGCCTGAACAGTTGAGAGTTGGTACGAATCATTGCAGTGGGGTGAGAATAGAGCAGTTTGATCCATGAGGTGAAGGCAGATCCAAATCCAAACTTATCCAGCACAGCAAACAGGTACGGCCACTCAACGCGGTCAAATGCTTTTTCAGTGTCCATAGAAACTACACATTCAGGTCGGTCCTCTTGGGAAGATTATAAAATATTAAAGAGACGTCTGATATTATAGTACGATTGTCTGTTCTTAACAAAGCCAGTCTGATCTTTAGATACAATAGTGGGAAGAATATTTTCCAATCTGTGAGCCAATACTTTCGCCAGAACCTTAGCATCCGTATTGAGGAGCGATATGGGCCTATAAGAGGAACAATTTGTCACATTCTTTCCTTTTTTTGCTATGAGTGTAATGCATGCCTCCAAAAAGGACTGGGGTAAGTGGCCCTGTTTAGAAGACTCAGACAAAACTAAACACAATAGAAGAGAGAGAACTTTTCTGACGGAAACCCATCTGGGCCCGGGCTTCGATTGGATTGCATTGCATTTATTGCCCTGACTATTTCAATCTCAGAAATGGGCTCTTCCAGTCTTTTTGTAGAAGCTTTGGAAAGTGAAGGAATGTTAAGTTTGTCAAGAAAGTTGCGAATTGTGCTCGAGTCCGAACCAAATTCTGAGGTATACAGTTGGCTATAAAACTCTCTGAAGGCCGTGTTAATTTCTAAAGGATCAGTGGTAGTCTGGCCGGTGCACAATTGAATTTTTGATATTGCTTGTTTAGATCTGAAACCTCTAAGCTGGTTGGCTAACAATTTGTCTGACTTGTCCCCATACGTGTAAGACCTAGTTTTGTTTTTCAGGAGTAGCTGTTCAACCCGGTAGGTGTTGAGTAGGTCAAATCTAGCTTTCAACTCAACTCGCTGTTTAAATAGGTCAGGGCATTTGTTTTGAGAATACTGTCTGTCTATTTCACCTATTTGTCGTAGAAGGTCGCTTTGTTCCCGATTCGAGGTCCGTTTCATCCTGGCTGTGTAAGCAATAATTTGCCCACGCAGGTAAGCTTTCAGAGTGTCCCATAGGGTAAGATAAGAAACATCAGGGGTAGTATTGGTGTCTATGAAAAAAGCGACCTCCCTCTTAATAAAATCTACAAATTTGGCATCCAATAACAAGGTTGAATTAAAACGCCACTGTCTGCACCCAGGAGTGAGGCCTGGAAGCGATACAGAAAGTGTCAAGGGTGCTTGGTCTGATATAACGATTGAATGGAACTCGTAAGAATTTACAAAAGGGAGAAGTTGATTATCTAACAGGAAATAGTCAATTCTATAATATGAGTGGTGCACTTGAGAGAAAAAAGAGAATTCTTTATCCTGTGGGTGTAGGAACCGCCAAATATCACCAAAGTCCAAAAGGAAGTCATTGATAAGACAAGCAGACCTATTCGCTGTGCTGGGAGTACTTGAGGACCTATCCAGGACTGGATCTAGCCAACAGTTTAGGTCACCACCAAGGATGAGATGATACGTGTTCAAGTCTGGCAGAAAGGAAAACAAACGCTTAAAAAAATCTGTATAATCCACATTAGGAGCGTACACGTTGACCAGGACCACCGTTGTATTATATAATTTACCTGAGACAATTACATATCGACCATTAGTGTCTGATAACACATTATGTACTTCAAAGGAAATATCATGAGAAATAAGGATTGAGACGCCTCGAGCTTTTGCCTGAAATGGAGTGAAATGATTGTCCAGACCAGCGCAACAGTCGATTTAGGTCTGAAGTACGGACATGGGTTTCTTGTAAAAAGACTATTTTGGCTTTAAGGTGTTTAATATGGGAGAAGACCTTCTTTCGTTTGACAGGGTGATTTAAGCCCTTTACGTTCCAGCTCGCAACATTTAGACCATTCATCATGTTGTATTTTTTAAATAGTGGATATGTAATTGCTTACAGCAACCTGGTGACCAGTAATAGGCAGAGTGACCAGCACTTCCACCTATTTTTTCCAAAGCAACGCCATCATTCACAGTGACAGGTATCCACCCATCAACCCTCCCCCCACGCAGGTCTCAGATTTAAGCTCTGCTACGTGGCTCAAAACAGCAGGGAGGACAATCCATAGAATATTTTAAAGCCTCTCATTTGGGACGAACCACAACTTTGGCCACTGCTCTGTACTGCTTTTTCTCCCCTCCATCCAACTTGTAAAACTTACTATAACTGACCCTTCATTTTGCAATATAAAGCCTATCGTTATATGTTGAGTGTGCATTTACATAGCGTCCTTTTCTTTGATCCTACATCCTTCTCGTGGTAAATGTGACATATGAGTCAGTGGTATGAGTCAGCATTGTGTAGGAAGCAGTCTTCTTGTAACACAGACCCGCGACCAGTCACAGTCTGTGAAAACCTATTTTAATATCATAAATGGCATTGATATTAATTACTTTTAGATCAGGTTAATTCAGGGATTTATAAAGCACAAAATGGGGCATGGAATTATTTTATATGCCCTAAGGGGGGCACACCGAAAAAAGGTTGAGAAACACTTCAATATTCCTTTGATTATAAAGAGACATTACATTTTGAACTGTGGCCTCAAAGGGCTTGAGATGACATCAGTACTGTCTGGTTCAGAAACCATAAGCAGCTTCCAGTCCATACCACACATATGTCTATGCCACACATTTCCTCTGTTATTTAGTTGAGGTAACTTCATGTTCTCATTCTTTTTTTGAGAGAACTTAATTTTCTTGCTATATCTTTCTTGCTTTGAACAGTTAAAGAGTCTTTACTCTGCTAGGTAGGATTTTAACCATGTTTGTAATGTGGTTTTCTCATCAAAAACATACCTGGAGTTGTGTAGTGTTTAACTAGCATGTAAAACAAAAAATGTAAGTTGGTGTAAGTAAACAGGACTTAAGTAATTAACTTGTTTCTTGCCCTAAAAGAAAAAAATGCAGGTACCACACAGCTACAGAGACTTGCTTCCACTGTGTTTTATGTACGGTTTGTAACTTAATATACAATTCAAATAGACAAGGGGCACTGTCTCAAAAGGAGCTTTGAGTGTTGTGGTCTTGAGTATGCATCTCCTCCACAAACCCTTAGCTGGCTTTACAACTGTCAATTCAATGCAACACCCCTTTTTCAAGAAAAAAAAATATGGCTATAGCAAAAACTAAAAGCTCTACATGGAAGAAGATGTATGAACAAATGCTAATATGGTTGTCTGTGCGCCAGGCTTCACGAGCTGCGCATCCAGCCATCTCTGACCAAAGACGGAGTGTTTTCTGCCCTGAAGATGGCAGAGCTGGAGTTTCCACAGTTTGAGACGCTCCATCTGGGCTATGTGGATGAGTTCCTGCTTCAGTGTGAGTACTTGCACTACACTTGATGCACAAGTCATATCACACACTCGCAAATCAATTCACGCATGCACAAATAAAAAATATGCGTTCTCAGATTCAACTGTCATATCAAACGATAAAGCATGTGGGATTCAAATACCACAATGATTCTTTGTATTACCCTGCTGTCTTATATCTGTGTAATCTCTGTCGTCCAAGTAGGTTCCATAGTGGTCCATGGGCGTATACTAGTCTGTGTTGTTCTGATATGGCTCTAGATCATTCTAAAGATATTTAGTTCATAATTTCTATGCCCTTAACGTGAACGTATACTGTATTTATTTGCTCAAATGAGTATCTTTCAATACCAGTTTTAGTATTGATTAGTATCTGATAGGGATGGGAGGATTCACTTAAGCCACGATTCAATTCAATTTTCAATTTTAGACTCCCGATTTTCGATTGTCTTTGATTTTGATAACTTCTTTAAATTAACATTATATCTTAACCTTAAAATGCATATTTAATGCTTTTTTAATGCTTTATTAATGCTCAGAACTTTTGTTAGCATAAATCGTTAATGTTCCAGCAAATGGCCACTATGAATAAATATCGAGCCGAAGTATTAATTTATTGTATTGGATTAATTATTTGGGCTATAAACATTGAAAAAAATGCTAATTGGGAGTATATGGTTTATGATATGCTACTTGAAGGCTATTAGACATAAACATCACCATCAAATCTTTCTGTTTTGTGCATTTATTCATTTTGATCATTTCTTTGACTAAAAGTCTCTGTCCTCCTGACTCTCATGTCTGTGCATCTGTGCTTTTCTGCCTTGCTCCCAGCACCAGCCCCTCCCCTCCCCCAGATAAAAATGTGCTCTCCTCTCCTTTTTTTGCCACTAAACATGTTATGAGACCTAATAATGTCTAAATGCATTATTTACTAAGTCAAATTGAGGAGATAGTCGGCGTCTATCAATGTAAAACAAAAAGTGACTGAAAGATAACACTTACCTCTGTTAGAATATAGCTGCAGTAAGCCTCTTTAGAGCCGTTTACTCTCTGTATCTAAGAAAAGGAACCCAGGCTTCACCTTTTCCTGCCCGTGCCAAAATGACAACAGGGTACACATGGAGGGGTACATGAGAATTGAACTCAACACGGAATCAAATCGAAACACCAGAATTGAACAATTTGATCTTTTTTTGAGACTCGTCCCATCCCTAGTATCTGATTTTCTTTTTCGTTTGACAACCCTAACAACCCCCTAATAGCCACAGCCCTCTCTTTGAGAAGCCCTGGTTTAAAAGTCATGGGTTAATTTAAGTAAAGAAAAAGTAGTAATGCTAAAGTTTAGGATCAGTCAATGTAATGTCTCCCTAAAGCCTGTAAATCCAACCTGTGTGTGCAGGTAAAATGAGCCACCCGGAGCTAGTAAAGTATGGTTTGGCCGATGTCACTGAGAACCCTGGCATCATCACAGACATAGGCCTCAGAGTAGTCAATGAGGTCTTCACCAACATCAAATACCTGGTGGTCTACAACTGCCCCCACCTGCACAATCCCCACAGCTGGATCACAGGTAAGGCCAAAAAAAACATTGAAAACACATTGAAAAATGCATTGAAAAACATGCATTCTTACTGTGAGTGGTCACAGATCTCTGACCTGTAAGTTAGTGGTGGCATCATCTGTTTGTTTCCATAGAGATAAAGTTTAACGCTGTACTGTGGATAATTTTGGCAACATTCCAATGCATGTGGACAAACAGATGGCAGACCCTCCACCAGAAAAGTTCCACAGTGCCTATAAAAGTGGTCCTGATATTATTTAGTGTGAAAGTCTCTAGTTTGTACTGATCAAATCTTTAGTTCCCTCAGTATGACTGGTTAGAGAAATCCATAAGTCTCTGTGCCTCAGATCAGTGCCGCTGGAGCCGCCTAGTGGACCTGACTCTTGTCCGCTGTCATGCCATCAAACTGGAGTCCTTCTGTCAGTTCATAGAGCTTCTGCCCTGCCTGGAGTTTATCTGCCTTGACCAGATGTTCAGAGAGCCTCCTAAGGTAGGCCACAAACAAGCTGAAATGATCATTTTGGTGGAGTAGCTGTGTGCCTCTGTGAATGTGCGTTGCTACATACTTGTAACTGAAATGTTATGCTAAACTCATTTAAATGTGCTACAAGAATTGTATAGACCTGGCCTAACCATTCTCAGCTTGTATTATGGCAGTGAGTTCAGGTGCTTACAGTCTACTTTGCATTTCTTCTTAGGGCTGTGCTCGAGTAGGCCTCAGTGCTGGCACTGGAATTGGTGTGTCTTCTGCTCTGGTCAGTAACCAGAATTCTAATGATGACAACAACAACCTCCCCCAGGAGGCCCAGGGTCCTCCTGCAGAAGCTGCCGTCAACCTCCCCCAGGAGGCTCAGGCTCCTCCTGCAGAAGCTGGAGTCAACCTCCCCCAGGAGGCTCAGGCTCCTCCTGCAGAAGCTGGAGTCAACCTCCCCCAGGAGGCTCAGGCTCCCCCAGCCGAGGCTGGAGCCAATCACCCACATGAGGTCCAAGCTCGTTCAGCAGTTTCACCTGTTAACCTGCACCAGGACGCCCAAGACAACAGAGGTATATCTCAGCTGGATAGGGATGTCAGGGAATCTACAATCACTTAAATACAACTACAGTGCCTTGAAAAAGTATCCAACCCCCTTGAACTTTTCTACATTTTCTCACATTATGACCACAAACATAAACATATTTCATTGAACCTTTGTGTGAAAGACCAACACAAAGTTGCACACAATTGTGAAGCAGAAGGACAGTCATACATGATTTAATTTTTTTTTACAAATAAAAAGCTGAAAAGTGGGCGTGCAAAATTATCCAACCCCCTTTTTTTCTGAGTGCAACACATTGCTTTTAGAGGCTTTAGAAGGATCCAATGTTGACCGAACGATTAAATAGAGTCCACCCGTGTGTAATCTATTCTCAGTATAAATGCAGCTGTTCTGTAAAAACCTCAAAGGTTTGTTTGAGAGTATTGGGGAGCAGTCAGCACCATGAAGTCCAAAGAACACACCATACAGGTCAGGGATAAAGTTGTGGAGAAGTATAAAGCAGGATTAGGTTATAAAAAGATTTCCAAGGCTCTAAACATCTCACGGAGCACTGTTTACACCATCATCCAAAAATGGAAGGAGTATGGCACAACTGCAAACTAGAGGTGCGCGATATATCGATTAAATCGATTAATTCGAATTTACAGTTCAGAACGATGTGTTTTTATGAAAATCGATTTTTTTTATTATTAGTATTATTTTTTACACGCGAGCGTCTAAAGCGGAACTAATACGCTGCAGCGCTCTACACGGGTAAGTTAGCGGAGCGGAGGAGGTGTCGTATTTTTCTACTACGACTGACCTGTGGTCCAGCCGAACGATGCAGCATTTTGGTACATTTTGTTAATAGTAGCTGGGCGATGCGAAGCGTTTGTCTGCAAACAGTGTATTTTCCCGAGGATCACAAGGGGGGATTAATCGTGCAAGGATTGAAAGATGCTTTCACTTCGTGGAACCTTGCAGAAGACCGACTCATCTGCATGACAACAGACAGCGGCAGCAATATGATCAAAACTTTCTAAAAGTGTTTACAATGGCCTGGTCTGCCATTTCACTTACAAGTATGTTTTTTGCTTGTCAGATTGCACTTTAACCCTAAATTTAAAAAAAAGAATAAAGTTAAAACTTGTTTTGAGCCATTTATTTATCATCTGTTATTTGTTTTTGAGTAGGGCAGAGAAAAATCGATTAAAATCGGAAATCGGATTTTTTGTAAAAAAATCTGAGATTTTATTTTTAGGCCATATCGCCCAGCTCTACTGCAAACCTAC
Source organism: Taenioides sp. WSHXM2023 (assembly GCA_029959045.1). Lineage (NCBI taxonomy): Eukaryota > Metazoa > Chordata > Actinopteri > Gobiiformes > Gobiidae > Taenioides > Taenioides sp. WSHXM2023. The sequence goes on from CM057100.1 coordinate 31,653,673, forward strand.
CAAGACCAGGGCGTCCACTTAAACTTACAGTCCGAACAAGGAGAGCACTGGTCAGAGATGCAGCCAAGAGGCCCATGGTGACTCTGGAGGAACTGCAAAGATCCACAGCTCAGTTTGGGGAATCTGTCAACAGGACAACTATTAGTCGTGCACTACACAAATCTGGCCTTTATGGAAGAGTGGCAAGAAGAAAGCCATTGCTGAAAGAAAGCCATAAGAAATCCCGTTTGCAGTTTGCCAAAAGCCATGTGGGGGACACAGCAACCATGTGGAAGAAGGTGCTCTGGTCAGATGAGACCAAAATTGAACTTTTTGGCCAAAATGCAAAACGCTATGTGTGGTGGAAACCTGACACTGCTCATGACTCTAAACACACCATCCCCACTGTCAAATATGGAGGTGGCAGCATCATGCTCTGGGGGTGCTTTTCTTCAGCAGGGACAGGGAATATGGTCAGAGTTGATGGGAAGATGGATGGAGCCAAATACAGGGCAATATTGGAAGAAAACCTATTGGAGTCTGCAAAACACTTGAGACTGGGGCGGAGGTTCATCTTTCAGCAGGACAACGAGCCCAAACATAAAGCCAAGGCTACAATGGAATGGTTAAAAACAAAACATATTCATGTCTTAGAATGGCCCAGTCAAAGCCCAGACCTAAATCCAATCGAGAATCTGTGGCATGATTTGAAAACTGCTGTTCACAAACGCTCTCCATCTAATCTGACTGAGCTGGAGCTATTTTGCAAAGAAGAATGGGCAAAAATTTCAGTCTCAAGATGTGCAAAGCTGGTAGAGACATACCCAAAGAGACTTGCAGCTGTAATTGCAGCAAAAGGCGGTTCCACAAAATATTGACTCAGAGGGGTTGGATAATATTGCATGCCATATTTTTCAGTTTTTTATTTGTAAAAAAAAAATTTACTCATGTATGACTGCCCTTCTGCTTCACAATTGTGTGCAACTTTGTGTTGGTTTTTCACATTAAAGCTCAATGAAATATATTTATGTTTGTGGTCATAATGTGAGAAATTGTGGAAAAGTTCAAGTGGGTTGGATACTTTTTCAAGTCACTGTATATTTTGAATTACTGGTGTCAATTTTTCAGTCATTTTGATCATGTCAGTGACACTGCTGTTTTCCACTGATTTGAATGGATTTCAGTGTCCATAGTGGACTATATTTGGTCATTTACATTTCACTTCCAAAACTGTCCCAGATCTAGTCCCACAGTGTCAGCGCTGGGCCGAGTGCAGTCAGACAGACGGCAAACAATCAGGTTATGGTGCTTGGCCATGGTCATGTCCAAAGGTTAAAAGGCTTCCTGAATGTGTAGCCTAGTTAACAGGAGTCCAAGGTGGACAACTGCAACGTTTAACTTCTTTATCACCGAAGTCCCCCTCTTCAGGCACTGTTTATTGTTAAATAAGTCACAGTAACGTAGACTGACCAGTAAATGGAGAGCTTTGCCTTTCATCTTGGCTTATACTTGACAGCTCTGCCTAAAAAATGCTAGCTTGTTGAAAAGATAGACCTACCTTTATCTGAACTGATATAACATTTGACATTTTTTCAACATAAGTGTGCATTATATTTAGAAGTTTAACATCATTATTATTACATCATTGTAACTGTACACACAGTGTCCTGTCCTGTAGTGTAATTCGAAGTTAGTTCGGCCCAGAGGGACAGAGCAGAGTTTCTAACTCTGTTCCTAACCTTAACCAAACTCTAAACCTAACCATTTCCTAACCCTAACCTAATCCTAATTTATGACCCTGTATCTATACTCCATTTAATGACTGATTGTCCCTCTGCACCTGACTGTTTAGCTGGCACCAAGCTAAAAACAAAGTGGCACATGTTTGCGGTGTAGCGCCTGAGCACTCACTCATCAGGACTGAACGCCAGACCCCCTGTCCCCCTTTAAAGCACTCCTCAGTCTGCCTAAGTCTCTTTGTGGTAGACTGTTAGACTTCTCTCACACTGGAAATTTTAGCCTTTTGCTTTTCTCACAAGTTTTAGTAGGACTCCTCACAGCTTGTATGGTTGCCGCAGCAAAAATATCCAGTCTTCTTCAGGTGATGTGATTCCTTACTTTGTGTGTTCAACACTAGGTTGCCTCTATGACAAGCATCAGAAAGTCTACAGAAAGAATGTACTGGAACTCGATGTTCTCAATCTCCACCACAATTACAGTCGCCCAATGACACGTTTACAGATGCTGTTGACCCGGGTTACATGCTGCCATTCTGACATACATATAAAAAATAGAAATACCGCCACTCCGACAATTAGACGCCAATGTCGGAGTGGCGGTATTTCCATTTTTTATCAAATGTCCTTGCACTCCAACCTTTTTTTTCCTTGGTTGGAGTGGCGGCACTTTGGCTTTTTTTTTTCCAACATTCCGCCATTCCGACACACAAGATAATTATTAAAAATACGTGGGCCTACTAGAGTGAGCTATATGTATGGAGTACGAAAGCTTTCAGAAATATTTGTGTGCACAGGATAGAAATCTGTGCATATTTGGGAAATTCATGCATATTTGGCTGTAGTTGAGCATAAAATAAATATTCGTAAACTGTCGAATGAGTCCAGTAGTACATAAAATGTATTGTGTGTATTATATCTGAAAAATACACTATTGATGTGCTGTCTGTATTGACCCACTGCAGGGTGTTCTCAAAAAGAATCAGCCAGATGTCTTAATTAATGTGGTTTATTAGGCATCCACAGGAATGGCAGAAGGGCGTTTGTGTGTGGTTCTATAGGAAACAAAGGAACACAAAATGTATATTGAAAATGAAGATATATAAATAATCAAACATGTTACAAATGCCACAAATATAATGAATAATAATAAAGACTATACAATAACCACTGAGCTACACTAGCGCTGGCCCTTTAAGAGAGCCAGCTGACAGTGACGTCACTGGAGCCGCACTGTCTGCTCATGTAGCCCGCTGCTTTCAACACAGGCTCTGATACAGAGCAGCTCTCTATAACAGTCTGCAAACATCACAACAATTATTTACAACAAGTATTATACATGCACGTGTAATACGAAACCCACAGACATCAGACAGTGCTATGAGCCGCGTAATGGCGGCCGCTACATAAGAGTCTCTGTTTCTCGGAGCACAAGGCATGCAAATTAGGCTATTACAGGTCTAAATACAACAAAGGAAAAGCACAACGTAACTTATACACACAGAATATCTACTTACGTTATGATATCACGCACACAGTAAAGAAATAAACCCGAACTGGGTCCTAACTAAAAACACAAACTAAGAGCACTATTCTCTGCAGTCTCTCTGCTCGCAGTCCAACACAAACTGAACCCCGATACCTGGCCTCAGCCCTGTAAGATGGGGTCACATGGGTGGAACCAGAGCTCTGATTGGCCGCTAGAAAGAAGTGTCAGTCTCTGGGCGGAAAATGTGAGGATGCTGGTGGGCCTTTTCAACAATATCCATCAGAATATGAATTGAAAAGTTATGACATCAAGAATTACAATCACAAAATGAAAATTTACGATTATGCTTTCTTCAGTACGAATAAGAATTCACAGACGCATTTCTACTGTCAAAAATATGTCATCACTTCATAGTCATTATTTATTGAGCCGAAGAAACATGGATTGAGATGCTGGACTTTCACGCCGCATATGGACTGAACCAGGACTGAACCAGGACTAAACCAGGTGTAAACCAGGACTAAACCAGGTGTAAACCAGGACTAAACCAGGACTAAACCAGGACTAAACCAGGACTGAACCAGGACTGAACCAGGACTGAACCAGGACTAAACCAGGTGTAAACCAGGTGTAAACCAGGAGAGAAAGCCTGCAGAGCAGGCTTGGGGTCCTGGTTCAGTTCTGGTTTAGGCCTGGTTTAGGCCTGGTTTAGGCCTGGTTTAGGCCTGGTTTAAACCCGGTTTAGACCTGGTTTAGTTCTGGTTCAGTCCTGGTTCAGGCACAAAAGGTGATGCTCCAAACTATGAGTAGGTTGTCAGAATGGCAACATAAAAGGTGTCAGAAAGGCGGCATCAAAAAATGTTAGAATGGGGTCATGTCAGAATGGAGGGTTGTCAGAATGTCAGGGTGGGGGTCTGTCAGATTGGCGGTATGTCGGAATAAGGGTTGTACCCCATTGGCACGGTCACAGCACCGAACCATCACTGGACCATTACCTGCTCTACACCGGTGCTTGGCCTGAGCCTCAAGGTCTTAGCTGTGGGACATGAGTGTGGAAGTAGGCTTTGTGTGTGGGCACACTAGGCACTTACCTTGTGATGAATGTTTGTTATTTGGTGTGAACAGTTATGGAGATGAATGGAATGGCCGAACATGGGGAGGGAGACGTGCCACAACATGGATCTCAGGAGCACAATGCTGCTGCAGGGGCCAGCATTTCACTGGGAGGACCACAGCCCATGGACCGGGAGCAAGCAGGTGCCTATCACTTCTTTCCAATTAGGCTTTACTGCATAAAACTCTCAGTATTTGTGCAGAAAACCTTTACAAATGTTAGACCTACTAGTGAATTGTTTATCTCAAGTGAAGTGCAGTTTCCTGAACTGTTCTCTGTCATGGTTGTAGGTCCCAGCGGCATGTGGCAGACCCGTACAGAGAGGACAGCACTTGTCATTTCAGACTCAGACAGTGAGGAGGATGAGGGGCCTCGGGCGCCTCCGACTGCGCGTGCACACCAGCCGCTGTCCTGTGTGTCAGGTACTGTGTATGAAACCAGTCATATGGACAAAAATCACAAGAACATGGCTGTATGTGATATTGCTGACATCGATAAAGATCAGAGAGAAACAAGTCAAATCAAAATCACTTTATTTCTCCCTGAGGAGCTATTAAAGCACATTGAGTAGTGAAATATAATGATACAAAAAGTTCAACCAAAAGTCAGGTTAGTCATCAGAGTGTCAGGACAGATTTGAGGTGAGTAACAGTCCACAAAAGTGTTGCCCTCTGTGTCCTCAAATCACACAATCCATTTGTTACTTTTCAGAATTATCATAAGATTTGAGCTGTAGACAGATGGAAAAAAAAATCTTTGACTCATTATGGATACAAACGGATATTTATTTATTGCAGCTCATGTTTTTAAAGGACCCACATTACGCTATTTTCTGACCTGTTATAATGTTGTAAATTAATTAATTAATTATTGCACTTACATAGTGCCTTTCAAGACACCCAAAGCGCTTTACAGTTCATTATTCATTCACTCCACACTCAGTGGTGGCAAGCTACTATTGTAGCCACAGCTGCCCTGGGGCAGACTGACGGAGGCAAGGCTGTCAATCTGCATCATCGACCCCTCCGATCACCACCAACACCCACGCACACTTCACTTTGTTACTAGACAATGTAGGTGAAGTCTCTTGCCTAAGGACATAACAACAGTTTTTGCCACTGGCGCCCCACTGTGGCACTTCCCAGAATTCCCAGTGGTCTCCCATCCAAGTACTACCCAGGCCCTACTTAGCATATGAGATCTGATGGGATCAGGCTTTGACAAGACGGTATGGCCTCATCACAAACATATACCTGGAGTTGTGTTTTGTTTCATTCACCCAAACCTTGCATATTTGGAAAATGATCTGGAATTGGCATTCTCTACAGAACAAAAGGTAACACGTCTCTGTTAACATGAAAACTATTGCTTCATGACATCACAAGGTGGAACAGAGCATTTTGAGCTTTGAAGATGTAAACAGACAAATGATAAAGAATTACTCAATCAAATCAAACAAAGACAACTCTAGGTATGTTGTTGAGGAGGTAACAACATTATAACATGGCTAAAAGCTCACATGAGTCAAATTTGCATAATATAGTACTTTTAATGATTTTTGTGCGTTTGGAATAGTTTTTTGGGAAGATGACGGACATAAATGCCTCTTCAGCTGAACGTTGTATGTCGCAGGTAAAGGAAAGGCCCCTCTGCGGCGGAGCAGCAGTGCACAGAGCCATACTCGCAGCAGTGCTGAGAAGAGCTGTCAGGTCAGCAGTGAGCAGATCAAAGCTGACATGAAGGCAGCTGCAGACAGAAGCCAGCGCCCCCTTACTACAGAGCCCACAGTCAAGAGTGACCCCCACACCCCGCAGGAGAGGGCAGGGGGGACGGGAGAGGGCAGGGGAATGGGAGAGGGCAGGGGGACAGGACCAGGAACTGGCAGGGGGGCAGGACCAGGAACTGGCAGGGGGGCAGGACCTTGGGCCAGTGGAACAGTCGCAGTGGACAGAGGGACAGGAAGTGGAGCCAACAGGGGGACAGGAGCAGGAGAGGGCTGGGGGACAGGAAGTGGAACCAGCAGGGGGGCCGGAACAGAAGAGGGCAGGGGGACGGGAGTTGGAGCCGGCAGGGGGACAGGAGGAGGAGACGGTAGGAGGACAGGAGCAGCAGGCAGTGGGCGAGTTGGGGCCAGGTGCAGCAGTGGAGCGCACAGTCCCTCTCATAGACCAGAGTTGTCCTGTTCCCGCAGACCGGTGACCCGCTCCTACTCACGCATGTCCTCGGAGGTCCTCCTGGCAGGCACTGGTGAGATGCTGTACTCATTTTAGATTTGTCTATTAGCACTGCTCTCTAAAGGTCAGTAGAGATGGAATAGAACTAAATGTCTGGACTGTACAGGTCTCTCCAAACCTAGGCCACGAGTGTTTGTGAAGCGAAAACGCAATGTCGACAAATCGACAAGCACCTCAGACCCTGTCACAGAGGAAGACCATGTGCAGGTACATGCTAACACAGCTATCTTCAAATGGTAGACATGTGTAAAAAGTATACTGGCCGATCCACATCTAGGCTGACCTGCTGTGGTACATATGTGCAGGTGCTGTCTCTAAAGAGCAAGAACCTCGTGGGCATTACTCTAACCAATTGTGGAATCACAGACCTGGTCCTCAAGGACTGTCCAAAGATGATGTTTGTGCACGGTAAGCTGTAGGCCTGTGTCTGTTGGGCCCAGGTGTTTGTAGTGTTTGTAGTGTTTGTAGTGTTTGTAGTGTTTGTAGTGTTTGTAGTGTTTGTAGTGTTTGTAGTGTTTGTAGTGTTTGTAGTGTTTGTAGTGGTGGTGCTGGGCCCATGCTTTGCAAATGTCACCTCTCTTTGCAGCCACCAGGTGCCGTGTGCTGAAGCAGCTGCAGGTGGAGAATGCTCCCATTGTGAACAGAATGGACTTTGCTCAGTGTAAAAAGCTTAACATGCAGCAAGTCTTGGACCAGATACTGAGGGTGCCACCAGAGAGGAACCGCATCATCTACATGCGCCCCATGCACCAAGTCTGTTCCATTTAACCTTCTCCTAGTTCTAGTCCTTTTTAAAGTGCTTTGTGACTGTCCCTGCTTTTCTGTGCAGATTGACTCTGTGGCTCTGGAGCAGCAGTTGTTCCAGGGGCCATACCCCTACCATATCGCTATTGTCCATGAGTTCAGCAACCCCCCAAACATGCGCAACAAGGTGCGCATCCGCAGCTGGATGGACACCATCGCAAACATCAGCCAGTGAGCCACTTCATGCCTCCTACTTCTTGAAGTATTATGTTAACAGAACTTGATTCATCTTTGGTAAAGGCTAATTCTATCTCCAGTTTAAAAGTTGTTTCCTCATCGAAAACATATCTGAGTTGTGTTATTTCATTTAGACATTTAACACACAAATCCTGCATATTCTCTCAAATAGCAAACACCTTGTTACACCTTCTGATGTCATTTAGATGATGTCCTGTCTGATGCTGCTGTACATAACATAATACAGTCCCTGACAAAAGTCTTGTCGCTTATCCATTTTGTAGAAACAGAAGCTTATAACCTGACTTTAAATTAATCGATTGGTTTTAGAAATGTCTCATATGAAAGCTAAAACCCTCCCAAATTATGCTCAATATACTAAAATAAATTTGCTTCACTGAAGAAAGATTGATCATTTAATGAACACAGAAAGGTCAGATTTTGGCAAGACAAAAGTCTTGTTGCCTACAGAAAATTGAACAAATAATTTACTTCAAATACAAAAATATGTTGCATAACGTCAGTGAATTAAGTAGTGGTGCTGTGAGATCCATATTTAATATCTTGTATGACTTCCATGAGCTTGAAGGACTGCATCCATGCGGTTCGACAATGATTCATACAATTTGTTGATGAAGTCATCAGGAATAGCAAAGAAAGCAGTCTTACATGCCTCCCAGAGTTCATCAAGATTCTTTGGTTTTGCCTTCCATGCTTCCTCTTTCATTCTACCCCAGACATGCTCAATGATGTTCATGTCTGGTGACTGGGCTGGCCAGTCCTGGAGCACCTTGATCTTCTTCGCCTTGAGGAACTTTGATGTAGAGATAGAAGTATGCGATGGAGCACCATCCTGCTGCAAAATTTGACCCCTTTTATGGTTGGGAATGTAAGAGGTAGCTAATACTTCTTGATATTTTAGGCTATTGATATTGCCTTCCACCCTGCAAATGTCTCGCACACCCCCATACTGGATGTAACCCCAGACCATGATTTTTCCGCCACCAAACTTAACTGTTTTCTGGGTGAATCTTGGATCCATGCGGGCTCCAGTAGGTCTCCTGCAATATTTGCGGCGGCTGTGATGTAATTCAACCGAGGATTCATCTGAGAAATCCACCTTCTGCCACTTTTCCAGTGTCCATCCTTTTAGCAGGCTGTGGGCCTTGGCAAATGCCACACGGTTTTTTAATTGCCTTTTGTTTAGTGCTGGTTTCTGTGCACTGATTCGACCATGGAGGCCATTTCGAGACAGAATTCTACAAACTGTTCTGGTTGACACAGGGACTTGAGGTGACCAGGCCTGGTGGAGCTCTGCTGCAGTGGAAAAGGGGCTGGCCTTGGATTTTCGAATCAACAAACGGTCCTCCCGAGCAGTTGTCTTGCGGGGTCTGCCGGACCTGGGCTTGTCAAAAACATCTCCAGTCTTTTCAGATCTTTTTCTTATTCTTTGTACTTGACGCTGAGACACATCGAAGGTGTCAGCCACCTCAGCAGTGGATCTGGTCTTCAGCCTCTTGATAATTAACGCTTTGGTCTCAGGGTGGAGCTTAGGCATGTTGTCAGAGGTCAAGTTGCAGTTGATGTGAAGGTCTGGTGTGCTGGGGTTCTTTTTATACACACCCACTAATTGATTGATCAGTAACTGATCACAGGTGAGGCTGTAATCTAGGATTGGGTGCATCATATGACAAGGCGACAAGACTTTTGTCTTGCCAAAATCTGACCTTTCTGTGTTCATTAAATGATCAATCTTTCTTCAGTGAAGCAAATTTATTTTAGTATATTGAGCATAATTTGGGAGGGTTTTAGCTTTCATATGAGACATTTCTAAAACCAATCAAACATTTACAACACTTCAACAGTTCCAACTACACTTATGAGGAACTTATTTACTGAAGTCACTTTACTGAGATTTATTCTGTTCATATGCAGCACTGTTACTTTTATTGTACATAATAGTTTTTCTGGTATTTTATATTTTTGCTCCACCGAAACGGTGTGTTACATTAGAGTCTATTTTAAGTCTATTTCTAAATTATTTTTTAGCCATTATCTATTATCTTGTTTTTATTGCATGTTCCATTTTCCTGCTGTTCTTGAACTGTGCGTTGCAACACTGGAATTTCCCCACTGTGGGACTAATAAAGGCATATCTTATCTTAGTAATACAGGAAGTGCTCCACTGTGTTTTTAAATTCCATATAGTACTTTTAAAAAGTTATTCAAGTAAATCTAACAGAGTACCCACTTCTGGTTATTAATTAATCAAATTTCTGTGTCAGGGAGCTGATCAAGTATGAGTTCTTCCCGGAGGCCACCCGCACAGAGGATGATGTGAAGAGGTTCTCGCGGTACCCCTGGGGTCGGGACATCTACACTCTGGAAGGTAACGCTCCATTCACCAAAAGGGCAGTCGTAAATGTCTCTCCTCGCCCCCTTTGAATGCATTCTACTGATGTGTAAAACTTATTGTGTGTTTTATCCAAATAAAGGTTCTTTGGACAGACCAGTGTGTTGTTTACACGTACCTTGACATGTTTCAGATGCCTTCTGCATCCGTCTTCAGAAGGGTCATGTGGTGTTATACGGTGACGTGTCTTGCGGCCGATTTACACAAATTTTGGCATCATTCACCCACCTGCATTGGTAGGGGAATAGCGCCATCTGTAGTCTGACTTCTCCAAGACAGCATCGCAGGTCCTTGAAGGCTGATAGGCCCCCTTGTCCCTATTTTTGTGCTTTCCAGTCCATGATATATCTGTCTTTCTTGCAGTGATCGGTGGTGGCCGATTTGAGGTTCTCCTGTTGTCCTTTTTTCTGAGCCCCTATTGTTTCCTTCTCACATTCTGCTTTGTGTTCTCTTTGACCTATGCTGAAAGCTCTCCCTGTTTCATCTATATATATTTATTACATGACCGGCATGTTACCATTCAACTACATATCATGGACTGGGAAAGCGCAAACATAATTGGGATGGAGGACAACAAACACAAATGTTGGATTAAGGAGGCTATTGAGATCCGGAAACTAGTCCACAGGACAATAAACAGAGATGAGGGGGGCCTAGCAACTTATGCCAAAATCTGTGTAAACCAGCTAGAAGATACATCACTAACATCATGTGACCCTTCTGAAGAAGAATGCAGAAGGCATCTGAAACATGTCAAGGTATGTGTAAACAACACATTGGTCTACCAGAAAGAATCTTTATTTGGATATAATATTGGAAAACTAAATGAACCACTTTGACGTTATTGTGTGTTTGATTCAGGGGTAGTGGACGGCGCTCCCTACAGCATGATAACAGACTTTCCATGGTTGCGAACCTTAAGAACGGCAGATCCCAACAACTATGCTCGTTACGACTTTGAGGATGACGAGACAAGTGAGTCTTACAGTAATTGGATCAATTCACAATTTTAGTCGCATGATTTTAAATTTGTTTAATGTTTTTATATATTGTGTTGTGAATGTATTTTTATGTGTTGCCAGACAAACTCATATCATATGCATATGCATGCCTTTTATGCTTTTAGGTAATAGCCTATTTAAACAGTAAGACCAATTGTGCAGTGTAAATCCTCACACGTATAACTGTGGGATTATTACAATATACTAAATATTCAATGTCTATTACACTTGATTTTTATTATTCATTAGAGTAGACAAAAACTGGATCTGATCCTCTGTTCTCTCCGTTGCGCTCTTTGATGTTGCTGCATCGCCTCCACACCGTGGCCTTACTCCGGCACCAGTAACAGCATGACTGTAGCAGGACACGGGCTATAGAGTTCCTGCAACCACGTGACTAAATCTGACAGGGACACCATGTTGGCAGTGGTGGATTAGCAGTAATGAATGGCATCGAGTCGCTTTTGGAGTTTTTTTTTTTGTGTAAAATAGTAGATATTGACGGCAGTAGTTCATTTGGTAAGAGCGTTTGTCCACTGATCCGAAGGCTGGTGGTTCCAATCCTGCTCTCGACATAAACATCATTGATTGAGCGGTCAGATCCACTGACCCACAGGTTGGCAGTGTGATTCCAGCTTCCACAGATGAATGCTGTCTGCGTACACTGGCGTATGAATGGGTGAGTGGTTCCTTGTTGTCGCTTTGAGTGCTTTGAAGATGGAAAAGCGCTATAGAAAAATGTGACCATTTATCATTTACTGTATCTTAAAATTAATCAGATTAAACGTTGGGTGACCCTTACCTGGCAAAGGTGTTATTTTAAAGAGAACAGATCGCATAGATTTTGCCTTAATTCTGCAATATCTGGACACTGCTTATATCATCAAAAAAGGTCCTTGAAGATGTTTGTGAAAAATAGACTTTATTATAAAGCCCTGTACATATAACATTTACTGATACTGACAGTTAAAATTATGTAAATTGATACAATAGCGGAAATACAATGTGCTCTGACTAATGTGTAGATGTTGTAGCTAATCACTCATGTAAATGTAATAAACACATAAAAATCATTGATTTAACTGTAATTTGTGATTTTATTTTCTACAGTCCACATTTCTAAGCAGTCATTAACAGTAAACTTATTAACAGTGTTCAGCAAAAGCATTTTGGATCCTTTCTCTTCAATCTACCCTCTCTCTGCTTCAGACTATTTAATGACATTGCACAAACTTTCAGTTTTTGAATTGTTGTGACACTATGGTTTATTTAAATGAAACCAAATATTGATGTAAAAATACATTAATAGCTTAATTACTGTCTGGTTTGATGAACATTAGCTGCTTGCCCGTTTAGCTGATAGCACATTGGCTGCAGAAATCCACTTCTACCATCATGTGTTCATCCTGGTGCACAACAATAATCCACAATCTCTGATACTCTGATAAAGTTTGTTCATTGTGGCTCACACATGGCCTGTGCCATTTGTTTCTATGGGAATTCTCAGCCCTCCACTGCCAGTAAGGGATTTGGAGGTGCATGCCAGGACTGCGTGACGACAGCTGCAGGATCTCTATAGCCTGTACCTATACCAATAAGTAGTGAATGTGCATAGTTTCACAATTCTGGTCCTAAAGCACAGTGTAACTGCCTCAGGCTTTGTTCTGTGTGCTCCCCTGCCACTAACTTTGCTTTATGTCAGGTACCATCTATGCCCCGCGCAGGAAGGGCCAGCTGTCAGCAGACATTTGCATGGAGACCATCGGTGAAGAGATCTCAGAGCGCAGGCAGAGCCGCAGAGGCCTGTTCCAGCGAGTGGTGGTGGTGTTCCTGCACCACTGTGACACTCCAGGAGAGCCTGTGGAGGACGACTACATCTAGAGCCCACACACAGATGTACTGTGGAGGATGACTACATCTAGAGCCCACACACAGATACACTGTGGAGGACAGTCAGAAGGTCTACTGGACTCACGGGAACGGCGTCATTGGGAGTGCTCATCCACTGTCTTCTCATTGCTCTGATGTCTGGAGGTCTCTCACATGTTCTTTCTGCCGACCTTTACCTTCAGCTTGTTGGCAAAACTGACACATTCCTGCACCGGTACTTTATATTCAATATTTGAATGCATTTATAGAAGGAGGTTGTACCCTTTTTGCAGGAGGACATTTTTGTTTTCTATGGGAGCCTGCTGTGTGGTGTAGGCACACATTGTCACTGTGCTTAGACCAGAGCTGCTGCTGGGACCTAAACTACGATGGACTGGCCTGTTTACTTTGTGTATGAAAGTGGCTGTCTATTCGGGTTTGGAGTCCAAATAAAAAAAAATTAAAAAGAAGTGATTTGTCTGAAGCTTTCTGTGCAAAAACATATGCACTATGTCTTTAGTTTGTCAGGCAGCAGAGCAGCATTTGCCTTTGAACCAGAGGGCTGCTGGCAGTCAGTAATGTGACTGATTCAGGAAAAAAGGGCATCTGGCGTTTATATATTAACATAACATGACCCAGCCTAACTAGGGTTTTCACTGGCCAGTTGTGTATGTCCTGATCACCACTCACGGGTACAGTGAAAAGTAACAAAATAATATGTATACAGAATCACATTCCTGAGTAAGTGTATTCTGTGTATTACTTTTCCTAAAATCAAAAGAATACATCATATTTGGGCATGCTGGTGAGGCTTCTAACTATGCAATGTGTGTTAGGCATGTGAAGAAAGCAAAAGAGCTGTTTTAATCCTATGTTACGTTTATAATGTAACTGAATGTAGAATGAGCCATGTAACAGAATTTGTTACAGAATACATTTAAAGCAGCTCCCATCACTGACCACAGGTCTGCCTCTGGGACCTCTGTGGTCACCACAGCCTGGTGAATATTACTACTATGTTTAACCCATTTCCAACACTGTGCTGGTGTATTCTATAGCTAGAAAATTAACTGCTTAGACTTAATAATAATAATAATAATGCATCAGTTTTATATAGCACTTTTCTGGACACTCAAAGACGCTTTACAGATCATTATTCATTCACTCCACACTCGGTGGTGGTAAGCTACTATTGTAGCCACAGCTGCCCTGGGGCAGACTGATAGAAGCGAGGCTGCCAATCTGCACCATCGGCCCCTCCGACCACCAGCAACATTCGCACACACCACTAGGCAATGTGGGTGAAGTGCCTTGCCTAAGGACGCCTGATTTTCCCAGCGGTCTCCCATCCGAGTACCAACCAGGCCCGGCAAACTATTGATCCATAAGGGAAACTGTTTGGACACAGTAGCTCAATATATTATAATAACAAAGAGCAACAATATAAATGGTAATATATTCAAAATAAGTAGGAAACATAGCAAGAGACTGATGTCAAATAAGGCATAAGTATATAAATGTATATGTACATGTATAAATACAATATAGAAATATAGTAATACAAATATATATATACAATAGGTTTTAAGGAGAAAACAGTGCAAAGATTAAATAATGATTGACAGGACATAGGATTATCAGTTACAGAAGGGTGAGTTGTACAGTTGTACAGTCGCAGGGAGTATTATCTGTTACCTAAGGGTGAGTTGTTGTACAGTTGTAGGGAGTATTATAGTATGAATGTAGTCCTTAATCTCAGTGTTTGAGTGGAGCTGTAGGAGCCTGTTGGTTAATGAGCTCCTCCTCTTGCAGTGGGTGAGCAGGAGTGTCCATGATGGAGAGCAGTTTGTCCAGTGTCCTCCCGTCCCTCACTGTGCTTCCTATGTGTTGACACAAAGCATGACTTGTTCATTTAGACACACACATTTGTGATAGCTGCTGATATCCAACAAATGAAAGAACTGACCAATAAGATGACGCAGTCTCATAAGACTCATTAAAGCAAATAGCTGCCTATCGTACAATAAAGTAGGCTATAAAGTAGACACAGGTCTATAAATCATAGTCTACATGACGAGGTGAATTGTTGTGAAAATGATAGTAAAATAATATAGATATGAGCCCACACAGAAGAACAGGCCTATCTTCTGTTTCTCTGTGGTTCTGTCATGATGAACAGAGACACAACGACAGACTTAAGCCTTGCGTGCCTCGCTCTGCACGAGCTGCTTCAGCTCCACAGTCTTTGTTCAGCTCCCGACATGAGACACGCCACAGACACGCTACAGACAGACCACAGGCACACCACAGACACGCTACAGACAGGCCACAGACACACCACAGACACACCACAGGCACACCACAGACACGCTACAGACAGGCCACAGACACGCTACAGACAGGCCACAGGCACACCACAGACACGCTACAGACAGGCCACAGACACACCACAGGCACACCACAGACACGCTACAGACAGGCCACAGACACACTACAGACAGGCCACAGACACACTACAGACAGGCCACAGACACGCTACAGACAGGCCACAGACACGCTACAGACAGGCCACAGGCACACCACAGACACGCTACAGACAGGCCACAGACACACTACAGACACGCCACAGACAGGCCACAGACACGCTACAGACAGGCCACAGACACGCTACAGACAGGCCACAGACACGCCACAGACACGCTACAGACACTACAGACAGGCCACAGACACACCACAGGCACACCACAGACAGGCCACAGACACGCTACAGACATGCCACAGACACGCTACAGACAGGCCACAGACACGCCACAGACACGCTACAGACATGCTACAGACAGGCCACAGACACACCACAGGCACGCTACAGACAGGCCACAGACACGCCACAAACACACCACAGACACACTACAGACACGCCACAGACACGCTACAGACACACTACAGACAGGCCACAGACACACCACAGGCACACCACAGACACGCTACAGACAGGCCACAGACACGCCACAGACACACTACAGACAGGCCACAGACACACTACAGACAGGCCACAGACACGCCACAGACACCACAGACACACTACAGGCACACCACAGGCACACCACAGACACGCTACAGACACGCTACAGACAGGCCACAGACACGCTACAGGCACACCACAGAAACACCACAGACACGCTACAGACAGGCCACAGACACGCTACAGGCACACCACAGAAACACCACAGACACACTACAGACAGGCCACAGACACACCACAGGCACGCTACAGACAGGCCACAGACACACCACAGGCACACCACAGACACTACAGACACGCCACAGACACGCTACAGACAGGCCACAGACACACCACAGGCACGCTACAGACAGGCCACAGACACGCCACAAACACACCACAGACACACTACAGACACGCTACAGACAGGCCACAGACACGCCACAGACACACCACAGACACACTACAGACACGCTACAGACAGGCCACAGACACGCCACAGACACACCACAGACACACTACAGGCACACCACAGGCACACCACAGACACGCTACAGACACGCTACAGACAGGCCACAGACACGCTACAGGCACACCACAGAAACACCACAGACACGCTACAGACAGGCCACAGACACGCTACAGGCACACCACAGAAACACCACAGACACGCTACAGACAGGCCACAGACACACCACAGGCACGCTACAGACAGGCCACAGACACACCACAGACACGCCGCAGACACGCTACAGACACGCTACAGACAGGCCACAGACACACCACAGGCACACCACAGAAACGCTACAGACAGGCCACAGACACGCTACAGACAGGCCGCAGACACGCTACAGGCACACCACAGACACACTACAGACAGGCCACAGACACACCACAGGCACGCTACAGACAGGCCACAGACACGCCACAAACACACCACAGACACACTACAGACACGCCACAGACACACCACAGACACACTACAGACACGCCACAGACACGCTACAGACACGCTACAGACAGGCCACAAGCACACCACAGGCATGCTACAGACAGGCCACAGACACGCTACAGACAGGCCACAGGCACACCACAGACACACTACAGACAGGCCACAGACACACCACAGGCACACCACAGAAACACCACAGACACACTACAGACAGGCCACAGACACACCACAGGCACGCTACAGACAGGCCACAGACACACCACAGGCACGCTACAGACAGGCCACAGACACACCACAGGCACACCACAGACACTAAAGACACGCCACAGACACGCTACAGACAGGCCACAGACACGCCACAGACACACCACAGACACACTACAGACACGCTACAGACAGGCCACAGACACGCCACAGACACACCACAGACACACTACAGGCACACCACAGGCACACCACAGACACGCTACAGACACGCTACAGACAGGCCACAGACACGCTACAGGCACACCACAGAAACACCACAGACACGCTACAGACAGGCCACAGACACGCCACAAACACACCACAGACACACTACAGACACGCCACAGACACACCACAGACACACTACAGACACGCCACAGACACGCTACAGACACGCTACAGACAGGCCACAGGCACACCACAGGCATGCTACAGACAGGCCACAGACACGCTACAGACAGGCCACAGGCACACCACAGACACACTACAGACAGGCCACAGACACACCACAGGCACGCCACAGACACGCTACAGACACAGGAGATGTATGGGTCACATGACACAGCAGATTTATCGGTCACGTGACCTTTCTTAAAGTGACATACACAGTGACACAGCTCGACACATGCGTCGAGTCACTAATCCTAGACCTTCAGCAATCTGGGGGGCTCCCATGAACTTTTGCACATAAGATGCTAATTATTTGGATTTTACATTGATAAATCCACATGCTTTAACCTGTGTTACTCTTAATGAATATGTCTGTTTTACAAATGGAGCTGATGCAAGTGTCCTGTCTCTGAACTGCAGCCTCACACTGGGCTACGGAAAGACGCTCCAGACAGCAGACATATATCTCCATGACAACAGTCCAGGCGAGAACTTATTTTGTTTGCTATTGTCATTCTATGCTGAGCATCTCCCTCTGGCGGCCACAGAGATGAAATAGAACTTTTGTTGGGACACCTGGCCTCGCGTTTAATATTTAATCCAACTGAAAGACCCTTTGTGTTGCGCTTTGTTGCAGTAGGCCTACCTCACGCTACTGAACCTACAGCCTACAGAGAAAGGCTATTCAATCATAATCGTTAATGTAGGCCTATCTATCTTGTCTCTTGTATATAGCCGTGATTTTATATATTTTATATTGTGATGAGTGAGCTGCTGTATCCAGATAATTTCCCTTGTGGATCAATAAAGTTTGTCTAAGTCTAAATCTAAGTCTATCTATGAATATGGGGCAGTTTGTCAAAAAAAGTGAGTAAAAACTGATGCATGGTTTAAATAGCAGAAAAATGTTTATACCTTTGATTTTTTACAATGCTGTTAATGAAGGACCAGGCGCATCAGTGCACGAGTCACCTCACCGCTGTCCCCGGCAGCTCCTCTTGCGCTCTGAGCAGTACCACACAAGCTTTATAGGACCTGACCCGGGCCACTTCAAATGGCTTTCACACCACAGGACAGCAGCTTTAGGAACATGGACATGACGCAGTGTGACCGCGCTCTGGACGTTTCAGGTGAGGAACGTTTGATCAATGCACTTAGTCTATGATACCTGAGTTTGATTCGTTCACGCAGCTGGAATAGTTACAAAGGGTTAAAACAGCTTTGATGCGCACAGAGCGCCACGCGCTCAAGGAGAAACTTTGGCCCCTTTGCGCAGTTCAACACAGGCAGACTGCCACGTGCGCAGGAGCGGGGCCCACTGTAGCTATTTCTCATTGAGCTATCTGACATTCAGTATAGGCTGTAACTTGTGATTCTGACTTTGATTTGGTTTGAAACGGGCCAGTGTAGCTCTTTTGCTGAAAACGTTGCAGACCACTGCTTTGTAAGCGTATATAGGTATGTTCAGTACAGTCTGTTGTGAACGGTACAAAGTGGCAGGGTGCTCCTCATACCGATGTGCGCACTTGCCCCATGCGCAGAGCACGGACACGGTCCATACTGGGGCACGTGCCCCAGTGTTAAAGGTGTCAGATCTTCCCCAGGAGGCAGTGTGAACCTGAGATGGTGCCCCAGAGATGGTGCCCCAGGAGGCATGTGTGGACCTGAGATGGTGCCCCAGAGATGGTGCCCCAGGAGGCATGTGTGGACCTGAGATGGTGCCCCAGAGATGGTGCCCCAGGAGGCATGTGTGGACCTGAGATGGTGCCCCAGAGATGGTGCCCCAGAGATGGTGCCCCAGAGATGGTGCCCCAGAGATGGTGCCCCAGGAGGCATGTATGGACCTGAGATGGTGCCCCAGAGATGGTGCCCCAGAGATGGTGCCCCAGGAGGCATGTGTGGACCTGAGATGGTGCCCCAGAGATGGTGCCCCAGGAGGCAGTGTGGACCTGAGATGGTGCCCCAGAGATGGTGCCCCAGGAGGCAGTGTGGACCTGAGATGGTGCCCCAGAGATGGTGCCCCAGGAGGCATGTGTGGACCCTAGATGGTGACGTCTGTTTCATGTTTGTGTGGGACTAGGCTCCACCGGGAGTGAAGTCATGAGTGTACACTCACATTAAAGTGCATATGGCGCCTTTCCCTTCAACATAGTTAACATAGGCCATAGGCCCTGTGTAGCTCACAAGTCCCCCTGAAAGTGTTTACGTTTCAAGAGATTCAAAGATTATTGTCACTGTCGCAAGTAACAACAAAATGACATTTAAAGTGTCATAGTAGTGATATTAAGTTTCGTTCGTTGTAGTGTAGTGTTAGTACGATTCATATAGGCTACATATGCAAATACTCAGAATGTAAAACTCTGAATGTAAAAAAACATCTGAAAAGCACCTTTAATATTTGACAGCCTCTTTGAATGAATGTTTAAACTGACAGAAAAGAGGTCACACTCTCTTTGCACATCACTGGCGTTTGAGCTTTTTCTCACAGCATAGCTATTATCTCATGACACTAATAATAAAAACATAAAACATATTCTCTTCAGTGGAGCTATAGGCGTAGCTGTGTCTGCAGCAGTATTCCCAATGTAACCTGCAGTGGTCCTTTTGGATGAGCTCTCTCAGTGCAGTGTGCAGTGTGCACTGTGTAGTGTGCAGTGTGTTGGGAGCTGTGGAGCATTGGACTGACATTTCTGTAAACATTACCTTATTAAGGCACACACTGCTTTGTGTCCTCTTTCCAGATGTCCACAGGGAGCCACACTGTCCACAGGGAGCCACACTGTCCACAGGGACTAACACTGTCCACAGGGAGCCACACTGTCCAGAGGGAGCCACACTGTCCACAGGGAGCCACACTGTCCACAGGGAGCCACACTGTCCACAGTGACTCACACTGTCCACAGTGACCCACACTGCCCTGTCTCTACATGTGGGCAGCACACAGCTCAGGATTACACGCCTGAAACATCTAGTTGGATACACGTGTCAAACGTCTATAGAGACACATTAGCAAAACAAGTACTTATTTTACCATTGCATTAAATGGCCAGTTTTGGTTATATACATGGTCAAACTGAATTTTCAAATTCAAGGGTAGGGACTTTAGGGTATTTTTCACTGGGTGAAAATAGGAAGGTTGGTACACAAAAATTAAGTGAAATTAAAAAAGAAAAATTAAAAATTAAGTAAGATAGAATTTTGATACAAAAACAGTTTCCGTTCTCACATAAAGTGTATTTTCAAAACCCACACCGCATCAGTGAAGGTCCCTGGTCACTTTCAGACCCATCTGTACCTAATGTCCACCCACTCTTCATTTCTCCATAGGCCCATGATAATGCTCTGTGCACTTGTGTTTATGTGCTTACTGGCTCTATACCAGGATGTCTTGTGTGCACTACTGAGTGTTTGAGGGAGGACGAACACTTCCTGCTCTTGTCTCTCTCCCCTCTCTGCTCCCTTCTCCTTTTCACCTTCTTCCCCCTCTCTTCTTTTTCTGCTCCCCCATTTGTCTCTCTCTCCTCTTTCATACTCTTTCACTTCTCTACCTCTCCCCTCTATCTCTCTCTTTCTGTCTCTCTATCTCACCCCTTTTGTATCTCTTCTTTCCTTTGTCCTTCCATTTTCTCCTCTTTCTCCTCCTCTTTCCTCTTCCTGATTTTTCTTTTTGGGCTTATGCAGGTTTGTTTGTGAATAATTCCACTATGAAATCTATTGTGCAGTGTTGCTCTCTCTCTCTCTCTCTCTCTCATCATCTCTCCATCCATTCGCCTCTACATGGAGTAAGGACTCTAGGTCTTCTCTGCTGCAGGCCACACCCCTTTATGACCATATAAGGAAACAGAAGAATGCTTTATTCAAATTGGAGGAGCAAGGCTGCTTAAGACCTTCACACAGACACGAGGAGTCACTGGCAGCTGTGTTCTTCTCCTCAACAAAACTGGAGATCAAAGACTGCAACAAGCTGGTAAGATTTCACTCACACCTTCTACTGTCACCACTGTACACTAACGTAAACTACCCTATATTACCGTACACAACCGCAACACTACCGTACACTACCTTATACTACAGTACACTATACCATGCACTATACTTTATGCTACCGTACACTACGTTACGCTACCATACACTACGTTACACTAGCTTAGCCGCAGGATTTGGCCTACAGGACTATGCATGTTTTAGACTGATGGGAGAAATTGTGGAGAGTGTGGATTGTAAAGTGGAAGAAATTCACCCAAAGTCCACACAGAATTAATGACATGAATTTGATCATCTTGTATTAGGTCTATATAATGAGGTATGTATTTTCACTGCACACACAGTGCCTGTGATGGTACTGTGCTATATCAAGTCAGGGGTCAGAGGTGAGCTGAGCAGAGGATTATTTATGTTTGAGAAAACGAGAGTTTCACACAGACAGCAGCAGCAGTGCTCCTCAGGGACAGTGTTGGTTCCCACGAACTGGTCACACTGTGTGTGTGTGTGTGTGTGTGCGCGTGCGTGTGCGTGCGTGTGCGCGTGTGTGTGTGTGTGCGTGTGTGTGTGTGTGTGTGTGTGTGTGTGCGTGTATGTATGTGGCGGGGGTCACAGAGCAGAGATGTTTGTGAGAATATTTCGTATTTTGAATCTATTTACACTGCATTGTATGCCCTGTGAACTGGACCCATCGTTTTTCGAGTGCCTCTGGCTAACCTGCCGGGAGCAGTGGGCGCATTTCCACATCTTGACCTTGGTTAGGTACCTAGCTAAAGGATTGGCGTATTTTGAGTTTTAGATCAGATTATCATTTACATGTATTTCATGAGAGAAATTTGTCTTCAGACAGTTGGGACAGGCAGCCACAGGACAGAAAAGTTTGATGGAGGAAACCAGAGAAAAGCCAGACACTAGAAACTCGATGACTGGATAAACAGCATGGTTTAATGTTCAGATACGTGTTAAAATGGGTCACATTTAAGGTTCAGCAGGTTAAGGTTAGAATCAGTCTTCAGGAAATGAATGTACACCAATGTAATGTCCCCAAAAAACATGGAAACCCAATTTGTGTGTGTGTGTGTGTGTGTGTGCGTGTGTGCGTGCGTGTGTGGGTGTGTGTGTGTGCGTGTGTGCGTGCGTGTGTGTGTGGGTGTGTGTGCGTGTGTGTGTGCGTGCGTGTGTGTGTGTGTGTGTGTGTGTGTGACTGATCTGAACAGGAAGTCCTCCATTCTCTTTAACAGAAACACTGGCTCCTTATTTGGAAGTGTAGTTTGTCTCTGCAGGAGAAGATGTCTCTGTGTGTTATCAGTGTGTCTAAACACTGTGCTTGTGCGTTCCACTTTAGGGACATGAAAACCACAGTCGTGTCTCTGTTTACAGCTCAGCATCAGCACCTGAACCAAGCGCTGTGCTTCAGACCTGAGCACAGGTGTGGAGAGTATCCAAATGTGTACTCAAGTAAAAGTGATGCAACGAATGTTACTCAAATAGAAGTACAAAGTAGTGGTCCAAGAAATGACTCAAGTAAAGAGAAAAAAGTATTTGGGAAAAGTACTACTACTCAAGTAAGAGTAACTTAAAGAGTAACTGTTGGGATCTGATATTTTTAAAGGATAGACACAAAAATGAGCTAAATCGTATCTGAAGACGCGCTGTAAGAAACACAAATGTTCAAATCATTTCATATTATCAAAATAGCTTTTGTCACAGACATACTCACAGTGGGAAGAGTAACCACAACTTTTATTCAAGTAAGAGCACTGTTACTTCAATACAAATATTACTCAAGTAGGAGTAAAAATATGCTTCTAGATAAGGTATTCTTAAAAGTTTTTTATTTTTTTAATGTAAGTGAGTAAATTTAACTGAGTACTACCCACCTCTGCTGTTCATGGTCATCAATAGCACTACAGCTGTTCCATTTGAATGTCATATACCAGCCATGTTCCATCATTAGATTCATAACAAAATGTGTGTGTGTTTTCAGTGTGTTATTTCAAACATGTGTGCCATGGGCTTCTTAGATCAAACAGGAATCCAGGGAAGAAAGGCCTAATGAGAAAGGCCTAATGCTTCTGAACACATCCTTATATAGACTGCCCGGCCTCAGAGCAGCGCCCTGCGGAGCATGGGAACAGGAAGTAGAGGGGTCCTGGGGGAAAGTGCTGGGGCGAGAGCTGGTGGGTCTGGTGGGACCCGCTATGGGAGTGAAGGCTGGTGGGTCTAGGGCTGGTGGGTCTAGGGCTGGTGGGTCTCGGGGCTGGTGGGTCTCGGGGCTGGTGGGACACGCTATGGAGGTGAGGGCTGGTGGGTCTTGGGCTGGTGAAGGCTGGTGAATTGGAGCTTTAAGGGTGGCAGGTGAGAGCCACTGGGTGGGGGAGTTGGGGACGAGGGCTGGGGCTCACACGTTTAGGAATGCAGGTGCTAGGTTGTGGCTTTGACAACAGGGCAGTGGAGTGGGCTTCAGTGGGTCTTTTGAGGAGAGACTGTACTCCAGCACCATATTAAGAAAAAAAGCTCTTCTCTCCCGTTCTCAAGCAACCCCCAGCACCAGAGCACAGGAGCTGTGACTAGAAAAGGCAATGTGTGTCTAAGGAACGGGAGGGGAAGGGGGTCGAGGAGGGGGGGTTGCAGACAATCAGAGTGAGCCATCGCAGACTGCAATGAGAAGAAGAAGAAGGGAATGTTTATCCAAAGCAGCACTGATCCCATTTTCCATGATTCCAAAAATAAACAGCGTGCCGCGTCCTTATATGGTCAGCCTGGGCTGGTCGAGCATTCCTCTCTCTCTTTCACACACACACACACACACACACACGCACACGCACACACACACACACACACACACACACACACACACACACGACATAGTGATAGGTTTCCATGCTTTGTGGGCACATTACATTGACTTCCATTCATTTCCTGGAGACTGATCCTAACCTTAACCGTAATTACTACTTGCCTAACCTTAACCTAAACCCTAACTTTAGTCTAAATTGCCCTATATCTTAAAGGGCATATATTGCACTATTTTCTGATCTATGTTATAAAAGATCCTAGATTACACAAAGTTGACTCTTATGAGCTTTATGTCAGCTTTACAATGTTACTTCCTTAAAACAATCCCAGAGTTGTGTTTTGTTTCATTCACACATTTGAGTAACCATTTAATATTAGTCTGTTCACATCTCCTAAGCTCAAAATGCTCTGTTCCACCTTGTGAAGTCATGAGGCGATAGTTTTTATGTTAACAGCTTTTGTTCAGTAGAGATTGGCAATTCCAGGGCAGATTTTATCCAAATGAAATGAAGGTGTATGGCACTTCCTGTATTACCACCTGACATCACAAGGTGGAAGAGAGTGTTTTCAGTTTGACAGAACTAAATATGCAGGATTTGTGTGTTAAACGTGTGAATAAAACAAAACACAACTCCCGGTATGTTTGTGATGAGGAAACATTGTAACATAGATCAGAAAATAGCATAATGTAGGCCCTGAAATGTGATGAATACATGCCTGCAACTCTTCTCATGGTCCGGTTCTTTTGTTTTATGTCTTACAGGTGGACCTTGCCCTTTCCTATGCGCTCCACAGTCTTTCCATGGTCTTCAGCCTCTTCCAAGCAGCACAAGCTCGACAGCTCCCTCTAGTGGCTGATTGTGGAATTGCACTATCCATCTTTTTCAGGGTTCTGTGTTCCATATGACACCTAATATCTTTGTATATACTCTGATGATATGATTTTGTGCTGTGGCTGAATCAATATGGCAAAATAATATTAGATACCGATTTTAAATTCAATGTGATGAGATAAATTTTTCTTTTAGATTACTTCAGATACTAGTAACTAGATACTCAAAACTATGCTGTAGTGTTGTCACAATTATAACATTTTAAACTCGATTTCAAAACTAAGGAACAGACTCAATACTCAATAGCGTACCAATTCCAATACCACAATCATAATAAAAGTACTCTTTCTTTAGATAACAGAATGTGATTTCCAAATTAAATAATAATTTACTGTGTGGCCTTATAGAGCATTATTCATTCACTCTACACTTGGTGGTGGTAACCTACTATTGTAGCCACAGCTGCCCCTAGGACAGACTGACATACTAGTCTATGTGCTCTTATACTTGTTTGGATACAGCACAAGATCATTCTAAAGCAAAGTAAAAGTATTGATTTTAGGTAGGCTACCTGTACTTTACATAACTAGATTTTAAAATGGATACTTTACTTACTACATAATTACTTTTTCACTACATTTTTGAACTGGACTCAAAACTGAAAGTATTTTGTTGCGAGTCCTATGAGGGTTTATTTTTAACACATTGATAATTTGACCAAACAAAAATATATGAAGAAAAACAGCTAAGGGAAAAAAAACTATCAATTCAATAGCTACACTTAAAGCTTTATTAGATCTAAAATCTGTGCAAAATACTTTTCCTTTTTTACTCTTTAAGTCAATTTTTAAAAGGGTATTTTAAGACTTTAGTATATTTTTGTTCCTATATCTGTGCTTTCACTACTTTCCACCACAGTTCTAAGGTTATACAGGACATATTCATTTCTCTCCTATGAATATGAAGTATTGATACCTGCTCAAATGATTTTTGATACTTTCAACAGCCCTACTGTCCAGAAGAACTGTCTGCGTGATATGACATGACCTAAGTTCCTGTGGCCTCTGGTGCAGTGCTGCATCTCTGGTCAGTTGGTAGTCTGAGATGAAGCACTGTAGCTCAGGACAGAGGGCAGGACTTGCGCTGAAGCATCCCAGCATTCCCAGCCCAAAGCGGGAACAGCAGATCCTCACTCCCGGGGTCCAGTTTTCCCAGGAATCCCTTCACCAATCACAAAGGGGGATTCCTGGAAATACTGTTCTTGAGGGTGGGGCTTGGCATCTCTGTAAAATTAGAACTCTCTCTCTCTCTAACTCTCTCTAATGTACATTTGGGTGTCAAGTATTGTGGACCATAGACTGTATAAAGAAGTTAACTAAACGAGTGTGACGTCACCCACAGCGTTCGGCTCTAGTCAAATGACGTTCACAGAGGCTAGCAGTTACAGGGCAAATTTGGAGAGGTGCAGACAAAATAGTGAAAAACAAAACAAAAAAACAAGGTCATGTCGTATGTATGTTTAATTCTAAATAAAATAGATGTTTGCAATTGTTTCTTTTTAATGGGGTGCACACACGTTGGGGTTCCATGCTTTATGTGGACATTACATTGAATTCATTCACTTCCTGGAGTGTGATCCTAACCAGAATTACTTACCCAAACCTTAGCCATACTGTTAATTTACCCATATCCTAAAGGTGGATTTACTTGAGTAACTTTCTAAAGAAATTTGTACTTTTCTAGCAACATACTTGTACCCCTACCTGAGTAATATTTTTACTGAACAAAATACAGTACAGTAACAGTATTCTCATGTAAATAAGTTTTGAATAGTCTTCCCACTGTGAGTACATCTACAAGGGACAAAAGCTATATGTAGACAATATGAACTGATTTGAACATTTGTGTTTCTTGCATTACTCCTTCACATATGATTTAGTTTTTCTCAAGTTTTGGCCTTCCAATTACATTAACTTCAAATTATAAATAAGATGTTACACCCCAACAGTTACTTGAGGAGTAGGCCTAGTTTTTCTCATTTCTTGGGCCACTACTTACTACAGTACTACACTATTGTACTTATAACTGAATAATATTATTCTGAAGTAATGTTGTGCTTACTTGAGTACAATCTTTGGCTACTCTACCCACCTCTGCTGACTGGACAACTGACTCATGCACTAGGACTATTCATTACGATTTCACTTTTATAAGCAGCAATACACTACTAATCAATCAAGTCCACCTTTTAGGTCAGAGAGGGGAAATGATTAGACTGATAAAATCTGTTATTAATCTGATGCTAGGTAAAATAACAGGCTTATGTTACACAACCTACTACATTTTTAAGATCAACTAATGTTCCAGAGCCACACAACTTTCTGGTCAACTAAAATGGCATACATCCTAAAAGTTACAATATTCAACATGAAAAAGCAAAACTGAGGATATAGATTACATTAACTTTAAATTATAAATCAGGATAAATCAATCAAAACATTATATAACACAAAATCTGGTATTTTGAAAGGATAGACACAAAAATTTAATCTGAAGCGGTGCAAGAAACACAAATGTTACAATCATTTCATATTGTCAATATAGTTTTTGTCACTTACAGAGAGAAAAGGAACCACAACTTTTACTCGAGTTACTGCAATAAAAATATTACTCAAGGAGCAAAAGTGTGAATGTAACAGTAAATGTAACATCTGCATGTGTCTGTTTAAATCCCCCTTGTTTCTGTTACACTATTACACACTGAAAATATAGCGCCAGTGCCTAAAGGTGAATGTGTGTGTTTCTGAAGAAGAGCACACAGAGACCTGGCCTATGATGATGTGGCAAAACTAATGTGACCACAGACAGTATAGTGCTCTGAGAGGTTTAGGAGAATCAAATATAATCTCGACTCCAGTAAAATCTAGGGGCAAATCGTGTGACAAAAAATTAATAGCATAATTTTCTTTGAGCCAGATCACAATGTCTATTTTGTCACAATTCATGCGGAGTTAGTATCGTTATGGAGCTCAACAGTGATTCCACCTCTGATTCCAGAAGTAAATTTTTCATGAATTTTTCATATAGACTTTCAAATAAAAGAGTTCAAAGGCATCACCAAGGCTAATCAGCTATGTGCCAACTAATATTAAGTCCAAAAGCACAAGATTCTTCTAAATGCAAGAAATTCAGCTTGTTCTGAGGTTTCATACTTTACTATGTAATGTTAATTCCAGCCATCACTCACTCAGAGCCTTAGGCAGACTGGCCCACGGGAGGGAACAGTGAGTGGGAACAAGAGTCTGTGTTTGATCTTGAAGCAGCATTAAAGGAGGCACTGGCGATTTACTTGCCCAGCCCTACTACCTATAGTCAAGTGAAGGACAAAGACGTACTTACAAGACCTGGCTTGTATAATGTTTTTATTTGGATTTTTTGGAGAAGTCCATAGGTTTTACAACAGTTTTAATAGTATTCCAGAACTCTAAAGAGAAAGGGAGAGAGCCAGAGCGTCATTCTACCTCGACCATTGTTCATCAACAGGCAAACTCCTAATGAGCACAAAACAAAAGAACAAAGTCCAACATGTGATTTTTGAAACTCGCAAATTTCATCCAGGGCTGAATCATCTCAACAAGGGAAACCAGTTCAAAGTTTTACATCTTTTACATTTGCTTGATAGAAGTAAAATTAGGAGAGAGCAAAACATTTCTGGTTTTCAACCTCCAAAAAATAAGAATAAAAATAACCCCAACAAAAACAGCCAACTATCTTATTAGAGGTTCAAATAAACCTTACAAAAGTCTACAATGACAGGACAGAGACAGGCGGAAGAACAGATGGGGGCAGGGCTACGGTCCACATCCAGCAGCTGCCTACACGTGTGCAGTCTGGACTGGAGAGATTTATTATATACATATGAATATATAGATGAGACAGCAGACAGGTGTCTGTAGATCTATACATTTCCGTTACATAGATAGTTAATATGGAAGGAGAGACACAGACTTTCTGTTGGTTGCTCGTCCAGAAGAGGGTGCATTGGTCATGGAGCCGCCTCTGTGGAGCTAAAAACCTACAAAGAGATGAAACGGTTAGAACGAGACCAAAGCCAAAACTGAACAGCACAGGCTAGAAAAGGCCAGTAAGACATAGAACAGACCAGTTCCACATAGAACAGGAGAGTCACTCACAGAACAGCCCAAGTTAAAACAGGCACCTATAGACCTTGGCCATTGAATTTCTATTTAGACGTGGCCAATAGAAAAGGATTTGTGTAGTACCATAAGGCATACATACTGTATGTCTGTGATGTGTTCTGTGTATATAGCAGAGCTTGTTACAGGTGGCTTAGACTACATCATATGTCTAATACGATAAGCAGACAAAGTCTATATCTCCAGCTGTACAATTTTTAGGTGCTTTTAATTGAGTAACAAAATTGAGCACTTCGTCCACTCCTGTGCATTTGACTGTAACCACTAAGCTTCCATGAGCTTTGCGAAAGATGCTAATATTGTTAGGTAGTCTTAAATGTTTTCATTGTTCATGTAGCAGTGACATCTGATTCATGTAGTAATAATAATAACAACAACAACCACCCTGCCCTGAGGCAGACTGACGGAAGCGATACTATCACTCAGACCACCACCACTTTCATGTGTGTGAAGTGTCTTGCCCAAGGACACCTCGTCAGTTTCTACCACTGGCACCCCACTGTGGCACATACCAAAGCCCAGGCTTTGACAAGGAGTTTTGGCCATAATATCAGCTCTTGGTCCAGGGCTCCATTTAAGGGAGCATGACATAAATTTACATACAATTTTCCTAGTTACCGTATTTTCCGGACTATAAGCCGCTACTTTTTTCTCACACTTTGAACCCTGCGGCTTATACACCGATGCGGCTCATATATGGACGGATTATTCGTCTATGAACACAGCGGATGCGCGCGCAGCTTGAGTGCAGAAAGCGCCGCTGTCTGTGCGGTGAACATGGGTTAGGGTTAGTTAGAACACTCGCTAGCGCTGTTGTCAGCACTAAAACAGTTTATCGCTGCGTGATAAAATAAGTTCTGCTGCTAAATGAACATTAGTGAGTGGGATACGTCTTAATGACCCGTATGTGTTAAATGCAGGTGAAGCGTAAATGACGAGACGAAACGTCTCAAACTTCAGTAGCGGGACATCCGCTCATACCTGATCGATACAACTAACCCCGACCCCCGGAGAGTCTGAAATCTGCTGAAATCCTACAAGACACTGACATGATACAAGACAGGACAGCGGCTCTTTCTGCTCGAGACATGCGCTGTAGAGCGCCAAGTGACGGGGCGCAAGAGCGAGACAGACAGGTGAAGAGATGATGTGCTGAGGAAGATGCTCGTTTGATTTTGTTTTGAACAGTTATTTTGTGCTTCATGCACACACCCTCCTCATGGAAAACATACGAAGAAATGCATATGATGCAGCTTTGAAGTTAAAGACAATTGATCTGACTGTCAAAGAAGGAAACAGAGCTGCTGCACGTGAGCGCGGCATCGATGAGTCGATGGAGAGACGCTGGCGATGGCAGCGTGACGAACTGACTCAATGCAAAAAGACGACAAAAGCTTTCAGAGGCAATACAAGCAGATGCTCCGAACTTGAAAACTTCTTGAAGACGTGGACACCTGCGGCTTATAGACAGGTGCGGCCTATATATGTACAAAAATAAAATTCTTTGAAAATTTAGTTGACGCGGCTTATATTCAGGTGCGCTCAATAGTCCGGAAAATACGGTATATATATTTATAAACATTATTAAAGTTTATTTGTAATGTAACCAACTAAGAGATGGCTTGTAAATGTAAGTTACTATAGACTTGAATAAGATTTGTCTAAATTTGTCTCAATGTCCCCTCTCATTAATCATCTATAGTGATTAAGCTCAAAGAGTAGAAGGCTGTGCAGAATGGCACAATGTTGTGTGAGGGTCTTTTTATTAGAATAAAAAGGTGGTTGCGTTTAAGACTGAGTTCAGCCTCAGCTCAGCGATGTCTGTTGTGGGAGCAGAGGGGAGGCAAACCCAAGATGTAGGGAACAGGGGAGAGAGCTGCATGAAAATGTTATTACTCATCTTATTATTCAAATGAACACATTCAATGTAAATACTAAGCAGTACTGACTGAGTTGCACTGGTTCTGGTTGTACATGTGCGAGTAGTCATCGCCCCCCCTCATTGAGGAGTATGAGTATGGCCTAGGACACACTGCATGCGTATTTCGCCCTACGTGAGTAAAAACTGCCCGTTTTGGACGTGTATTTTTTAGAATGCATTTTTTAGAATGCCATGCGCGCGTATGGAACAGCACGTTCTGTGCACATAGAACTCAGAAAATAGAATCCACTTAATTTTTTGACGCTCTACGCGAGCGCATATCACCATCAAAATACATAGCATGCACTTCCAAACCCCACACTGGCACCTCTGAACCCCACACTGGCAGTGGAGCAGCTGAGCATTCCCACAGAAACTAACAATGTCAGCCATAATGAACAAACTTTATCAGAGTTTCAGAGATTGTCGATTATTGTTGCACCGGAAGGTATGCATCGTCAAAAACAGAAGTAAGCCTAAACCTTATACTGGATTTACAAAGCTCCACATTGATGGCAGAAGTGGATTTCTGCAGCTAAACGGGCTAGCAGCTAAACAAACCATCTTTACTTGGTTTAATTTAAATGATTAAAGCATAGTCGCATAACAATTCAAAAACTAAGTTTGTGTATTGTCATTAGCATTAAATAGGCCATTAATGGGGCAGAGAGAGTAGATTGAAGAGAAAGGATCCCAAATGCTTTTTGCTGAACACTTAATATGTTAAACGTTAAAGGTTGTATGGAGGATTTTTTTTGTTCCAAATTGTCAGTGATAGCATTATAGAGATGCAGCAGCCTTGTAATTTTGATGACTAAAAAAAAAAAAAGCAATGAAAAACCATCAACTGTGGACGTGGTGGGGCCAGATAAACATTAGCCAACTGATAATGAGGTTACCTCGTTATTTATTGGCTGTTAGGTTGTCAGTCAATTACGTGGTTTACATACGCAAGACGCTGTTTACTCAACCAACACAATGGTTCTTAGGGGCTTTTTCCAACTGTAGCTTCCTTGCAGTTTGCACAAAGTTTGTTGCAATGACAGACAAGAATCCACTACCAGTTAGCCACAAAAGAAAGTCCGTTTTTGAAGTCGCTTGAAGAAGAGAAGGGGAAAAGGAGCGAAGTCAAACTAAGGTGATTCTCGGAGATTCCTTCCAGTGATGGCGTCACTGAAGCAGAGGGTCTAAAGACTGACGCGTTGGTTGCTAAATTACTTCTGGACAGGTAACTTTTGCTTATTATTTGAAAATGTACAGTATAGTTACAGCAGCAACAGCAACAGCAATTCTGAATGTGCATTGGTTATAAACAAACATCTTCTAGCATTGCATGTGCAACATTTGAAAAAGGACAGTCGCTGGATTTCTCGTTCCTTGGAAAATCCTCTATACAACCTTTAACTGCTTAGAAATGTGGATTGTAGAAAATAAATTCACAAATTTATTACATTTACATGAGTGATTTCGTCACGTAGGTGCAGGAGCTCTATATGATCCTCAAAATTAGTTTTATTACTGTACCTCTTATTGGATTTTACTGCTGCTCTTTCTACTTTGCGTTGCAACAATTCATGACATGAAGGATCCCATCATCCCATCATTTTATTTCATTTTGATCACTGTAGAGTCACAGTTGCTGGAAATGCTTCCTCCATTACCTCTAACATCACCCTGCGTCACAGCCCCTCTACAGGAAATGTGAGCTGTTAAACATGTGTACTCTGCTTGTCCCAGACAGATGCAGAGTAGACTTTTATAACGACAAAACAGCTGGTTACACCAATTTAGGCAGATCCAGTCCTAGGGCTCCCACTCACTCACTCACTCACTCAGTCAACACAAAGTAAGAGGGAATAAAGTGTGGAATCAGAGGAGTGTGCTAAAACATGTCCACAACAGCGCATGTTGTTGGCATGTTAACACCAGGTCAGTGTGGAAACACTAGAAAAGACCAGCCCAAACAAAGGAACAGAAGATCATTGTGGCAAAGTTAGTAGTCAAATTCCCCAAGGACGTCTTTACTTTGAAAAAACAAGCCAATCAGTCTTTCATTGCAGCATTTTGCATCTCCAATTGTTTGTTTTTGGTTTTCTAACAAACTTGGAGTTGTAGGCAAGGGCACACTGAATGTCTATGGTCCTACGTGGCTGGTAGATGATTTGATGTCTCAAACGTCGCTTGGCTGTTTGCTACTAACCTTTCATGTTAGGCTTGGGTTTGTCAGTTTGCTTGCCTGTGGGGGTTTGTGCCTGCTGGCCTTGGCCCCCTGAGGAGGCCCCCTGCTGGGCAGCCTTCTGTTTCAGCATGGTCCAGTCAAACGTGTAGTCGTACTGATGGTTCAGAGTCCTGCAACAACAATCAAGTTAAAGTAAGACTACACTTTTCATTCAAGAATTCCCAAGTTGTAAACACACAGTATGATTACTTCTACTGTGCGCATTGCAGCACATCAGTAAAGAGCACAGCACTGCTTGGTGGACAAATGAGTTTACAGCTGTTTCTCAAATAGCTCCTCTTCACAATTTGTTTTTTAAATTATGCAGATCAAATTTGGAAAGAACATCATGTTCCTGACAAGCATTCCCATGTACACAGGTTCAGCCACTAAATCAGGAAGTTGGAAAAAACTATTTCCTCCACCTTTACTACATAAAGTCATAATATGACTAGACATCCTCAAATGTGGGCTGTAAATGCATCTGATTTTAGTCAACAAACATTTTCAAACTGGAAGACACAACACAGAGGCATCCATATTAATCTGAACATGTTGATAATTAAGAATTAAATTGTCAAAGTCAAGCCCATGTCTTGTATTTCAGCTGAAGGGCATGCCCATTTCTTTGGTAGCATAGGTGATTCTCTTTTGTCCTGTTAATAATCTTCAACTCCTGACTGAGCCCATCCATATTAAACTGGTGCAAAGTTCAGTCTAGATTAGAGATAGCTGGTGATATTTTTTTTTGACTATTCACCAAGCTGCTGAAGAGTGCTCATTTCTCAGTTAGAACCAATACCTGGCAAGCACACACAAACGGCATTCATATGTAAAAAGTTTTGACCAGTGCAGGCAGTTGTGCGTTTACCTGAAAAGAATGCGGAAGAGTTGGCGCAGATACATATAGTCAGGGGCCTCTTCGAAGCGCAGTCCACGGCAGTAGTTCAGATACATGGCAAACTCTGCGGGGAAGCCCTGCACACAAACAGCAGTGTCAAACCCATATGGACACTGGTCTTGAAGCAGGGCTCTAAACTAACTTTCTGGGGACCTTCTCGAACCCCAGTCTGAACTGTCCCAGTTTCCTTCAGTCTCAGTAATATGTAGTATGAAACTGTAAGAACAGTCATTTTATTAAAATATTTTAATGAGGTATTTCAGTGCATTTCTGCTAATGTTCAAACTAGACATCTAAATAAGTAGGTCTATTTAACTCATTACTTTACCCACTTTTTACTTTGTCATATAAACCTAGATCATAATTTGGTATTATAAATTATGACCGTATACTGAACTTGACCTATAGGGGCCATGGTCAAAAGTATTTGTATTTGACTGCAACTTGTGACATAAAAGGTTTAATTTGTGTATTGTTTATGTAACACTGTGATTGGTTTAATGCAAGTGAAATATAACAGCAGATCCAGATACCATACCTTACACAGAACCTCAACAGGTGTGGACATCTTCTTCTCTGAGATCTTCTCATACTTCTGCTTCTTTGTGGCAGCCTAACAAGAATGCATTCAGATTAAAATGCCTTGCTGTTTGTTTGCCCTGTCAATCAAAGAAACTACTGCCACTGGCTGGCTAGGAAATCCCAGAAAAAAGCATAATAGATTCCATTAGCCTGTTATATATGTAAACATACATTTCTTTTGTTGGATTAGTATCTATCTAGTTTTCACAAGACTCCAAGGCATTAGTGGTCTGTACCTTGAGCCCTTGCCAGGGCAGACTGGTTCTGTTAAAGTACATAAGCACATATCCTAGAGACTCCATATCATCGCGCCGGCTGGAACGACAGAACATGTTAACCACTCTGCCACACCATCCAAAACCTGGCACAAGTCCACACATGCTGCAGACCTCTGCTCGATGCCCAGGTGTGCGTTGATGGAGGCATAACGAGCCGTGCCGGTCAGATTCTTGTCTTCTCTGTACGGGATGTGCTGCCGCGTCCGGTTGTCTCTGTACTTCTTTGCCAAGCCAAAGTCGATAAGGAATAACTGAGGGAACAGAGCAGAGAGAGTTTGAGTGTGTGCCTGTGGACTGTGGATCTGCCAACTGTTACCATTTGTTAAACTGAATGATTAAGTTCATTTTCATGTTAGCATTTACACTTTCCTAACACTTTTCTGACATTGTGTACCTGTGTTAGCATGGCATATAGTTAGGAGGTAGTAGGAGGCTGTTGTAGGTTGGAATAAATTCTAGTGCATGTCACAGATGTAAAGTGAGACCTGAGAGCTAACCTGGCACACGGCTTAGTTAGGGCTGTCCCTATCACACCAACATGAACAGCTTCATACACAAACAGCCGCACACACAAGCTGGGCTATGAACTGACACTCTGTGTCGCTTTATTTACATCCATCTAGTGACATCATTAAAGATGGAGCCCAAAACAGACTCCAACCTTAACAACCAAATGTGACCATACCAGCACTGAGTGGACAGACAGGTCAGAGTCATTATGCACCACAAAGTCAAAGGCACAGCTCAGTTAGTATGCTACGATTTAAGCCGCAAATTAAAGTCGATGTCTGAAAGCACAAGCACAGAAAGCAGCAGCCATTTTCTGAAAGCATGTGACAGTGGAAACATTTGCCTGAGAACAGTCTCTTAACATTCAATTTCAACTTATTATTAATTAGATGGTATTTATGCAAGAAATGATTTAGAACATGTTTCAAGTGCAGTTGTGTGTGAACCCATATAACTTGTTGCTACTTTAGTCCCTGCCATAAGCCCTAATATAGTTTAATCACACTAACCACATGCGGACACATATTCTATAAGAATGCTAGAACTGGACTCATCTCAGGCCAAACAGGAGCGACAGGAGCCGTCCTGTATAAGCGTAGTGTTTTCAGAGCAAAATGGTCACAGGGCCAGTGTGTTAGGTATGATTGCAAAGCGACAGCTGCAAAGAGGCAGCTGGTGTGGTGGTAAAGGTCACACCTGGTTTAATCCTGAGAAAGATGGCTCCTGAGAAGAGCTAACAGCCACGCTTCTTTTCCTCTTCCCCACTGACGAGTCTAAACACTAGACAGACAGTAGAGGGGCAGGGGTCAAACAGCAGCCTCAGCTCACACCCAGTCACTGAGTCCAGCTGTACCTGTACATGTACGTACAAGTGTGCACGTACTGGTGTGCATGTGTACATGCGCACATGTACATGCACACGTACTAGGACCCAGGCTGTCTACCCACACTCTGTACCACTAAAGCAACTGTTTGCGGCATCACTGTGATTGGAGTCAGGGAGAGAATCTACAGAGGGTGTGGATAGATGATGCAGCTAAGTGCACAGAAGGTAGTTAGACTTCTCAGGTTCCATCTGTCCCTTTAAGCTACCAAACACTAGTTAAGAGTCCCTAAAAGACAAGGCACAGGCTGTCTCTACATGGGATGTGGAAGTCAAAGAAAGATTAAGCCATGTGACCTGCCTTCAAGATGCATGTGGACAGGGGTTCTGTAGTTAACATGTCTGTGTTACTATGTCAGTATAGTAATTTCAAAATTACACATGATCATTTCAGTTGGGACAGTCACTTTTGCAAAAATGAAGTATCAGAAAACTTTGAAATACCCACCTTATCACTGTCATTTTAAACTCAGAGTTAACCAATTTAAATTGAAAGACTTTTTTTTTTAAAGTTCTGTAAAAGTCTGTATTCACCTTCACACCTTACACATGTTCAGGTGTTTTTCAATAGTTTAACTGATTTGCAATCACGGAAACAACACAGTAGCGTATCAAACAGTGCTTTTGATGTCTTAAATACAAAGCCAAGCAGCAGAGAGCGCCGTTAATATCTTTCGGGTCATTATGTCGTTTTAAAACTCCAGTACAGTACTTCCTAGGCTGTCTGCATGCTTTGTTACCTGGCCAGCCAGAACCACACGCCTTGACAAAGACGATTTCAGAGGGCGTGACTGACAGATTAACCAATCAGAGACACATGCTCTGTTTGCGTCAAAAACAAACATGGCTCTACACAAATAAAATAATCTATATAAAAGGACAGAGAAACTGCTGACCTTTACACCATAGCTGCTGTAAGCTGCCACACATTACACATTGGCCTATTGTGAAGTGACTATAGTGGCTGAACACATTACTGGATATGAATTGATATGTAAATGAGCTGTGAATAGAGGTGTGAATGGTCGACATTTAGGCATATAATTAATGACTTCGTCAGACACGTATTTACAATTTAGTGGACCATAAAGAGGCAAAATAACAGTAAATGTAGCCTAAATAAACCCAATTTAAAATCCAATAGAGCCAAACCTAAGTTTTACAATTAGCTGAAGATTTACAGTGAATTTTTACATCACTAAATACATCAGCTGTTATTTCGCTATCGGCACCTCCAGTGCCTCTTTTATCTGTATTATATCGGATCAGATGGGCCCTTGTTGGCTCAAAAAAAATATGAAAGGTTACAGACCCTTCTGGATTCGAACAGAATATAAAGGGGATTGGCTGGTCAAGCAAGTGCTTTTGTGGGTTTTGAGAATGCGCTGCAGAGCTTCTCACAATAGGAAAGAAACATGCTTCTTTGATTCATATTTGTGCATTATGTTTCACAATAAAACCTCCAGCACTCTTTAATGTCACTATTTCGCACATTGCCCTGTGGTTTAAAATGATAAAGACACTGGGGCTTGTTGATTAATTATGTATTTTGTACCTTTGCTACCTTGACTTTTAATATCTGTCAATGAGGAAAAAAAAAAAAAAGACAAAACAGCAGCACAGTGTCAGCACTGTGCCCTGCACAAGCAGCACTCCCGTTTTAACACAGGCCCACATGTGCTCAACCAAAGCACAGTGTAGATCTTGGCAGAAAATACACTAAACATTGTGTCCAGAGCTGCAACTTGCACTGTCACTCAAAGGTTTGGACACACTTTTTTTTATTATTTCCATGACTACTTACTAGGGTTGGGCAAGTTAACTCAAAGAATCATTCATCGCAATTAATTATTTTGTCTATAAAAATAATGTCTGGTATCAGTACTCGTTATCAGTGAGTACTCAAAATTAAGTACTTGTACTGGAAAAAGTGGTATTGGTGCATCCCGATTCACCAGAATCATCCTCCTGTCTGCTTCAGGTAAACGCGGAATCCCCAAGTACATTCAGTGTCATTCATTATACCCGGTGTGCAGCATGTATTAAGGTGCAGCCAAATGGAAAATATGATCAAATCTTGGCAATAATCCTCCTCCGCCCGGGTGAGCAGAGACGTCACTACACAAGCAAAAGCATGTGCTGTGCAGTATATGGGGTATGGGGAACAAGGTGACACTTTGTGCATGTTAGTCCATGTAAAATTCACCAGCGCACATTTGTGCAGTTAGAACAGGACAGACATAATAAAAGTATATTTTAAAATATAATTTAACATTAGAACATAATTACATTTAATGTATAATAATATTTCCCATTTGGAATGCAGCAGCTAGGGCATTAGCTATGTCCATTTATATATACCGTCTATGGTCAATACATGTTATTGTACTGTCTAGCTATTCCATTTCAACTACACCCCCCTTTTACATAACACAAGGTATTTGTTCAGAATGAATTTGGTCTTTTATGATTTATTATGACTATTATTTTAAGGCTTTACCTTGGGTTTTTCCTATACATTTGAAAGACTTCTGAAATGCTCTAGATTAAAATCACGTCAAAAACAAGACCAAGATCACTCCAATATGCACTGATCACTCAAAATACAACTTTGGGTTAATAGGAAATCATAGCATGGTTATAAGCTCTTACAAGTGTCATTAAAGTAGTAAGCCTGCTCAATTACTGTCCCAATTCATGTCATATTGCCATGAATAAACGTTAATATGTATTTGTCAGTTGGAAGTGTATGTGTGTGTGTGTGTGTGTGTGTGTGTGTATATATATATATATATATATATATATATATATATATATATATATATATATATATATATATATATATATATATATATATATATATATATATATAAACATAACATTTCGGCATAAAATCACCATCAAATGTGATCTGATCTTTGTCAAAATGACACAGATGGAAAAAAAAGTGTCTGCTTTAACTAAAACCACCCAAGCATTTATAGGTTTTCATATGTTTAATGAGGATAACATGCAAACAATGACAGAAGGGGGAGGAATAAGTAACTGAACCATCACATTTAATATCTGATTGAGCGAACCATGGTGCACATCAAACAATGCTTCTTATCAAGACACAATTCTTACCAGGTGTGTGTTTTATAGTGGTCAGTGCAGCTTTCACCCACTCCTCAGTGATTGGACACACCCCTGACTTAAATTGTTTGGTAAAAATTGGTATTAATTGCTCTCAAAGTCTCCTTAGGCAGAAGGTTCAGTTACTTATTCCTCTCCCTTCTGTCATTGTTTGCATGTTATCCTCATTAAAAATATGAAAACCTATAAATGTTTGGGTGGTTTTAGTTAAAGCAGACACTTTTTTCATCTGTGTCATTCTGACAAAGATCAGATCACATTTGATGGTGATTTCATGCAGAAATGTAAGAAATTCCAAAAAGTTCAGATAATTTTTCATGCCACTGTAAATTAGTAGCTTTGCCTTACTAGCCTATTTATGATAAAAGGGGCTTTGGCCTTTTATCTTTTACAAGTTGTGGCTGCACATTAACTTTAGCTGCTAACAATAAAAAACGGCAAAGCAAAGCAAATCACAGAGCAAATGTGATTAAAAGTAGCACTAATATCCCGTTCATCTCTCCTCTTATTTCGAGTGCGTTCTCTTTTTATGGTCAGGACCAAGACTGCTGTTCATTCATGGTGGAGCACGTTTTGTGAGTTAATCTGACATTAAATGGGGCATGTCTGTGGCTGCACATCTACTATAGAATTATGGGCTAGACATTGAAACCAAACTGTCAAATCATATACAGCTGTTCAACTGAGTCTTTAATACAAGTCAAGTAATAAGTAGTACATGTTATTCATTATAGGATCAGTCTTGAGACACTGATCTCAAACAAGGAGTTTCACTGAGTTGAGCTTTAGTCTTCTAAGATGTTGTGGTGCGAGTCACCCAGGTTCAAGATCCTGTCTAGTCATTTAATTTTCTATTTTGTTTCTACTCTTTTTAGAGTCCAAACAAAAGAATTCAAGTTCAGCATTTTTATTAGAATGAATCATATATGTTTGTATAGAAATAGGCAACTCAATATTAAGATAATTTTTTTTAAAGATTTTTTTTAAGTGATTGTATATGACATCTCCATTATGACATGTAGAGATTTGTTCAAATTAGGGCAAGACAGGTAGCCACAGTGATATGGTAGGTATATTTAGGATAGGCATGTGGCTTGAGAAGGCCTTTTGAGAAGGACCTTCCTGTTTATTTGCATCATTTGTGACGTCACATTAATTGTGATCAAATGCAGACCTATTCATGAATACAATGCTATGCAAAAGCACTGCTTAACCAAACCCATATTGTGGCTTTATATAGGTGGCAGTATACCTTACTTCAGAGTATGGCCTCATCCCTAGTTAGGAGATCAAGGTACATGTCTTTATGGACTGGTTGCATTTTTCCACATGCAGTGTGACACTCACCTTGTTACAGTGACGGCCGATGCCCATGAGAAAATTGTCTGGTTTGATATCTCTGTGGATGAAGTTTTTTGTGTGCACATACTCGATTCTGCTGATCATCTGAACACAGGAAAACATGGGGTTACTCTTCCCACACACCAGTGTGTAGAACATAGCACTATTTATTTGAAGCTCAATTCCATTCAGGTTGATTATGATAAATATATTTCAAATGATAATTTTGAATTATCAAAACTAAAGTGTCCCTGTGCTCTCAATAAATTACCTGATCTGCCAGCATAAGAACTGTCTTCATGGTAAAGCGTCGAGAGCAGAAGTTGAAAAGGTCCTCCAGACTGGGTCCCAGTAGGTCCATAACTAGAACATTGTAGTCCTTCTCCTGTCCATACCACCTGGGGAGACAAACATATACACGTTACTTAATGAAAATAGAAATACAAAGCTTGTGTTATGAAAACTGTGGAATGTGGAATTACCTCATACAGAAAACTTTCAGCCATTTTAAAGCTATCTAGACTATCAAAGCTGTTCCATTTTAACCACAACACAGCATAATGATCCAAAGCATCACTGTTCACTTTAGCAGATACAGACAACATCTTCAACATGAGGTTAATGGAACTCTTCAGCTAACATGGTTTCCAAAGCAAATATAATAGCCTTCTATGGAACATGATGATTTGTGCAGCTGAATTCTATCACAGAGTACTATGAACATGAGGGAAGGCAATCATGTGCCAATACCACTACAAGTACATTGAACTAGATGCAGCTGTGGCTACAGAAGTAGCTTACCAACAGTGAAAAGAATGGCAGACAACAGAACAGCACATTCAAAGGCTTTGCAAGCTCAAAAAGCAGAAACACAAATGTAAGACATATTATACAGTTGCAATCAAAATTATTCAACCCCCACTGCAAATTAGGTTTATTGGCAAAATGTATAAATTATAAACTGTTTACAAAAAAGAAATCAAACAAGAACAATTTAAATAGCTCAACACAACTAATATTACAAGTGGTTTCTCCAAATTCAACACAAAATGCTACTTTTAACGACCACTGCAGTCTCAAAATTATTCAACCCCTTCATGACAAGCATCTTTAGTACTTAGTTGAGCACCCTTTTGCTGTTGTGACCTGCTGCAAACGTGATGCATAGCCAGACAGCAGCTTTTCAATTGGGTTCAAGTCAGGTGACATATCTTCCAGGACTTCTGAAACCAAGCCTTAGTAGACTTTGAGGTATGCTTGGGATCATTGTCCTGTTGGAAGGTCCAATGATGCCCAACCTTCAGTTTCCTCACAGATGGCATGACATTTTCTCCCAGGATTCCTTGATACTTGATTAAATCCATCTTGCTCTCCCCACACTGCAGGTTTCCAGTGCCAGATGAAGGGAAGCAGCCCCAGAGCATCACTGAGCCACCACCATGCTTCATTGTAGGCAGGGTGTTCTTTTCAGCGTATGCTTCATTCTTCTTCCTCCAGACATATTGCTGACCCATTGGTCCAAAAAGTTCCAATTTTGTTTCATTGCCCCACAGACCAGAATTCCAAAATCTCTTTGGCTTATTTATATAGTTTGGAGCAAATTGGAGTCAATTTTTCTTGTGCCTTTGGATCAGTAGTGGTGTACGTCTTGGGAGTTCGGGCATGGAACCCTTCAAGCATTTAGTATGCGTCTTATTGTGGAAAATGAAACCTCAGTGCCTGCTGCAGGTCTTTTGCAGTCAGTCGAGGGTTTCTTACTACCTGCCTCCTCAGGACTCTGGTGGCAGCTGTTGATAGTTTCCTCTTTCTGCCATGTCCAGGTAGTGTAGTCACTATTCCTTTAACTTTAAACTTTCAAACTATGCTTCCAACTGTATCTCTAGGAACATTCTGTGCCTTTGCTATATTTTTGTATCCTTTTCCTTGTTTGTGCAAGGCAGTTATTTCTTCTCTGAACTGTCTGGACAATTCTCTTGACTTAGCCATATTTCTAACATGCAATGAAATGTCACTGTCAACAGTCCAGATATTTTAGGGGTTCTATCTCAAGCACACCTGATGCAACTAATGAAGCCTTTGACTGGTTGCATCTGGTGTGCTTGAGACAACACCTGAGTTGAAAAAGTATTATGAGGAATTCTATTCAGGGTGTTGAATAATTTTGAGACTGCAGTGGTCATTAAACATAGCATTTTGTGTTGAATTTGGAGAAACCACTTGTAATATTAGTTGTGTTAAGCTATTTAAACTGTTCTTGTTTGATTACTTTCTTACATTTTACCAATAATCCTAATTTGCAGTGGGGGTTGAATAATTTTGATTGCAACTGCATCTAAGAAATTAACAGAAATGGAAAGTTAGAATCAACCACTGTGAAAACAAGCTCTTCCCTTGAATCACTTCAGACCAAGCAGGTGGACTTGTTTTGTTGTGAGCAGAGGGAAAGTATCCTTCACCTCCCCTCGTTATTGCTCTTCCTAAAGTTGCAGCGATGACAGTGAGTAAGGCTGGGTGAGCGGACCTGTGTGATTTCTGTGTCCCTTTTAAGTGGACCTAATGATATTTGTTGAATAGCATTCAGATAGTGAAAAAATACATACCTTTAAAGGCAAGTTTAAGCCACTGACACAATAACCAACAGTACAATTTAACACTTTAGTAGTAGCTACATGTTGTAAAAGCACATTTTAACTTGTAAAAAAGGCAGGGTACCATTAAAAAGTTGCTGATACAATACATGCCTCAATACATAGGCTACAATATGCATCTTGATACAGTGCACTTTCAATTCGATACAATTCCATTAGGGTTGGGCGATGTCTCCTTAATTGGCAGATGACGATGTTTACAGTGAAACATCACGATGGACGATGATATCGTCGGCAGACGGGGAAATTGATTGGTGAAATTCATGAACACATTTTTGGAGAGCTATAGTCTAAAGCAGGGGTCAGCAACCCGCGGCTCCAGAGCCGCATGTGGCTCTTTCATTGTTCTGTCGTGGCTCCCTGTGACTTTGGAAAATAATGAGTATTACACTGTATTTTTGTTTTAGTTTGTTCGTTTTTAAATGTAAATCTAAAATTGTAGATAATGGTAATCTTGCAACATTTAAATAAAACGTTTTTAATATTTTTGTCGCTCAAAACATGCGTCAAAGCCGACGATGTGCGTCACCCGCACACACTGGCAGCCTGGACTTACCAGCACCTACATCAGCAGTATGATTTTTGACCCATTGATAAATCCAAGAAAAGAAAAGTTTCTGAAGAAAACAGAATGCTTAATGCTACGTGGGCAGATTCATTTGCTTTCACGGCTGATGAGACTGGTACACGCGGTACACGCGACAGTGGATAATTTAAGTTTGGATTTTTATTTCCT
This sequence comes from Taenioides sp. WSHXM2023, assembly GCA_029959045.1. Taxonomy (NCBI): domain Eukaryota; kingdom Metazoa; phylum Chordata; class Actinopteri; order Gobiiformes; family Gobiidae; genus Taenioides; species Taenioides sp. WSHXM2023. Next base: position 31,698,061 of record CM057100.1, read on the forward strand.
ACGAGGAGGACTCAAATAATAATGTGTTTAATGCAGCTTTGCGCAGATTTGTTTACGTTATACAGAAGCGAAACTTAAAACCACATGGCTAATTTGCATAAACTATAAGACTGAAAAAACAGCTGCTCCTTGTGCCGCTGATGCGGTCAGCTTCTGTCGGACTAAAGGGCAGGACTCAGTGGAATATGCGTGTTCTTTCTGTGACTGAGGGATGTTCTGCCTGTGGTGAGTCTGTTCTGTGCTTCTATCATGTTGGAGATGGTTCATGTTAAACTTTTCACAGATTATACGTGTGCAGGTCGTACGTGTGCAGCGCAGTTCTTTATTTCACTCATGCACTTTATTTATGTTGCTACTGTTGTGATGAAAAGACTGAAAGGTGTAAATAATTCTCTTAAGACTCGCGCTTATGAGCTGTAGTGGAGGATGGTAGTCCGTTTTCTGGGAGTTGTAGTTTTGCCTGTAGTTCCCCTGGTTAGCGCTGGTTTTGATGTCAAAAGGGTTTTGTGGCTCCGGGTGTTTTCTTTTCTGTGGGAGACGGTCCAAATGGCTCTTTGAGTATTTAAGGTTGCCGACCCCTGGTCTAAAGATATAAATAATGATAGCCTAATAATAATAAATAATAGAATAATAGAAAATAATAGAATAAGGCTTATTTTTGGTAGCCACACAGTATTTTAATTGTTATGTCTGACTTAAACTCTAATGCATATTTGTTTTATTCGTGATTTGATCATTAAACGTGGAATGCCTGGTAAGTTTTTAGGTCAATGAGAGCTAAAGAAGGTCAGTGCATGTTTCTGATTTATTTTTTTTTGCTTACTATCCATCGCTATGGTGGACAATGTCATCGTCCATCGGAACAACCCTAAATTCGATACAATTATTTATTTCAAATCATTTCGATGCAGTTCAGTATAAAACGCATCTAAATTATGGCTGTGATACTAAAAGTATTTTATCGCCAGAAGACTCACAATAATATCATAGGCCGTCACAATATATATTGAAATTACAAGTTTCGTTGCTTAAATATTTTTGGTGCAGCAATAGCTGCAAAAAACAGAACTAAACAGATCATGATCCTTTGCTCTGTTTCAGTACAGATTACATGAAGAAATAGCTGTTAAGCGCTTTTAAACCTTTAAAGCTTGTCAAGGCATTTTACAAAAGGACAAGTAGCATATTCACCATTTTGAATTGAATAATACAATATATCAATATTTTTGCACACCACTAACTGTGTAATATCACGATTATTTCAAAGATCAATCATACTGTGACATCCATCACAATTATTCATAGTGCATGAACAAAGTCCTGCCAGGATTGCCAGCTTTGCCTTGAACATATGAGCCAGATTGGCCACTTTTTCGACCCTCTACACCTAAATACAACATACCACAAAGCTCTCATCAAACAATAAGCTGATATAGTTTGTGTGGACTGCAGGGTTGTCAAAAGTTTATAAAATCATACACTAATCAATACTAAAACTAGTATCAAAACTATCGTTTGAGCAGGTATCAATACTAAAATAAGATCACATTTAGGGCTGGGTACCAAAACTCGGTTCCAAGTAGGAACCAAGTTGGTACTGGTACCAAAAACCTTTCAAAGACGTTCTTTCAGAGCCAATATTTAGTTACTTGGCTTTAAATGCCTGCGTCAATAAGCCGACTGCGCCCTGAACAAGCGATGGTACAAACAGCACTCACGTTTAACATAGTACATGTGTCCAAACAAAGCGCAGTGTGTCAGCTTACCAGTAAAACAGAAGAGCAGCGTGAAACTTATATCCACTCGAAAACACATCAAGTCTCTAGTGCAGGCTTTTACAGTGTCTCAAAATCAAAGTGTGTAATAACAAATCCACATCCAGGCACAGTCTGCAGTGTGTGCGTTAAGTTGGAGCCAAACAGAAAACACAATCCAAACTCCACCACAACACCCTCCTCCTTGGTCCCGGTAAACATGTAATTCCCAAATAAATAGAGTAATATCCAGTGTGGAGCGTGTGTCTGTGTAAAGATGCAGCTGAATGTGTTAAGTTGAAGCCAAACAAATAATATGAACCAAAATTCCACCAATGTTCCCCTCTTCCTCTGTAAAAGTTAATGTGGTGTAGTAAACATCCAGTTTGGAGCGTGTGTGTGTAAAGATGCAGCCAAACAAGTTTGTGTAAAGATCTCCATAATCTTCCTTCTCCTTCCAGGTAACCGCACAGTAGATGTGTAGTTGTTTATCAAAGCAAAAAGCACGTGCTCCGTGCAGTTGTTTTTGATATAAAGCACCATATACAAAAACTTGAGCACACGAGTCCACGTGAGGATGCTGTGTTTCATTTGCATGCACATTTGTTAGGCCCAAGCGCCAGAAGCTGCTGAAGGGCCTATTAGTATCGCAAAGTGATTCTACTAGTGGCTGGGAAGTGAAATAATGCGTGCCTGTAGTGACCAGGGACCCTTGCCATGATGTAGGAATGCTCCAGAGCTTTCTAAAAATGTATAGCTTTTTATCTATTTAACAAGAAACATTGTTCTCGTATCAGAATATTATTAGGCCCGAGCGCCAGAAGCTGGAGAAGGGCTTATTAGTATCGCAAAGTGATTCTACTAGTGGCCGGGAAGTGAAACAACGCAAAGTGATGTGCCCATAGTGACCACGGGCCCTGACGTAGGAATGCACCAGAGATTTCCAAAAATGTATAGCTTGCTATATAAAAAAAAAAGGCAGAAAATTGTTCTCTTATCAGAATATTGTTGTTCTTATTTTTTCCTAACCAACTCACACATTTTTCACCAAATGAACAATGGCAAAAAGTTCAGAAATTTTACCAACTGTTAAAACTCGCGCTTCTCTAACTTCTGGATATTTCCATTTTCCGAAAATAAATAAATTGGCTTGTCAGTGCTCCCAAACATGACAAAACATTAGGGAATAGGAATGACACCAAAAAAAATTGCACGTAGACTCATGAAATTTGACGTAGAAGTAGAAGACAAGTAAAAAATACTATTACACCAATGCCATCCGCTCCACTGGGGTCAGCAATATTGGTTTAAGGTTTGCTAAGGAAGAGTCAGAATGTTTTGTAATTTTCATACTTTTACGCACTTCTAGGGCGTTCGCCTGAACAGGCTCAAATTTGGTACATTTTATCTCAAGGGGTGGGACATTAAAAGGTCTCTGAGCAGTGAAGTGCCAAAAAAAAAAAAAAAAAAAAAAAGAGAGAAAAAAAAAAATGCACAAAATTTTGGAGATTTTTGATTTTTACAAATTGCTCCCATTTGTACAAATGAACTCTGATTTTGCACAAAATTTCAATTTGCCATCCTCATCCAAAAAGTCAGTGACACCCATGCCATATTTTTTACGGCGTCACCATAGCGATGACAAACTTTCCATGTTATGCAATGGTAAAATCGCTACAAACTTTGGCCAATTTCACTCAGATTTTAATCGTGGGTGCACACCCCGATCCTAAACAGATTGATATAAGAAAATACAAAAATGAGTACAATAGTGCCCCCTAGACAATTTGTATAGAACAATAACGTGTTTATTTGTTATATACAAAATTTGGTACACACATTTGTGACATGGTCTCAATTAAAAAACCTCAATGACGTCCACACCCCATTTACATTGTGTTGCTATGGCAACAAGCGAAAAATCTGTCCTTGCCAATAGGACCTTGCACAAACTTTGTCGTCGCCATAGATCATGCCCATTTATAAACTGGAAGCCCGTCATCCAAAAAAATGGAAGGATTAGGTTAGGAGTGAGGATAAGGGCTAGGGTTAGATTTAAGTTTAGGGTTATGTTTAGGATTAGGCCTAGCATTAGGGTTGGGGCTAAGGGTTACAGTCATGGTTGGGGTTTACCGTTATTAGAGTTAGTGTGAGGAATAGCGATTGCGGGGTGTGGCGTTTGTGAGGCATGGTGTTTTCGGAGCACACACAAGGGCTGATCATTGCTGCTTGTGGCTATATTTTGGAATTATACAGTGAGGAAAATAAGTTTTTAAACACCCTGCTATTTTGACTGAACATTGTTTAGTAGCCCACTATGTTTTAAAATATGAATTAGCATAGTTATGAAGTAATTCAAAGAATTGAAAAGTATTTTCTTAATAAAATAGGCGATTAATTTACATGAAAAAAATACAGGCACAGAAAAAAGAACCGTTTGGGAACCAGTATCGAAAAGCTGGTATCGTTAAAGTACTGATATTGAAAAAAAGCAAATGGTACCCAGCCCTAGTCATATTCACAGGACAGAAATTAACCTTTCCTGAATAGCTTTAGAACGGTCTGGAGTTGTATCAGTACAGCACATAGACTAGGATGCCCACGGACCACTATGAAACCTACCTGGACCACTGTGGGATTACACACATACAAGGCCACATGGTAATATAAAAGAAAGTACTATGATTTAAAGTTGAAAATCACATTCTATTGTGTAAAGAAAGTGTTTATAATGTCCTCTTTCTCCTGGTGATTGACTTTAGGAGAAAGAGGACACCAGTGGAGCCCATTACCATCCCGGGCCATGACGTGGAAATAGTGGACTGCTATAAGTACCTTGGCGTCCATGTGAACAACAGGCTGGACTGGAGGGACAACTGTAATGCTGTCTACAAGAAGAGCATGAGCAAACTACCTCCTGAGAAAGCTCAGGTCTTTCAATGTGTGCAGCAAGTTACTGGAAATCTACCAGTCTGTGGTAGCCAGCGCCCTGCACATCGCTGTGGTCTGCTGGGGGAGCGGCACCAGTAAAAGGGACATTGGGAGGTTTGACAACCTGATTCGTAAAGCTGGTTACGTGATCGGCTGTGAGCTGGAGACATTTGTCACAGTGAGTTACAGGAGGACACTGGACAAACTGCTCTACATTTATATTTTATAATTATGTCTCATTTGACACCTGTCTCTTGCCATCTATTTTTGTTACTCTCTGTTATTACATTATATTGTGATGAGTGAGCTACTGTATCCAAATAATTTCCCTTGTGGATCAATAAAGTTTGTCTAGGTCCAAGTCTTATAAAGACTCCAATACGACGATGATAATAGAGTGTATTCCTTAGCACTGAAATAAGTCTCTTGAAATAAGTTCTTTAGAGTTGATGCCTTTCTTTACTTGAAACAAGCTACACCGATCACTCTGGTTGTGTTTGAACAATATGTTGGGTTGAGTCAGCAGGAGCAAGCCGGAACAACGCTGAAGGCATTGAAGAAAGGTGTGGTAACAGGAAGAGCAGGTCGGACAGGCTCAGACAAGAGGAGAGCGCAGGCAGTATCACACACAGGCAGAATCACTGGCACTAAGCAGCCAAGTCTCAGTGACAGCTTGACGTATTTAGGCTCTTGTCCCTGCTCCAACATGTAGCTGACGTTTCAGTTCTAAACAGAGGCCATTTACAGAGCTCAGGCAAATAAGACAGACACATTCAAGTGTTCCCGGTGAATGAATAGTAGACACCATGGTTAAATGTTATTTTAAATCTATATGTAGCCAATTCATTTATCATTCCAACAAATTTACAAGCCACAGACTAGGGATGTAAAGATATCCAAATCTCACAGTACGATATTATCACAATATGCATTTCAAGGTATGATATGTAATATTTTTGAGAGGCTAACAGAATTGTAGCCAGGCTACTGACTTTGGTACGAATCATTACCGTCATCGTCACAAGAATTAAGATAAAAAAAAAAATATAAATAACATGGTTCTTTGTGTTGTCTGCACAGAAGTGGATTATGGTACACTTAGTTCCTTATATTTAATTGTGATAATTGTGACAGACCACAATATTATTGGTAGACTTGAAGACTTGACAATAAAATATCACAGTATTTTGGTTATTGTTCCATCCCTACCAGACCCGCCTTGTATTACGTTTGGTTAAATGAAGAAGTGTATTCATTTGAGGCTGATGGCTTTCAATAGAACCCACATTTACACTATTTATGTCTCTCTCTCTCTCTCTCTCTCTCTCTCTCTCAATCTTTAGCTATCAAACCTATGAATCTATATCAGGTAAGCATGCAGGTGTAATGAACCCTATTTAAGGGCAAAAAAGTTCAAAATGAGTCTAGTGATCATTTATGGACAAACAGGACACCTCTGAATTTCTACCACTGACGCCACAATCTTGCGAATGGTAAAACCAAAGAGACTACAAAATAACCAGGGCCATGTATACAGAATCCCAGATTTCTCAAAGCCTACAACATCTGCAGGGCACTGAGAAGTGATCTTGGGTGTCTTACTTGTGGAGAAAAGCTGTGATATAGCGCAAACCAGAACTAACAGGTAATATCAGGGTTTGCCAGCAACAACTACTTTTTTTTCCAACTTGCAAACATTGTACATCATAGAACCCACCTAACACAGAACAAGCACAGTCCAAGATAATCCTTCAGAATGGTAATACTGAGAAAGGCCCTGGAAGAGATCTGAACATCTGATCTGGTCATGACAGACTGCTCTGAGGAACTTGTTGACATACATTTTAATGCACATTTATACTGCAGGTCAATGTGGGCCAAACCTTTTCAGAACAAATAGACGACTACTATAGCCTCCCTTTTACGACATGTGAGCATGTTTTGTTTTTTTTGTTTTTTTAAATAATTTTAGCAGGCTTTAGGGGTCATGCAGTTCCATGGTCACTAGGAAAATTATAGATTATTCATTTATTGACTTATGACAGCATCAGTTACATTTCTGGCTATGTGACATATATGGTGCTCATTTCAGTGAAACTCGGGATTTATTCTCATTTACAAAGGTATGTTTACCTTTCTGCTTTGTTGTAAAACAGCACATAATGAGTCAAGAGAACAAACTTGTAGCACAATCTGACTGCGCTGTAGCCCAATGAAAACAGATCCACCCTCGCAATAAACGGGGGAAGTGAAGAAAAAAAAATGGGCATCAAGCTTTGCCCATTTTCGATATATAAAGATTTCATAAACAGATCTAAGATGATCTCATCTGAGTATCATCTTAGATCGGTCAGGAGCTGTGTGGAAAGTTGCACCATGGCTCTGGGTGGTTGTTTTTACCACTGAGCCTCGCCGCCATTTTACAGCACTAGAGGAAGACATATTGGGAGCTAACACAAACAAAAGACGAGCGGCCATTTCCAAGCCGCAGTCGCCTTTTCTTAACCACACCATCCGCACTAGTTAACACGTTTGTATGTCTTGACAAATATGTCGAAGGCATCGTGTGACGATTTCAGAATGTACACAAAAAGGTCATTTTGTGAGACATGACGACGTCGTGCAAACACGGCATAGGTCGGCCTGATTAGGCCTTAGGCCAGAAGCTGTAGCCTGGTGGGCTGTAGCACAACTATTAGCATGGATTGATTTGACCAGAACACGTCCAAACGTATGCCTACTCAACTCTGCTGTTTCAGTTTACCTTATGTGTGGGATCCCAACACCTCCTTGTAAGATTTTGTACAGTTTGCTTTCATATAGCAACTGTGGATGCCTGGCTTTCTGTGATTCCAATTTTACTGCTACCTCCTGTGAAGGGAAAATGATAAAAGAAATGTGGGGTTACATAAACGGCCTCCTGAGTTAGACAATACTGGAGTAGAAATAATAAAAGCACAATAATACTTTACCTCTCCATTTGTGATGTTGATGGCCAGATAAATATCACCGAAAGATCCCGATCCGATTTTCCTTACAAGCTTGTATTTACCACCGACGATGAACTCGGCTTTAGAACCACTGCTACTCGCCATAATGTCCCTTGATAGTGTCAATCTCCACAAATTTCACGATAGAAAATGTTTCCCAAGCGATCCCAAGTGTCGGTCAAACATAGAACGTAAGGAGCCAGCTGCTTCCCCGAAACTCCAAACCTGGTGACACACGGATACTTAGGGCCAACGAAGAACCAAGGCTGATCAACAATCGCGTATGTGGTTTCGTTACTTATTATTGTTGCTGTAAATATTAACCAGTTACCTACGTTTTATAATAAATATGCCAAGCCCCGGGTCGTCCCAAGCAGAGGCCCTCTGAAACCACCCAAAACCAGCTCGGAGTAGCAGCAGCTAATCGGAGTAGTGCTAGCTGGTGTTAGCATTGAGCTAACGCTGTCGGTTGGACCAAACTACAAAAATATGCCCCTTCTCCGCGCCCCTTTTCTTCCTCTCCGATGATGTATCCGATTTTTGTGATTTCGTCCTTCGGTCCTACGTAGTGAAGTAAAGGGTCGCTGCAAAAAGTACGGCGCAACCCATTCACTCCGCCATCTTGTCTTCTCTGCCCCTCTCTCGCTGGTTTCCGTAGGACGCGATCACAGAGACACGTCACGGGGACACGGGCCTCCAGAGTCCCAGCCCCGTCCACCGTCCTGCCCCTCAGGTGGAGCCAACCAAGGGGCAGCACACAACAAGATCGAAATGAAGAAATACTGGATCACATTCACTTGCACAGACAATTGTAAGCTACACTAGTGTACTTGCACTTCATAGACCATTAGGTTACGTCTAGGCCATGTAGTGCTGAAAAACACACTATGGTGCGCAGAGATGGGTAGGCTAATCTTTTACTTGAATTTACTTGAGAACTTTTTACATAAATAGTACTTTTCTAGCAACATCAGGGCACGACATTAAGCATTTATGTACTTGTAAATGCTTAATGTTGAATGGTGTAAGTAAGTAAGTAAGTAAGATATCTCCAGTTAGGAAAACAGGTTTAAATTCTACACACTTTCTTCACTTTGAAGCAGTTTTCTGTAAAGTGCCAGTGGAAGTTGGCTTAAAGAAGGGGTTCTCAAACTGTAGGTGAGGGTCCAAAAGGGGGGCGCAGAGTGTTTAAGTGCAGTACAGCTTGCTTGGCATATTTTAAGATTAAATCAACATTAATCAGATAGAATGAAGGCAGATTATTAAAAAAGCATTGCTATATATACAGTGCCTTGAAAAAGCATCCAACCCCCTTGAACTTTTCTACATTTTCTCACATTATGACCACAAACATAAATATATTTCATTGAACCTTTGTGTGAAAGACCAACACAAAGTTGCACACAATTGTGAAGCAGAAGGACACTCATTGCTTTTAGAGGCTTTAGAAGGATCCAATGTTGACCTAACGATTAAATAGAGTCCCCCTGTGTGTAATCTACTCTCAGTATAAATGCAGCTGTTCTGTAAAAACCTCAGAGGTTTGTTTGAGAGTATTGGGGAGCAGTCAGCACCATGAAGTCCAAAGAACACACCATACAGGTCAGGGATAAAGTTGTGGAGAAGTATAAAGCAGGATTAGGTTATAAAAAGATTTCCAAGGCTCTAAACATCTCACGGAGCACTGTTTACACCATCATCCAAAAATGGAAGGAGTATGGCACAACTGCAAACCTACCAAGACCAGGGCGTCCACTTAAACTTACAGTCCGAACAAGGAGGGCACTGGTCAGAGATGCAGCCAAGAGGCCCATGGTGACTCTGGAGGAACTGCAAAGATCCACAGCTCAGGTTGGGGAATCTGTCAACAGGACAACTATTAGTCGTGCACTACACAAATCTGGCCTTTATGGAAGAGTGGCAAGAAGAAAGCCATTGCTGAAAGAAAGCCATAAGAAATCCCGTTTGCAGTTTGCCAAAAGCCATGTGGGGGACACAGCAACCATGTGGAAGAAGGTGCTCTGGTCAGATGAGACCAAAATTGAACTTTTTGGCCAAAATGCAAAACGCTATTTGTGGCGGAAACCTGACACTGCTCATGACTCTAAACACACCATCCCCACTGTCAAATATGGAGGTGGCAGCATCATGCTCTGGGGGTGCTTTTCTTCAGCAGGGACAGGGAATATGGTCAGAGTTGATGGGAAGATGGATGGAGCCAAATACAGGGCAATATTGGAAGAAAACCTATTGGAGTCTGCAAAACACTTGAGACTGGGGCGGAGGTTCATCTTTCAGCAGGACAACGAGCCCAAACATAAAGCCAAGGCTACAATGGAATGGTTTAAAACAAAACATATTCATGTCTTAGAATGGCCCAGTCAAAGCCCAGACCTAAATCCAATCGAGAATCTGTGGCATGATCTGAAAACTGCTGTTCACAAACGCTCTCCATCTAATCTGACTGAGCTGGAGCTATTTTGCAAAGAAGAATGGGCAAAAATTTCAGTCTCAAGATGTGCAAAGCTGGTAGAGACATACCCAAAGAGACTTGCAGCTGTAATTGCAGCAAAAGGCGGTTCCACAAAATATTGACTCAGAGGGGTTGGATAATATTGCACGCCATATTTTTCAGTTTTTTATTTGTAAAAAAAAAATTTACTCATGTATGACTGCCCTTCTGCTTCACAATTGTGTGCAACTTTGTGTTGGTTTTTCACATTAAAGCTCAATGAAATATATTTATGTTTGTGGTCATAATGTGAGAAATTGTGGAAAAGTTCAAGGGGGTTGGATACTTTTTCAAGGCACTGTATGTGCCAAAATAACTCTAAAATAGAAATAAATGTTGAAAATTACAAAGATGGCCTCGATTTGGTCTTGATGGGCAGTGGTCTTGGTCTTGTTTCGGCCTGAACCTTTAAAAGTCTTGGTCTTGTCTCAGTCTCGACCCTCAGAGGTCTTGGTCTTGTCTTGGTCTTGGGACCCTGTGGCCTTGGACTGGTCTTGGTCTCGATTAGTGCAATCTTTTCATATGGATACCAACATAACATGACCACAATGGCTAAATGGGTTGAGAGAGCAGGGCATGTAGTCATACTTTTTCTTTCTATAGGGTGGCAAAAGGAGAAATCCAATTTGTCAACTGGACAGAGTTTATTTGGTTGAATACGTTTCGCAGCTCATCCAAGCTGCTTCTTCAGTTCTGGTCAGATGCTGGTGGACACTGCCTTATATCTATCTGAAGGGAGGAGCTAATTACAATGAAATTACTCTGAGACAACACATATTTAAATACAGTTTCAGTTGGTCAGGTGAGTCTATTCAATATGGAGTTGTTTACAGGCTTTACAGAATGTTGTTTACAGGCTTTACAGAATGTTGTTTACAGGCTTTACAGAATGTAAACAACTCCATATTGAATAGACTCACCTGACCAACTGAAACTGTATTTAAATATATGTTGTCTCAGAGTAATTTTCATTGTAATTAAGCTCCTCCCTTCAAGCAGATATAAAGCAGTGTCCGCCAGCATCTGACCAGAACTGAAGAAGCAGCTTGGATGAGCTGCGAAACGTATTCAACCAAATAAACTCTGTCCAGTTGACAAATTAAATTTCTCCTTTTGCTATGGATTCTACCTGGACGACTGAGGGATTCTACACACATTTCTATAGGGTGGCAAAAGGAGAAATCCAATTTGTCAACTGGACAAAAGTTTATTTGGTTGAATATGTTTCACGGCTCATCCAAGCTGCTTCTTCAGTTCTGGTCAGATGCTGGTGGACACTGCCTTATATCTATCTGAAGGGAGGAGCTAATTACAATGAAATTACTCTGAGACTACCACACCTATTTGTTTACAGTTTCTGTTAGTTAGGTGGGCCTATTTAATGTGCAGTGGGAGTGGGGTGTTGTTAGCATAACCATTCAGGGCCATAATGGGTGTTTTCACACCTCTGGAGCTGACCTGGCTGCCCTATGGTTTTCTCTGTTTGTTTTGATTTAGGTTTGAGGATAGAGTTATAGATGGGAGACAAATGATGTCTGAGACCCCCATTTCTGTTCAAGGAAGGATTCTCTTTCTTGACAAAAATAGCTTCTTTAACTCCCCTCTCAAACCAGTTCTTTTCTCTGGCCAAGATCTGGACCTCACTGTCCTCAAAGGAGTGGCCTGTGGCTTTTAGGTGGAGATGTACGGCAGATTAAGGTCCACTCTGGCTCTCTCGTCTGTGTTGGTACATCCTCTTGTGAAGTGGCTGTTTTGTTTCTCCAGTGTAGCACTCACTGCAGTCTTCACTACACTGAATGGAGTAGACCACATTGCTTTGTTTGTGGCTCGGTGTTTTGTCCTTAGGATGGACCAGTTTTTGTCTTAAAGTGTTTGTGGGTTTGACACAGACCGGGATTTCATGTTGTCTGAAGATCCTCTGTAGTTTTTCGGAAACGCCAGCCAGGTAAGGAATAGTTACACCCTTTCTCCTGGGTTCTGGTTCTCTGTTGTCTTGTTTCTTGGCTCTTTTAGTTTTATTGAAAGCCCATTTAGGATATCCACAGAGAGGGCTTTCTGCACATGTTGTTCTTTCCCTCTGTGCTTGTAGGAACCACTTGGGCCCTGTGTTGTAACGTCCAGTTTGTCCAGTTGACAAATTGAATTTCTCCTTTTGCCATGGATTCTGCCTAGACGACTGAGGGATTCTACACACATTTCTATAGGGTGGTTATTTTGAAGAATCTCAAATATATCATTTCATACTCACACTCCAGTGTAAATATGGAAAAAAGGAGTCAGACCCATATGGGCAGGTGTCACAATCTTTATCATAATTTTAGAAACTAGAACTAATGTGATTATTTATGATGACCATCTTAGAATTAACAACTAGATTTTAAAAAATAATTTAATAATAATAATTATTATTATTTTATTATTATTATTATTATTATTATTTACAAATTATTTCCATAGAATTGATGAAAATGTGACAACATCTACAGTCCAGGCTGCTTTCATCCGATAGAAAGGCCATTATGACAAAAAAATAAAAAATGCTATTCACTGCTCACAGAAAATTTGGCTTTCCAAGGAACAGTTACAAACAGCATTTGAAATTGCTTACTTACTTTTAGAATATAGGATTAATATCTCCAAACATGCATTAATTTACACTTTGTGTCAGATGCAACGTGTTGGGTGAATTTTAAGGGATTCCCTCTCTGTCCTCAACTGGGATCAATGGGCAAGTTACTGTGAAATTGTTATACCTATTTCCTTTTGCACTGTAACATTATGTAATGCAATATTATCCCAAATATGTAATGGAGTTACACTAGTTTTTGATTTACTTCCTGACTGTTAAAGGTTAAGAAACCGACTTTCATTTCAAATATTTTAGTGCCTATAGGCTGGGCAGGTAGGGCTGGGTACCGAAACTCAGTTCCAAGTAGCAACCGACCGAAAATGTCCGGTAAGTACTGGTACTAAAAAGTACAGTACTAAAAATTTGACGTCCGTCCGTTTTGAGCCAACACATACCGCATAAATTTATGTGCAGTGCAGGTGCACACGCGTCACGACTGCGTTCTGCGCAAATGTATTAGACAAACAGCAGTCATGTTTAACATGTTCAACACGTTCTACATGTGTCCAAACAAAGCGCAGTTTGTCATCTTACCGGTAAAAAGAAGAGCTGAAGAAACAGCGTCTAGCGTGAAACTTATGTCCACCCGAAAATATCCAGCATGCGGGGCGTTTATAGTGTCTCAAAGCCAAAGTGCGTAATAATAAATCCACATCCAGTCACAGTCTGCAGTGTCCGCGTAAAATTTAAGCCAAACAGATAATATGAGCCAAAGTTCCGCCAAAGTCATGTTCCTCATAGGTAAATATATCCAGCATGGAGCGCGTGTGCGTAAAGATGTACCCAAAGGCATCTGCGTAAAGTTCTCCATAATTCTCTGTCCAGGTAAAAGCGTTAAGTTATTCATCAAAATAAAAGCACGTGTTCCACGCGCTAACTTTGATATAAAGTGCCGAATACGAGAAACAAAAGTGGAACTTAAGCACACATCAGTCCACTTGAGGATCAGATGTGCGTTCATTTGCGTGCGCATTTGGAGTTACAGCTGAACCAAGTATAGTAGATTACGCTGTTTTAAAATATGAATTAACATAGTTATAAAGTAATTCAAGGATTGAAAAGTATTTTCTTAATAATATTGGCCATTAATTAATATAAATTGCAAATATACCCTTTGCGCACTTATGAAGGAAACTACAACATCTCGGTCCTCTGCCAGGATACAGTTTGGATCTACTGTTTAAGTTTAGCTCCTTCTTCGCGCTTCTCATCGCTGCGTAATGGGTTAAGAAGACGTGGGATTAACGCGCGTGGCACTATTGGAGAGAGAGAGAGGAAAGGCACGGGGCGACACAGAGCCGTGAGGCGCACAGGACTGTTCTCTATGAGTGGGACTCAGTTGGATGTGGAAGAGAGAGTGTCCATGTGCTCCGTGAGGACCGGAGCAGAGAGGCTGGTTTTAATGCCGAACCGTGCAGTGCTCCTGTGACACAAGCCCGCTCACAGAGCGCACGGGGTGCTTGGAGACGTCCCGGTAGTGCCCCAATGAATGTTATTCCCAAAAGCACGGGTCATGATAATATCTTATGCCTTTGTAACTCGTTACTGAGATTCTACTGAGTAGGCCTAATAAATATATCGCCAATTTCCCACTTAGTAATATGCTGCGTTATATGGCGCTTAGTAATATGCTGCGTTAAAGGCCTTGAGTTCGCTCTTTGTTCCGATGCATCATGAAGTTTCCTGGAGATGTGCACGCAGTAGTGATGGTCCAATGAAAGCCTGAAAAAAGGGGTGGAGTGGCGCTGGCCACACAGTGGGACATTTTTTATTGACTGGACAAAGATTGCGGGGCAGAAGGCAGCGTAATATTACGCCTGTGTTTTTTAGGCGACCTTACAGTCAGTGGGAAAGACAAAACATTTGACTGTGATGCGCGCATTAAGTGGGCACTTGTCACCGTGGCGGTTTTGCGAGACAGTGAAAACATTGGATTTATCCGTCCCCAGCACGGAAATGAAAAATGGCTTTACGAGCAGACGACCCGTCGCTTCGTTTTTCAACCAAATAATTCGTTATTATTAATGGCCATTAACTGCTTGCCCGCTCGTGCAACTAGGCAGAGGAGAGCACTTGCCCGGACAAAACATTTTTTTGAGCCTATTTATTTATTTATTTATTTATTTATTTATTTATTTATTTATTTTTTTTAATTAAAGTAGCATTACAGTAGGCCTACTCCTACTTGAGTAAAAGTTGTGGTTACTCTTCCCATTTTGAGTAAGTTTGACTTTAAAATTTGCATTTGTTTATGTCTATCATTACAAATGGCAAACCAACCAGACATAGTGGTGGTGGATAAACAACAGAAGCCCTGGAAGGTGAAGGCGTCAGTGATGCCTGTGGTCAATGGGACACTCGGGGCAGTAACCCTCAAACTGGAAGAGTGGCTAAAGCAGATCCTAAAGCAAGTTCATTTTTCGTCAGCAAGAATGAAACATAATAATAATAATAATAATAATAATAATAATAATAATAATAATAATAATAATACAGCAGTAATTCATCATTTATAGTGTTATGTTATACATGTGGAACAAATTACTTCCAGAGTCTGTCTGTGGAGAAGGACAGGGACAATTTCTATGTGTGCACTATTATCGGGCAACTATTAATATGCAGAATTATTACACAACTAAATAAAAAATGAACATTTTCCATTGTCACTTGTTTATTTTCATCTGTCAGAATAGTAAACAACTCAAAATGTACAAATAATCATTTATGACAAAAAAAATAAAATAAAATAAAAATCAGTGACCAACTTAGCCATCCTTCTTCTCAAAAATGGTCATACGCCTTCCATTCATTTAGTCTGTCAGTTTCTTGATCTGTTGACGATCAACTTTTTGTGCAGCAGCAACCACAGCCACCCAGACACTGTTCAGAGAGATGGACTGTTTTCCTTCACTGTAAATCTCTCATGTAAGACAAGTTCTCAATAGGGTTTAGATCGGGTGAGGAAGGGAGCCATGTCGTTATTTCATTTTGAGTCCATCTTCAACCAGAAAATTGAAAAGAAAAAAGGAAAAGAAGCTGTCTAATAGGTCACATCCTAACTTGTTAGACAAATACACATCACCTGATATGCTTAAAATATCATATAACATCATATAACATAAAATAAGAATTCAAGTTTATACAGCTTGGAGTTGCATCAAAAAAACACAGTTCTTGAATTCTGATATGGCTGGGTGCTAAAAGTGTTCCAATATATGTAGAAACAACACATTGCAAAATATTTGTCCAATACATGATGATTTAGGGGTGCCACTGCACATCTGTTTTGTTGGATAAAGTGGTAAACAATACTCAATGGTTGCCATGAAGATCTAAGGTAAACAAGACTGCAGCTCAAGAAAAATGAAGTGATCTTTCTGTTTTTGTGTTGGGTATGTACTGTATTACATATTACCATCATATCAGTAGTTGTATATTTGCAGGCACAGCTAGCTACTCGGGTAGTGATGTAACATTAAGTTATCATTGTAATAATGAAGTTGGACGATGTACAGCTAAAATTTGAGGCTTATGCAAGCATGGTTTATCATAATTGAGTGATATTAAGTATGCTAAGATATGATTTTAAACACTATCCTTGAGTTTGTATCCTTTTCATTCTCAGGTACTGCACAACAAAACCCACCCCAGGATCCAGATCTCCTGAGATGCTGCCCTCACCAACTGGTCTCTGCCAGACTAGCAGTCGCAGCTTGGTCTTTGGTCTGGGCCCCAGCATCACCAGTGAGGATGGCATCATCCTGCCAAACTGCCAACTGGTCGTCAAATCTTACGCTACATGGTTGCCAAGGGGGTGAGCCCGCTGTTCCCCGGTACCGCTGTTCCCCCGGGAAACATCAGTATCTCTAATTTCGACAGCTGTTCTGCGTACCTCTGTTCCCCAATGCCTATGTTCCCCGGGGGGAACAGCGGTACCTCCATTTTTGAAAGGTACCGCTGTTCCCTAGTCGCGGTTAATTAATAGTTTAAAATAACAAATGTTGGTTGCTATGTAAACATGGGGAACACCGGGACCTCTTTGAGTGTGGAGATCCAGATGTTCCCCGCACCAAAGAAGTGGGGAACAGTGGCACTGGGGAACACTGGGACCTTTTTAAACATGAGGTACCGCTGTTCCCCGGTGCCGCTGTTCCCTCGCCCATACAAACTGGGGAACAGCAGTACTGGGGAATATAGGTACACACCCCTTGCCAAGAAACCTGGTGCAAATGGACTGTTGCAAATGGAGCACTGAAGTTTAGTTAGTGTCAGCTCTTACCATTAGGTCCTGTTAGTTGCCAGTGAGTTAGCCACTATAGGGGTATGTTCTTTTAAGTGTGTCAGTATTGCCTCTTGTGTTTAACAATAAAGTCAATTAAACTTTATATGTGTGTCCGACATCCATTACTGCTGCACAAAACTCAGGGTAAGGCCACGTGAACATAGCCCATTGACCTCCATTCATTTTGTCTATAGGACAAATGGATTTTATATATATACAGTAACACCAATTTTAATTTAATGTCATAATACAGGAATGCATTATAACATGGCTTAAGCTCATCAGAGTCAATTTTGCCTAGAACCCTTAAGTTTTGACTCCTGTATGAGTAACCTGGGAACAAATGGAAATTTGATTAGATTACAATTTTTTTTGTTGAAATGGGTAATCTAAACTAGGGATGGGCCGATATGGATTTGTTAGAGCTTCTGTGGCCAATAACTGATATTTATAGCAAGGTGCAAAAATTTATCTTCAGTCTATTTGTGATAATTACATTAACTTTTCACTTTTGTAAAAATGAGGGATGCATTTATATTTGTGTACTGGTTAGACAGGTTTACACAGGGCACAAGCTGTGTAAACCTGTCTAACCTTGACATGAGCGAATAGGCTGAGAAAACTGCACCTGCTCACACTCTGTAGACACATCCAGTCCTCATGATGAAGCTGACGGTGCTGCTGTGTTCTGCCCTGCTCCTCACTGGTATGTCCACTCATTTACTGCTCACAAACGCACCACATTCACTTAAATTGACCTCACTCATGGCATCGGGGATGATTAATGGCACCACTTTTGAACTGGCAGTTTTCAGATTCTAGAATGTGATGATGGGGGCAAGAGACAGTTTTTCCTATTGATTACATTGTACATTGCCATGAAATCTCCAAAAGGTAAAATCACAAATGTTGCCTAATTTCTACTAGTGACTAAAGCCAAGAACTTGCTGTATTACAACAAAAACCTGCATACTAGACTTAGACTTAGACTTAGACAAACTTTATTGATCCACAAGGGAAATTATTTACCATAATATATATATAAAGGCCCTATGTTATGCAAAATTGACTCTTGCGGGCTTAAGGTACTTTTTTTTAACCTTTAGTTCAGCAGAGATGAGCAAATCTAAGGCTTAAATTATCCAAATGATTCTAGTGAAGGTGCATGGAGTTTATAAACACAGTGGAGCACTTCCTGTTACTGTTTTCAGTTTGAGGAACGAAATATGCAAGATTTATGTGTTGATGAAACATTATGTGTGAATGAAACAAAACACAACTCTAGGTATGTTTGCGGCGAGGAAACTATATAAGAACAGATCAGAAAATAGTGTAATATGGGCCCTTTAAACAACATGCCTTCAAAAAGTTACTTAAATGTGAGTAAATGGACTGATTACTCTGGGTCACACCAAACGGCACCCCAAGGATCTAAAATCTAACTTTTAAATTGTACTGTTTCCCCTTGTAGTTTTTGCAGCAGAGGAGAAACTTGTCCATAGAAATGGAGATGGAGGAAAACTGGCTCAGCCACGTGAGGTAAGGCTACACAAAACCTATTGTGCCTATAGAATAGCGTGTGGATTCTATTTTCAAGTCTGCAGCACCCTCTACAGTTACAGATTAGAAACTGCCACCCAATCTAACACTCCTTCAACTTTGTTCTGTACTAATTTTGATCTCTCTATTTGTTATTGTTACAAACCCTCCCAGTGTTTGTTCAGGCTTGGAGGAGGGTGAGAATGAAAGGCCCCAAATTACACTATTTTCTATGTTCTAATGTAGTTTCCTCATCACAAACATTCACACAGATTTAACACACAAACCCTGCATATTTAGGCTGAGTTCTTCTCTCAGACAGAAAACACTCTGTTCACAGTCTACTGTGTTTTTAAACTCTGTACACCTTCACTAGAATCATTTGGATGATTTCAGTCCTACAGTTTCCTGCATTCTTCATTCACTCCACACTCGGTGGTGGTAAGCTACTACTGCAGCTATAGCTGCCCTGGGGCAGACTGACAGAAGCAAGGCTGCCAATCTACACCATCGACCCCTCCGACCACCACCATGACTCACATACACACCACTTTCATACTAGGCAATGTGGGTGAAGTGCCTTGCCTGGCGCCCCACTGTGGCACCTGATTTTGCCAGTGGTCTCCCATCCAAGTACTAACCAGGCCCAGCCTTGCTTAGCTTAACATAAATATAAATATAAAATCATCCATAGAGTTCACTACAATGGTCATAGAATGTACAAAACGGATCTGTCCTCTGATAAATGTGCATACTTCTCTCTGAATACTAGTACATACATGCATGCTACATACAGTATTACTGCCCATCCATATATCAGTTCTGGAAAACAGTCAAAGGAATTCTATCTGGGGTCCTCGGCTGCTACATCTCAGCATCTCTAAAGCTCTGCCTGTTAGGACTCCTCAGCCCTCACTTTAGATAAAACTAGCACAAAAATCCTTCTCACTGCCTTAACTATTGCTAAAAAAAAAATCAACAGCAACATTACACTCTGGAAAAAACTGCTAGTAGATTACATCTCTCTTGAAAATCTTATCAAATCTTCTCAAAATACCACTTCTGACTCTCTGTCTGATCTCCCATATTGACGTTTATTACAACATAACAAAAAGCAAGTACCTCAATATCTTTAGTAACTCAATCTTAGCGCCATCAGACCACTGTACTTTTATAAAAAAACATGCCCTGTAGTTTCTTAAGCTATAGCACAATTATATATTATCTGTGGGCAATGCACTCATGGCTCTTGTTGGGGTGACTTGGTGGTTTGGGTGAGCGAAGAGTTGTAGATTTACACATATAACTTTCTTTTTAATGCACCTACACAATAATGACAAACCTCAATAAACAAGGGTCAACTCACATCACTACAAAATGTACACACAAAAGAGGAAAACTCTCGCAGAATCAAGGGATAGCAAGTGCAATGTATATGCCCACATAACCTAACCGTTCTTGTGCTCTTCTCTCAAATAAAACTAAGATGATTAAGGAACAAATGTTTGCTTCCTTTATGTTGTCCGTCTCTCTTTATACACCATACCTGCTGTCGATAATGTTATCTTTTCATTGCTTGTGTAATCCTGTTAGTTCTGGACGTAAGCATAAACAACAACAACAACAACAACAACAACAACAATAATAATAATAATAATAATAATAATAATAATAATAATAATAATAATAGTAATAAATACTATAACTAAAGGGTACATGTATAGTTTTGGGGGATAATCCTGTTTTAGGATTACTGAGTCAGTTGCATAAATTACTTTCAGTACTATCATTTATTTTCAATAATTTATTAGCAATATTATCATACTTCAAGTTGTGTCATAGTGATAGAGCTAGTTGTGTGTCTCTCATTTTGCAGCCTCAGTGCAGCAGACTGGAGACTGTGTCACGATACCAACATTTCAAACTCAATTTCAATACTAAGGAATAGACTTGATACTTAATACCAATTCTCTTTATTTAGACGAGGGGTATTCAAACTTTTTTTTTAAATCAAGAGTTTGAATATCCCTCATCTAAATAAAGAGAAGTTCAAACTTTTTTTTTTTTTTTTTTAGATTTTTTTTAGATATAGTCGGCCTCACCTCCACGCACAGCTTAGGCCCTGGAACCCAACTCCTTGAGGGGGGCTGGACTCTCC
This sequence comes from Taenioides sp. WSHXM2023, assembly GCA_029959045.1. Classification (NCBI taxonomy): domain Eukaryota; kingdom Metazoa; phylum Chordata; class Actinopteri; order Gobiiformes; family Gobiidae; genus Taenioides; species Taenioides sp. WSHXM2023. The sequence continues at coordinate 31,718,856 of CM057100.1, forward strand.
ATTTCTCTGGTGTTGCCCGCGGGGAGCGGCGGTGGGCAGGTGTGGCCCTGTTCATTGCCCTACAACTCAGCCGCCGTGTGTTGGAGTTCACCCCGGTGAACGAGAGGGTGGTGTACCTGAGCCTTCGGGTTGGGGACAGGTCTCTCAATGACCTGAACAGCAGTGCAGAGTACCTGGCCTTCTTGGAGTCCCTGGGAGGGGTACCGGACAGTGCAGCGACCGGGCACTCCGTTGTTCTACTGGGGGACTTCAACACCCATGTGGGCAACAACAGTGACACCTGGAGAGGGGTGACTGGGAGGAACGGCCTCCCTAATCTGAACCCGAGCAGTGTCCTGTTATTAGACTTCTGTGCTAGCCACAGTTTGTCCATAACAAACACCATGTTCGAGCACAAGGGTGTCCATCAGTGCACGTGGCACCAGGACACCCTAGGCCGCAGGTCGATGATCGGCTTTGTTGTTGTATCATCTGACCTCCAGCCTTGTGTCTCAAACACTCGTGTGAAGAGAGGGGCAGAGCTGTCAACCGGTCACCACCTGGTTGTGAGATGGGTCCACTGGAGGAGGAGGAACCCAGAAAGACCTGGCAGACCGAAGCGTATAGTGAAGGTCTGTTGGGAACGTCTGGCAGAGCCCTCTGTCAGGGGGGACCTGCAACTCACACCTCCGGGAGAGCTTCTCCCAGATTCCGGGGGAGGCTGGGGACATGGAGTCTGAGTGAGCTTTGTTCTCTGCCTCTATTTTTGATGTGGCCGCTCGTAGCTGTGGTCGTAAGGTTGTGGTGCCTGTCGCAGCAGCAATCCCTGAAAGTAAAGGACGCCGTCAGGCTGAAGAAGGAGTCTTATCGGGCCTTGTTGGCTCGTGGAACTCCTAAGGCAGCAGACAGGTACCGGCAGGCCAAGCGTGCTGCAGCCTGGGCGGTCGCAGAGGCAAAAACTCGGGGTAGAGAGGAGTTCGGAGAAGCCATGGAGGAGGACTATCGGACGGCCTCAAAGAAATTCTGGCAAACCATCCAATGCCTCAGGAGGGGTAAGCAGTGCTTCACCAACACTGTTTACAGTGCGGGTGGAGAGCTGTTGACCTCGACTGGGGATATTGTCAGATGCTGGAAGGAATACTTTGGGGATCTCCTCGATCCCACCGTCACGTCTTCTGAGGGGGAAGCGGAGGCTGTGGAAGTGGAGGCTGGAGACTCGGAGGCGGACTCGTCCATCACCCTGGCTGGGGTTGCTGAAGTGGTTGGCGAGCTCCTTGGTGGCAGGGCTTTGGGGGTGGGTGAGATCCATCAATCTACGTTCCTACCCTCACCTGTGGTCATGAGCTTTCGGTAATGACTGAAAGGACAAGATCACGGATACAAGCGGCGGAAATGAGTTTCCTCTGCAGAGTGGCTGGGCGCTCCCTTAGAGATAGGGTGAGGAGCTCAGTCACACGGGAGGAACTTGGAGCAGAGCCGCTGGTCCTCCATGTTGAGAGGAGCTCAGGCATCTGTTCCGGATGCCTCCTGGATGCCTCCCTTGGGAGGTGTTCTGGGCATGTCCCACCGGGAGGAGGCCCCGGGGAAGACCCAGGACACACTGGAGGGACTACGTCTCTCAGCTGGCCTGGGAATGCCTTGGGGTCCCCCCGGAGAAGCTGGAGGAAGTGTCTGGGGTGAAGGAAGTCTGGGAGTCCCTGCTTAGACTGACCCGGCCCCAGATAATCACAAGAAAATGGATGGATGGCCCTATATTAAAACATCAGTGACATGCATCTATATATGCATTCATATGTGCATTTATAACAGATTAGAATGAGCCACCAGACCTTTATTCCTGCTCACATCCTTAATAGGATACACAAAATATTTGATATTGGCTTTATCAAGGTAGATTTTCAAAAATTTGCAGTAAAAAGTACTGCTTCAAATAATATAAGCCAATTCACCTGGAAGCCTAAGGGTCAAGAAAACCTGGTCTGAAGCCTGGTTCCATAGTGGTCCATACATCTATATGTATATTTTCACCTGAGATTTCTGCTTTTTAAACTGTTTTAAAAAGTATAATCAGGCCTCTGATCATTTCTATTCACTCAATACTTGGTTGGGCCTCCTTCGGCATGAATTACTGCATCAGTGCGCCGTGGCATGGAGGGCGATCCTCTTCTATGGATACAGCACTTCTTTAGCAATGACTTCTTGTAGCTTTCTCCTTGTGAAGGGTGCCAGTGACTGATCTGTCTAGTCAGCAGCCTTCCCCATGATTGTGTAGCCCACTGACCCAGACTGACAGACCATTTAAAGGTTCAGGAAACCTTTGCAAGTGTTTTGAGCTAATTAGCTGATCAGGGTATGACACTATGACTTTCCAATATTTAACTTTTTCACAATATCCCAATTTCCTGAGACAATGCATTTTGGGTTTTCATTATTTGTAAGCCATAATCATAAAACATTTAAAGAAATAAACTCTTGAAATATTTCACACTATGTGTCATGATTCTATATAATATAAGGATTTGACTTCCTGAAAAAAGTGACAACTAATTTTTTTTTTGTCTTTTTATTTTTCATGATATTCTCATTTTGGTCTACAGATGGTCTGTACTTGTTCTGATACAGCTCAAGTTCATTCTAAAGCTATTCAAGAAACATTCATTTCTGACCTGTCAATGGGACTTTTTTAGTGTTGATACCTGCCCAAATGAGTTTTAGTATTGATTAGTATATGTTGAGTGTTGAGTGCGTGTTGAAATGTCTCTCTTGTTGCAGCCCCGGTGCAGCAGGCTGGAGTCGGGGAGCTGCACTAAAGAGTATGACCCGGTATGTGGCTCTGATGGGCACACATACAGCACCGAGTGTCTGCTGTGCCAACACAACAGGTGGGTGTGATTCTAACCATGACCACAGGAGGAAGCAGGAGTCTTCAACTGTCAGGGAAACGTGAATATCAATGACTTATTTATTTAGCTTCCCTATAGAAACAATAATCTTAAAATGGTTTAGTTGTTCATGTATTAAATCATATAGGCAGAGGTGGGTAGTGTTCAGCTGCATTTACTTTAAAGAAACTGCACTTTTCAGAGTCTATGCAACATAGGCCTTTCTTCACTGCATTCCTGTTTGATGTGAGAAGACCATATCACACATGTTTGAAACAACATACTAAAACACACGCACACACATTTTGTTATGTTATATGATGGAACATGGCTGGTATATGACATTCAAATGGAACAATTGTAGTACTATTGATGACATTGAACAGCAGAGGTGGGTAGTACTCAGTTAAATTTACTCACTTACATTTATTTTTCAGAGTACGTTTTCTGGCAGCATATTTTTATTCCTACTTCAGTAATAGTAACAGTACTCTTACTTGAGTAAAAGTTGTGGTTTCTCTTCCCACTGTATGTCTAAAGTGACAAAATCTTTATGTTGACAATATGAAATGATTTCAACATTTGCATTTCTTGCAGAGCTTCTTCAGATATGACAGAGTTTGTCTCATTTTTGTGTCTGTCCTTTGAAAATACCATATTTGTCCATTATTTAATGTTTGTCCTTCTAATTAGAGTAAAATCAAATTATAAATCAGATGTTACATCCTGACAGTTAGTCTTTAAGTTACGCTTACTTGAGTAGTACTTTTTCCGATTTTTTTTTACTCGTACTTTCAGTAATTTCTTGGACCAGTACTTGAGTAATATTATTATTATATTATTATTTTAATGTAACGTTATTCTTATGTGAGTACAATTTTGGCTACTCTACCCACCTCTGAGTATTGTTAAGTAAGAGATGATGTATTACCTTGTCTGGAAAGACAGATATTATTACACACAATTGACTCTTACGAGCTTTAAGCCATGTTAGAATGTTGGTACCTCCTCAAAAACATACCTGGAGTTGGGTTTTGTTTCATTCACACATTTTTGAGTAATCCTGGATTATTTGTCTGTCTAGATCTCCAAAGCTCAAAATGCTCTTTTGCACCTTGTGATATCATGAAGCAGTAATTTTAAAGTTGATGGCGACCTATAATCTTTTGTTCAGTAGAGACTGGCGATTCCAGGGCTGAAATGATCCAAATGATTCTAGTGAAGATGTATGGAGTTTAAAAACTTTTGTTTTTAAATACTGAGTCTCCCCTCCCTTTCCTTTCCGTGCATCACTCCCCCTTCATAGCGTAATCACATTACAATAGGTGTGCATTTTGATAATGAAACCATTGCATCGGATTTGTAAAGTTGTAGTGTATTGTCTACACACCCTACATCACCCATGCGGGAGCATGGGTGATGTAGGCTTGTGGGTTGACCTATAGGATCTTACAGCAAGGTGGGTTCAAATAGAGCCCGGGAGAGATTGCTAGATTACACAAATATGCATGCATGGCATCTAAAACCTCTTCAGGCATGTTTTTGGTGAATGAATTACATTACATGGTAGAATGCATAATATCCCTTCTTTAAGGTATTTTTGAGCAATAACAATAATTGAATAACTGCTAGCTATATAAACCACTTTAATACCATACAGAGAAAGATTCCAGGTAAATCACTAACATCTTCATGGAGACAAGCAGGTGGTGGACTTAGCAGCAGAAATGATAAACAGTGCACCTTCAGTTCTGAGGAGAGCACACATTACTTTGGTAACATTCATCTGCTCTTTCATTACTATAGTCATGTTTGTGTTCTTTTAGGCAAACATTACCCATGAGACGTATTTACCATCACATGGTTATGCTGCTACCTGTGAACCATCGTCAGAACTGTCAGCGATCTTGGTGATGTGCAGGTCGCTCAGACTGACCTCGCCTCCTGCTGCCCAGTGGTCCTTGTAAAAGGGTGTCCCATGTGTGTGAAAGGAGGAACGCTCCTTCATCTTGGTTAATGGCGTCTGTGCTTCACTTTCTGATTTCAGTGGCCTCCTTGATCCAGCGTTTGTACTTTGGTTTCAGCTCCTATACCTTGTACCAGTTCATGATGTGACTATTTCTTCTGTAGTGATCTGATATAGTGATCAGATCACTGCAAAAGGAAGAAAGTGAGCCACAGACACCATCAAATGGAAGGAGGGAGCGTTCTTTCTTGCACACACGGTACACTCTTTTCCAAGAACCACGAGAGCACTGGGCAGCAGCAGGAATGGTCAAATCTGAGTGAGCTGCCAGGTCCAGCAGACTGACCACATCTCAGAAAGTAACAACAGCTGATATATGAACTGCCACCACCGGTGACACTTCTGAACATGGCTCACAGCTAGCAGCGCAAACATGTTAACAAGGTAAATACATCTCACTATTAAAATTGTTTGTCTAAAAGAAAACTAATATGACTTAAAGAAGCAGTATAGCTTAAGCACTTTTACTGCTTAAAAGAGGTAGACTATTACAATCACAGCTGAAAGTTGCTAGTTTAATAACCTGCAGATAGAGGACACATACAAGTTTTACTCATTCTCAGTATATGGACAGTCTATGCCTCCGGTGAAATCTCAGAACCTCCAGAGGAGCACTGATTCATGAGGTGCTGGAGTTTAGGGAAAGGATTCAGATCAAAGCCATTTTAGGTTTGAACTGTGTCTGTGACACAGTAAATGATGCTGTTTATTTTTCATCTAAATACATTCTTTTCTTTCCAGAAAACACAAGCAGCAGGTGAAAGTGGCGAGACAGGGCCCATGTGTGTGACATTGCACATACATGTGATCGAAGCTCTACCTCTGGACTGAACAGGGATGTCAATCTGAATTATTAAAACTCTGCATCCATATGTGCACTTGTGTCTTATTATTACTGCTCATGCTATAGATCAACAAATAATAGGGTCTGCAGAGAGCAAATGCTTGTAGGCTCAGCATAGGCCTACATCATATTATACATTCTCTTAGAAAATCATGTTTGAAGTGGTAAGTTTTGGTATTGATGGCTTATTGATTAAAGGAAGCACATTAGGGGACTGCATGGTTCAGTGTGCACCAGGCGTCCAGTGGTCCTCTTCAGAAGGTTGGACAGTTTCCTGAGCTGTGTATTTGGCCTACGGTGCTATAGAACGCCGCCGTGTGAATGTGAGACCGCACTGTAGTAGCCTACAGAGCCTAGTAGTAGTAACCAGCCGTGTGTAGTGTGCAGTCTCGCAGTGTGATAGTGATGTGTGATAGTGGTGCGTAGCCTGCGTCGGGGGGCGCTGAGGTGCTGATGCTCAGAGCCAGATGTGCTGCTGTCATCACCGCACCTGGAGCACGCACATCCAGATGCGCCCTGCCGCTGTGCCGCGGAGCAAGGATCACTCCGAGGACACATTCTGCCACAAACACACAGGTGCCACGGTACCAGCCTATCGCTGCGTGCGCACAGGCATGATACCTCGGCGCGTCTCAGTCGGATCAATTCATTTATGATAGTGTTAGCAGCTAGCTAATCGAAGGGTGCTTCATCTAACAACGACCTTTCTCGCACCGTGCGTTTGTCAGCTGTCGTTTTATCTGCCCTGTGCACACTGGACATGCGGGGTAAATGCGGGAGTCGATACTAGCCGTGTATCGTTACAGGCTTTGTCCAAAGGAAACACCGGAGTCACTGGAGATGGCTTTGATGAAAAGCGGAGAGGCTAACTGAAGCTAGCGGGCTAGCTTCACGTATCTCCGCAGATCACCGCGCAGAGTCTACCATGGAGCCTTTCCCGGTGTAAGATCTGTTTTTCACATGAAGACAATGGAATCCGTTAGACGCTAGCAGGACGAGTATCGATGGAGTCTTTTTTACAGATAGCCCCGCACTCCCTGGCTATAGTATTGAGCAGAAACGGCTGTGAAGGGGGTGTGGGGACCAGCCGTGTGTCTGAGAGCGAGGAGCTGCCCAGACATCACACAGGCTATGAGATCTTCGCTGATTTCAAAGCGGAGAACGCGCAGCAGCGCGTGTGGAACCAGCGCATCACCGAGGCCGTCTCCGAGACCTTCTTCCTGGGATGGATAGACGAGCATGTGCTTCTGATCCAGGGGAAGGAGGACCACCTGGAGGTCCTGAGGGAGGGCTGGATGCGGAGGTCTCTCAACCCCCCGCGGGGATTTACCATTAAATACCTGGGTAAGGCCTCTTCTTCCAGCGCTTCTTGCGCACACATGTGAAGCTGGTGTAGGTGTAGCTGCAGTAATAACATTTGCTTTGACCATGTCTGCATCGTATCTGGAGACATAGGTCATTTCAAAAGTTAAAATCAAAATCTTATTTAGCTTCTGTTCCTTTTAAAAGTGTAGGCTAATGAAATGAACTGAGACAAATTCAACTAAAATTAAGGATTTCTTAACCTGAGCTGTGATGGCCAGTGATTTTGGTCTGTTAATAGCAAGCCATCTAACCAACTCCACATGTTAACCAATGTTTTGTGGTTAGTAACTATTCAGGGTTCATCACCTGCTAGTTTCCAGGGAGGTGTTAGGGCTTCACCTACATTAGAAAATCCCATGGTTGCACTTATTAAGTGACATGGTTATTTCTCTTCAAAGACATGCATTCTGTTGTGTGCGTTGGGTCACCTCTCCACAGATCAGACCTATAAAGTGACAAGGTGGGATTACTTGCTTGTCTCCAAGGAGAGACAGTTTTAGTTCCAAACTCTGGAATATTCCAGGCAAAGCAATAACATTTCCACTTCCCCTGTTAAAGTACATAGATATCCTATAATAGACAGATGGATGATTGACTGTGAGCCTTCAAGACTGGATGAAACTTGTGTGTTGAAAAGCAAGTGTTTCTGTCTCTAAGCTAATGCTAACATACATTAAATGGAATTATTTATATTAAAATAATGCCACACACCATCAGAACAACTAATCTTTCATTAGTTGTATTTTTATAAATTTTTATGTTCTATTTTGAATTAGATTAGCTTAGCATTAGCTTCGAGACACAAACACCAAATTGTATAAACAAAAATGTGTCTTTTGGTGAAGTATTTACACTGTACGTGAAGGTCTCTGCTGTCTGTGACCATTAGTTCCCACTATTGAAGCAAATGGAACTAAGCAGGCAGTATTGTAAAAAGTTCCTATAATGCCATAGGCTCATTATTTCTCAAATCACAGAGTGGCTCCCGGGTCACAATTTCAAATCTCAATGTCCTTTTAACCAGTTGTAGTATTATGTTTGAGATGGAAAAAATACCAAATTATAAGGCTCTATCTGTAATACTTTTCGAGATACAGCCATTTAAAGATGAGTAGTAGGCGCGCGTTTTGCGATGCTTAAGTTATAAATTGGCCTTTCGACCATTTTTGAAAGCCAATATTTCCCCAACCAATAGTGCTACAAAGCTGAAACTTTGCATTTTAGCAGAACTCACGGAGTTCTTTCAGAATCTGCATCAAAATGATCCTCACTCTTGGGGTTCACAAGATATTGATACCTCAAATCCTAGGCTCATGCTTTTTCGAACGAAACCTTTTGACATTTTAAACACAGAAAATGTGAAATGTAATTAACAAATATGTTTTTATTGCAAATTTTAACATATCTCTGTGCAAAAGAAGCAGTTTGTATGAAAAAAATTTATTATGTGGGGTCACAGCAAGGATCCAAACAGGCAACCCTCGACGAAAATTGGTCTAACTTCAAAGCTCAAAATGGACATGTGGACAGTTAACAAGAATTATGAAACTTTGTCTGTTGAAAAACATCCCTAAGAGCTAACTGTGGTAAAAATGTTATCTTTGTTGCTCAATTCCTTCATACTTTTTCAGCATGGTGAAATTGAAGCAAAAAAATCACTTCAGAAAATTTTAATTTTCTCATATTCTTCAACCATGGGGCAGTAAAGGTAATCTATTGAATAATTAAATCATCAGCTGGAAATGAGGAGAGTGTCTGCAGACACAATATGCACACAAGTATCGCTGACAGACAGTCCTGCCTTGCCAAGCGTTACCTACAAGCCTGGACAATATATTGCTTGTATGTATGATGACCAGTGGTACATTGGAAATATCCGTAGCTACTTGGAGGAAAACAAAGATGTCCTAGTGGATTTCATGAAAAGAAATGAAAGGACTCTTACTTGGCCTCCACCCTCAAGAAAAGACCAATGTTGGGTGCCAACAAAGCACATTATCTGTAACATTGATGCATCAGACTTGCAAGGAAGAAGTGCTCGTCATTATTCTTTGTCACTGAAAGACTTCAAAAATATCATCGCACGGTTGCCAAAATAAAAGGGAAAATACAATAATAATAATAATAAATTTTATTTGTAATGCACTTTACATTTCAGCGAAATCTCAAAGTGCTACAGTGAAAGCATAAAGGATGATAAGAACACATACAAATTACATTTAAAACATCCTAACACAAGGTAAACAAAGCAAAATCCTAGTAGGCCTTTTTAAATAGAAATGTCTTAAGTCCTTTCTTAAAGGCCTCCACACTCTGAGGCGCCCTCAGGGACTCTGGGAGGGCGTTCCACAGGCGTGGGGCTGCAGCCTGAAAAGCTCTGTCTCCCATAGTGGAGAGTTAAGTCCTGGGCAATGGGTGGAGGATGAGCGAAGGTGTCGTAAGGTGGTGTATGGTGTGAAAAGCTCTGACAGGTAGGCCGGGGCAGTTCTGTGTATGCACTGATAGGTGAGGAGGCAGAGTTTGTAATTAATTCGATGTTGAATGGGCAGCCAGTGAAGTGAGCAGAGAACAGGGGTGATGTGATCATATTTGCGCCTCCTCGTTAGGATCCTGGCAGCGCAGTTCTGGATGTGTTGAAGCTTCTGCAGGCTCCTGCCAGAGATCCCAACAAGGAGGGTGTTGCAATAGTCAATTCGCGAGGAGACAAAGGCATGGATCAGTTTTTCAGCATCAGATTGAGAAAGGGAGGGATGGAGTTTAGAAATATTTTTAAGATGAAAGAAGGAAACTTTGGAAAGATGGCGTATATGATTGTCAAATGAAAGATGTGGGTCGAGTTTGACTCCGAGGTTTGTGACAGATGAAGAAAAGGGGATGTTGTGACCAGAGAGAAGAAGACTTGAATTAGAGTATGACTGGGTTTGATGTGGAGTTCCAATTACCATAGCTTCAGTTTTATTGCTGTTTAGTTGGAGGTAGTTGTCTGCCATCCATGCCTTTATCTCCTCAAGACAGGTGTGGAGGACAGATGGTAGGGCTAAGGAGGAGGTGGGGTCCATTTTCATATAGAGCTGAGTGTCATCGGCATAGCAGTGAAATGAAAGTCCGTGTTTACGGATGATCTGACCCAGCGGGAGCATGTAGATTGTAAAAGGAGCGGGCCTAGGACCGACCCTTGTGGCACTCTGCAGGTGACAGTGTGGGGGAGTGATTTGGCCTGCCCTACAGCCACATACTCGGTTCTACCCACAAGATAAGATTGGAACCATCGGAGTGTGGTATCAGAGAGACCAACCATAGTCTGGAGTCGGTGGAGCAGAGTGTTATGATCAACAGTATCAAAAGCAGCTGACAAGTCCAGAAGAATGAGGAGAGATGGTGAGCCCTGATCCGCAGTCATGAGTAAGTCATTCATGACCCGGACCAGGGCTGTCTCAGTACTGTGGGCTGATCTGAAACCAGACTGAAATTTTTCATACAGACTATGAGTGAGAAGGTGGCTATTAAGTTGTGCTGCCACAACTTTTTCTAGGACCTTGGATAGAAAAGGTAGGTTGGAGATGGGTCGATAGTTTGTCAGATTTTCAGGATCTAATGAGGGCTTTTTCAGACGGGGGTGGATGACAGCAGTCTTAAGGGCAGGGGGCACTTCACCAGTTTGCAACGATTTGTTTATGACTGCCGTAATAAGTGGACTGATAACTGTAGTGCTGGATTTTACCAGTGGTGTCGGGAGAGGGTCCAGCGGGCATGTAGAGCTTCTCATGCCTTTTAAAATGTTCTCAACCTCTTTCTGTGTGGTCGTTGCGAACCCAGAGAAGATGTTCTCTGGCTTCAAGGACATAGTTACAGGCAGAGGACATACTGCAGTAGGAAGTGATGACCGTATGGAGGCTACCTTGTTTGTGAAAAAGTCCATGTGTTTGTTGCACTGAGCATCACTGATGGTGTCACTGTGAGTGTATGTGGGGGGTTTGAGTAGGAGGTTTATTGTAGAAAATAGCTGTTTGGAGTTACCAGTGGTATTGGTGATTTTTTGTGAATAGAAATTAGATCTGGCTAGGGAAAGAGCTTTAGAGTAGGATTTTTGATGGTCGCGATACGCCTGTTTGTGCACTACCAAGCCACTAACAACGTATTTCCGCTCCAGTGCGCGACCTGCTGTTTTCATCCTCCTCAGCTCATCTGTGTACCACGGAGCTGATTTAGAAAAAGAGACTGTCCTTGTTTTTAAAGGTGCATGAACCTCAAGGATCTTGTGTAAACCAAAATTATAATCGTCAACTGATTCATTAACTGATGTTGATTGTGTGGACAGTAGTAATGAATATGAGAGTGACTGTATGTCGTGGTTCAAGGAAACAGGATCTATCTTTTTTAAGTTTCTAAACTGTATTTGGTGTTTTGGTTTATGATGTAGGCATGCAAATGATAAATCAAAAGAGATGGCCTTATGGTCGGACACACCTAAGTCATACACTTTTATATTGCTGATGGGAGCAGTGTCAGTAATGACCAGATCAAGAGTATGCCCTTTAGTGTGTGTGGGTACTTCAGTGTGTTGTGTCAGGTGTAAACAGTCAAGGAGTTCCAGGAGCTCAGCAGCAGAGTGGTTAGTGGAGGAGTCCACATGCAAGTTGAAATCTCCAAGTATTAGTGTACTGGAGGATGTGGCACAGAGCGATGTCGGCAGGTCCTGTAGTTCAGTAATAAAGTCAGGGTTTGGTTTTGGTGGGCGATAAATGAGGATTATTGTTGTAGTTGTTGATTTTGATCTACACTTGAATAGAAGACATTCAAATGTAGACAGAGCTGGAAGAGGGAGTGGTGACAGGTGCAGGTCTTTGCGGTGTAAGACTGCCAGGCCTCCGCCTCGGCCTGTAGTCCTGGCTTTTTCAAGGTATGTGTATCCTGGGGGGCATGCTTCATTTAGGACTAGAAATGATGCTTATGCCAAGTTTCTGTGAGGCACATAAGATCTATTTTACTATCAAGTATATAGTCCTGTATAAGACTGGCTTTATTTGTTAATGACTGAGCATTAAAGAGTTCTATTTTTATATTGGAGAGGGTCTTAAATCGTTGGAAAGGGCGTAGGAGACTGAAATCCACTCCACGTCTTCCACGTCTCCCATGGCCCCGATCCTGACGTAAACCATTATAGGGCTGTATGATAGTCGTGTTCTAATGACGTAGCCACCATTGACGCGCTGGATTAGCGCCGCAAAGCCGGTCAAACTTGGGGGTGGATGCACGAGTGGTGAAACTCCAGTTTTTGTAAGGTATATTCGGTCTATTGGCGTAGTCCTCGCGGTAGCCACGACAGCCGGAGAGAGGTACATTGGGATCTGCTGGGGCCCCGGGTGCCGCTGTTGGAGAGTTAGCGGCTCGTCCCAGGTAAACACGCCACTGCCGACTCCCGATGCCTCTGCTCCGGTCTCCCCATCATCGGTTATGGTCACTGATACCGCCACAGCGCTCGCCGAAGGGACAGGACAGTCGAAGTAAGTGTTTTGCTTTGTTGTGTAGAAAGTGCATAGTGAGCGTACCTGTAAGTTTTCGGCGGTGCTCCTGCTGTTAACGGTTGTGATGAGGGTTCTCTCCTTTGCTGGACTATTGAGTGGGCCGGGACACTGGTGGATGTCCCCAGATAGCAAAAGGCAGATGATGATAATGAAGACCAAACTTTGTTGTGGTTTTAACACGGTTTTAGAGTGTGTTGATAGACGAGTGAAGAGATGTGGATGAGTGAATGTTGCGGCCAGGGCATGTTTCCCATATCCAAAGTGTTTCCTTGCTTGAGTCGTCGTCAGCTTGTACAGCGATGATGGCTTGGTGTATTCTTTAGTGTCTTTAAGGATTTGGCCAGTATCAAAAATACTAAAATTACTTGTGAGTAGTGCATAAATAAACAGAGCTGCAACTACTCCAGCCATACCTGGCGCCGCCATCTTGCCACAGGAAAATAAAAGCCACCACCATTACATTATAATTATATGTACAATAACATTTTTTTGTTTCACAATGTTCACTGTATGTTATTGATATCAATCTTATTTTATGTATTTCAAGTCAAATTATATAGGAAAAGTTATTATCTAAGTTACTATATACCGTAAGATGTTCTGCTGCATGGTTACGTGCACATGGAAAAAATTACTTTCAATACAAAAAAGTATGATATAATCCAGTTTGATTGTTTTTGTTGTTCATTATAATGTTCAGATTAAAACATTATTCAATAAATTACCTTTACTGCCCCATGGTTGAAGAATATGAGAAAATTAAAATGTTCGGAAGTGATTTTTTGCTTCAATTTCACCATGCTGAAAAAGTATGAAGGAATTGAGGAACAAAGATAAAATTTTTACCACAGTTAGCTCTTAGGGATGTTTTTCAATAGACAAAGTTTCATAATTCTTGTTAACTGTCCACATGTCCATTTTGAGCTTTGAAGTTAGACCAGTTTTCGTCGAGGGTTGCCTGTTTGGATCCTTGCTGTGACCCCACATAATAATTTTTTTTCATACAAACTGCTTCTTTTGCACAGAGATATGTCAAAATTTGCAATAAAAACATATTTGTTGATTACATTTCACATTTTCTGTGTTTAAAATGTCAAAAGGTTTCGTTCGAAAAAGCATGAGCCTAGGATTTGAGTTATCAATATCTTGTGAACCCCAAAAGATAGGATCATTTTGACTGCAGATTCTGAAAGAACTCCATGAGTTCTGTTAAAATGCAAAGTTTCAGCTTTGTAGCACTATTGGTTGGGGAAATATTGGCTTTCAAAATGGTCGAAAGGCCAATTTGTAACTTAAGCGTTGCAAAACGCGCGCCAACTACTCATCTTTAAATGGCTGTATCTCGAAAAGTATTACAGATGGAGCCTTATAATTTGGTATTTTTTCATCTCAAACATAATACTACAACTGGTTAAAAGGACATTTAGATTTGAAACGGTGACCCGGAAACTTTTCTTATTTCTCTGTGCTTTCAGAAATACTGACCCCATACGCTGCGTGCAGCATTCCAGGCAAAACAAAAACATCTCCTTTTGAGGAAAGAGAGGACCCTTCACCAGAAAAGTTAGATAATGCACCTTTAATTTACAAGTCAAACTGTTAAAAAATCTGGTTGGTAGGTAGTTTACGTAGTTTCTTTTTTATGGTCTGAATCTAAGGCCCCAAATACCTGCTTAGTCCTGATTTAGTACTGAAAAGAGTTGTATCGAACATCAGATACTAATCAATATTAAAACTAGTATAGAAACTCACACTCATTTGAGCAAGTATCGATACTAAAAAAGTCCCATTCACAAAACAATAATGAACCTTTCCTGAATCCCTTTAGAATGATCTTGAGTTATATCAGAAGGTACTTTCACACCGGACGCATCACATGTGAATTGCGCAACACAATTGTAGAGGCGGGTTGACGCGCGACTAAAGCGCTGCGGCGCGAATGATGAGAACGGGCGCTGATGCGCAAACAACAGGTGTGAACAATGAGCGGGCGTTTAGCATGATGAAGGCACAGAGCGACCAGTGCGAACGGTCTACACGCAATAAGCCTATAATTCCTCTATACAGGCCTATTTGGATCCATATCAACCATATAGCTTAACTTCAAACAGATGATTCTGTGCTAACTCAGCTGCTACAGGTCAAAAAAAAAAAAAAAAATCTCGTAAAGTGTTTGTCAATAAAACTCTGAGCTGTAATCTGAATCTTATCTATCATGTTTATATGCAACCCATGCTAACTAGAAAATGTTTCGAGGCAAAAACGCCAAAAGAACAAAACATGCACAACTTACCGTTTAGAGCCACTACGAAAAAAACATCAATTTATATCCACCATAGAGTCATTTCATCCACTGCGTCCTGTGCGTCATGTTTGCGGAGTATTTTCACTGTCTTTCATTTAATTCCATCAGGTTCTTAAACTTTAGATTCTGCGCCAGGATTTCCACGCATATCTCTAGATTATCCGACAAATGGGGCAGACAGAGTGTCTGTGCTTTTATAACTTTGGTTGAGTGCTGAGTGTCGGAGGAGAGAGCTCCAGCCGCTCGGAGACACGCTGCAGAGTCCCGTGAGTCATGTTCGCTGTTCCCTGGGTTATAGTTTGAGCCATAGGCCGTTCACAAATATAACCTGCACAGGTGTAGTAGCTCCAGGTGAGTTCTCTCCCCACTCCACGCGTGGACCGTGTCAGCGTGGATAGTGCTCACATGATGGACCCAACTCTTTTCCTGTATACAATCAAGATTACATCGGGGAGCTCCGCGCGCAAAACCCCGCTCTCCCGCAGCGAGCGCACATAAGCCGGGCAGGGCGATCCGCGCTCCCGCTGTCATAAGCAGTGAGGCTTTTCCCACAACCTCAGTAAACCAACCTTCTCTGAATTCTCTGTGTGTGTTCAGCTTTAGGCCAGGTGACGTGCGGTGAGGTTTACAGCTGGTAAGGCTCAGAAATGTTGATGCGCTCTAAGTTGCTTTTCTTTACAAACACACACAAATCACCATAACTGAATGGCAAAAAAGAGAAATTTAATTTGTCAACTGGACAGAGTTTATTTGGTCGAATACGTTCCGCAGCTCATCCAAGCTGCTTCTTCAGTTCTGGTCAGATGCTGGCGGACACTGCTTTATATCTGCCTGAAGGGAGGAGCTAATTACAATGAAATTACTCTGAGACAACACATATTTCTTTACAGTTTCTGTTAGTTAGGTGGGTCGCTTCAATATGGAGTGTTAAGCAGTGTCCGCCAGCATCTGACCAGAACTGAGGAAGCAGCTTGGATGAGCTGCGAAACATATTGGACCAAATAAACTCTGTCCAGTTGACAAATTAAATTTCTCCTTTTTGCCATGGATTCTACCTGGACGACTGAGGGATTCTACACACACCATAACTATATAAAAACATTGAGTTTTAATGAATTATTTTGTTAATACACAAAAAGGAAGAAATAACTAAATAAATATGTAAATGAAAAATCGGGGACTTGAACCCGGAGTGTCTGCAATAAAAATGAACGATTTAACATACTGAGCTGAACTCCATAATGTAGAGAAGACTTGGTTGTGGGTAAATAACGTTATATATAAAATATATAAAGTATTTTGGCATTGCCTCATCATGCCTCCCCTGACCACACGTTGCTCGTACTCCACCTCGCTGTCTCCCCTCTGTTCTCTTCTCGACAGCAAATGTAGCGGTATGCTGTGTACTGTCTTCTCGCATGTTCAGTCAGACACTCTTCTCTTTTTATGACAGAGCTTCTCATTTGAGTGTCTGAAGCGGCTTCAAGCGAATGTTTCAGCGGTGCGTTGGCCGCAGAAGGAGGCCCTGAAAAAGACCCAGGACACACTGGAGGGGGCTGGGAACGCCTTGGGAAGTAAGCCTTAGGAAGTGTCTGGGGTGAAGGAAGTCAGGGAGTCCCTGCTTACACTGCTGCCCTCGCTACTCGGCCCCAGATAAGCGGAAGAAAATGGGTGGATGGACTTGTACAGTCCCTGACAAAAGTCTTGTCGCTTATCCATTTTGTAGAAACAAAAGCTTATAACCTGACTTTAAATTAATCGATTGGTTTTAGAAATGTCTCATATGAAAGCTAAAACCCTCCCAAATTATGCTCAATATACTAAAATAAATTTGCTTCACTGAAGAAAGATTGATCATTTAATGAACACAGAAAGATCAGATTTTGGCAAGACAAAAGTCTTGTCGCCTACAGAAAATTGAACAAATAATTTACTTCAAATACAAAAATATGTTGCATAACGTCAGTGAATTAAGTAGTGGTGCTGTGAGATCCATATTTAATATCTTGTATGACTTCCATGAGCTTGAAGGACTGCATCCATGCGGTTCGACAATGATTCATACAATTTGTTGATGAAGTCATCAGGAATAGCAAAGAAAGCAGTCTTACATGCCTCCCAGAGTTCATCAAGATTCTTTGGTTTTGCCTTCCATGCTTCCTCTTTCATTCTACCCCAGACATGCTCAATGATGTTCATGTCTGGTGACTGGGCTGGCCAGTCCTGGAACACCTTGATCTTCTTCGCCTTGAGGAACTTTGATGTAGAGCTAGAAGTATGCGATGGAGCACCATCCTGCTGCAAAATTTGACCCCTTTTATGGTTGGGAATGTAAGAGGTAGCTAATACTTCTTGATACTTTAGGCTACTGATATTGCCTTCCACCCTGCAAATGTCTTGCACACCCCCATACTGGATGTAACCCCAGACCATGATTTTTCCGCCACCAAACTTAACTGTTTTCTGGGTGAATCTTGGATCCATGCGGGCTCCAGTAGGTCTCCTGCAATATTTGCGGCGGCTGTGATGTAATTCAACCGAGGATTCATCTGAGAAATCCACCTTCTGCCACTTTTCCAGTGTCCATCCTTTTAGCAGGCTGTGGGCCTTGACAAATGCCACACGGTTTTTTAATTGCCTTTTGTTTAGTGCTGGTTTCTGTGCACTGATTCGACCATGGAGGCCATTTCGAGACAGAATTCTACAAACTGTTCTGGTTGACACAGGGACTTGAGGTGACCAGGCCTGGTGGAGCTCTACTGCAGTGGAAAAGGGGCTGGCCTTGGATTTTCGAATCAACAAACGGTCCTCCCGAGCAGTTGTCTTGCGGGGTCTGCCGGACCTGGGCTTGTCAAAAACATCTCCAGTCTTTTCAGACCTTTTTCTTATTCTTTGTACTTGACGCTGAGACACATTGAAGGTGTCAGCCACCTCAGCAGTGGATCTGGTCTTCAGCCTCTTGATAATTAACGCTTTGGTCTCAGGGTGGATCTTAGGCATGTTGTCAGAAGTCAAGTTGCAGTTGATGTGAAGGTCTGGTGTGCTGGGGTTGTTTTTATACACACCCACTAATTGATTGATCAGTAACTGATCACAGGTGAGGCTGTAATCTAGGATTGGGTGCATCATATGACAAGATGACAAGACTTTTGTCTTGCCAAAATCTGACCTTTCTGTGTTCATTAAATGATCAATCTTTATTCAGTGAAGCAAATTTATTTTAGTATATTGAGCATAATTTGGGAGGGTTTTAGCTTTCATATGAGACATTTCTAAAACCAATCGATTAATTTAAAGTCAGGTTATAGGCTTTTGTTTCTACAAAATGGATAAGCGACAAGACTTTTGTCAGGGACTGTATATATATATATATATATATATATATATATATATATATATATATATATATATATATATATATATATATATATATATATATATATAGTTTAGTATTATTCCTATATTTGTACTATTTGTGATTTATTTTGTTGCTATAGGACCTCAGTGCTGTAGTTTGTACTTCAGTACGTCTGTTGTAGTACCTCTGTAGTTTGTACTTCAGTGCGTCTGTTGTAGTACCTCTGTAGTTTATACTTCAATACTTTGTTGTAGTACCTAGATGTCGCGGTGCTTGTGCATGTGAGCCTGTGTACCGGTGTGTCCTACATTCTCTGTGCACTTTAAAGTGGGTCACAGCAGAACCAGCTGTAGTATTGCGGCACAGCCATTCAGTAACACAGCCTCAGACTGATCACACCAGAGACAGACAGGCTTAGAGAGACAGGTTCAAAGAGACAGGTTCAGAGAGAGAGAGAGAGAGACAGAGAGAGACAGAGAGAGACAGAGAGAGAGAGAGAGCGAGAGAGAGCGAGAGAGAGAGAGACATACATAGAGAGACAGGCTCACAGAGAGAGCGAGAAACAGCCTTCGAGAGAGAGTGACGGGCTCAGAGAGAGAGAGACGGGCTCAGAGAGAGAGACGGGCTCAGAGAGAGAGAGAGACGGGCTCAGAGAGAGAGAGAGACGGGCTCAGAGAGAGAGAGAGAGACGGGCTCAGAGAGAGAGAGAGAGAGACGGGCTCAGAGAGAGAGAGAGAGACGGGCTCAGAGAGAGAGAGAGACGGGCTAAGAGAGAGAGAGACGGGCTCAGAGAGAGAGAGAGAGAGAGAGAGAGAGAGAGACGGGCTCAGAGAGAGAGAGAGAGAGAGATGGGCTCAGAGAGAGAGACAGGCTCAGAGAGAGAAAGACAGACAGAGAAAGACAGACAGAGAGATGACACAGAGGCACATGGAGAAACGGAGAAGCATTGAGTGGCACAGAGGGATACATACAGGATCATACATGAGAACCACATCGTCATAGCAACCCCTTTGGCAGTGGAACTGTGGCCATTACTCCAGGAGGGAGGAGACACAGAAGAGACGGAAAGTCCAAAGCCTGTGATTGGTCACACCCCCTTGTCTTTGTGTGCTGCAAGGGATTGTGGGAAGGCCTTGGCTGGATCCTCATTTGTGTGTGTGTGTGTGAGAATGGAGGAGGACGACGCCTGAGTGTGAGAGGGAGGAGGAGCGCTGAGGAGAGAAAGGACAGCGAGAGAACTGGACCCAAAGCAGAACCTACCGGATCACGACCGGATCATAACCGGACCCCAGAACAGATCTAGAACAGAGGAAACTGTCCGCTAAGGTACAGAGTACAGCTGTTCTTCTGCTACTATAAAGGGACCCTTAGCTTGTTAGCTGCTGCTAGTTAGCTTTAGCAGCACAACGTTTCACTATTAGTCACCACAAAAAAACACAACGTACTGCCAAGCAGTGCAGTGTTAAGAGTACTGGGAGCAGATCCAGAGCAGGCATGTGATGAGGCAATGGTTTATATGGTGAGGCAGTGCTTTAAACATTAAAGAGCGCTTATTGAGCAGTGGCAGCAGACATGGAGGAGCAAAGGGGGGAGAGCATGACAAAAGGAGGGGGTGTGGTTTAGCGTATGGACAAAGGGGACTGGCTGATTGTTTACTACCACTGCAGTGTGAGAGCCACTACAATCCCGTGTGTGTGCTGTGGCCTGGCTCGCATGACACAGGGGTAAAGAAACTCATGTCTGTCGACTAGTATGTAGTAGTAGTCTGCTAAAACTTATCATTATAGAGTTGTAGATTACACTTATCATTGTGGAAAATACTTTGAGCCAACTCCCTGAGCCTATGCTCATGTGCATTGTGTCTTGTGCAGTCTGTTGTTATTATTGTGCTTCATGACTCAGAGAAGGATCCTCTGGTCAGGGCTGACTGGACCACTGCGGTGGTGACTCTGGGTTCAAGAGTTCTTCTAAACTAAAGACGTTCATTTTGTCTTCTTATGTACTTTAACTTCTTGGGTTCTTTTTTAAAGCCAACACAGTAATGTGTATTTACCTTGTTGACATGTTTCGGCTGCTAGCTGCGAGCCATCTTCAGAACTGTCTCCGGTGTTGGTGGTGACATGTCGTATATCAGCTGTTGTTACTTCCTTTAGGCGTGGTCAGCCTGATTGACCTGGCAGGTCGCTCATACTGACTACGCCTCCCTTCGCCTGGTGCTCTCTAGAGGAGAAAATCCCACAAGAACAAAAAAGGCAAATCATGCAATAAATCGTACATAGGGGAAATGGGCCGGGCTTTTCACATCCAAAAAAAGGAACACCAAAAGGAATGTGAAAAGGAAACATCAGGGAGACTCATCAGAACACAAAAAGTTCAAAGTTCAAAGTCAGCTTTATTGTCAAAAACCATATGTACAGGTTGCACACACAGGATTTGAAATTGCAGCGCTCCCTAGGCCCACAGTGAACATTTAACATCATATAGGCATGACAATAAACATGATGACAAAACATAACATATGCACATAGCAACAAGTACGGTAGGTTTGTATATAATACAAATAAGTAAAACACACAATGATCATGCTACACATGATAAAGCTCAAATGGTGTCATTCAAGCAGCAGTGTCATTAGTTATAGTGCCACTGTAAAAGAAATAACCACATTATGGATTGGGACGGGGCATGGGTCATTGGATCAGAAAACAACAAGTTCAAACGCTGGATCAGGGAGGCCATTGAAATCAGGAAACGAGGCACGGACAGCATCAACCGTGATGACGGAGCGTTCCTCCTTTCACACACCTGGGACACCCTCCTCCAGAGACCACCAGGCGACGGGAGGCGTGGTCAGTCTGAGCGACCTGCCAGGTCAATCAGGCTGACCACGCCTACAGGAAGTAACAACTGCTGATATACGACACGTCACCACCAACACCGGTGACAGTTCTGAAGATGGCTCGGAGCTAGCAGCCGAAACATGTCAACAAGGTAAATACACATTACTGTGTTGCCTTTAAAAAAGAACCGAAGAAGTTCAAGAGTTCTTATGTTTCCAGTCCAGACAGGTGCATTTAAACATGCTTGCCTTGTATCTTATGTCCATTCTTGTCTGAACTTACAAACAAAAATGATTCTGGAAAGCTCAGTAATATTGCCTATTTAAAGTATCTGGCTAATGAAGGCATGACTTTCTTCTTACTGTATGTTGCTGTTTCTTTGTATTTTTTTTTATTTTAAAGAGTGCTGTAATGTCACTGGCCTGTGTTATTATGTTTATTGTTTCATTTAATAGAATTTAAATTAAATCAGAGATAATAATTAATACTGCACCAATAGATACTATGGATATGTGCTAGTGTTTGAGAGAACCATCAGTTTGTCATCTTTTCACTCCTTTCTTGTCTCTTCTTTCTATAACAGGTGATGTGTCACCAATCAGTATGTCCCCCATCAGCCAATCACAGTTCATCCCTTTGGGAGAAGTACTGTTATTGGCCATCTCGGCTATGAACTCCGCCCATAAACCTGTGACTCAGGAAGCCCTGACTGAACACCTCCAGACATGCTTCCCAGGTAAGCTGGCACTCCCCTGGCCTTTCCCAAACGCTCCCTTCTCTATCCCCTAACATTTGCCTCTGCACATTCCCGTGGAGGGTCCGACACACTGAGTCCTGTCCGAAATGCTCAAACACAGAGGGAGAGGGGCTCATAAGGGCCCTTCACCACGAGGGAGGTGCAAATAGACTAGTATAGTGAATAGTATTTTTCTCACTTGAAAATGCAAAATAAGGCTGACCTGGATGTAACATTACATAAGATTTAATCAGACAAATGAGTGATTTAAATATAAAACATTTAGTATTAATAAAAAAGTTGTAGGCTGTGCTTCCACAGTAAAGGGCCATGGCTCTTTTTTCCTTTTATGAAGAGTGAGTATCTCTGGTAATTGTTTAAGGAGATTTTTATGAAAATTTTCATTTTAACACAGTAAAAATATGTAAACAGTAAATGACTAAACAATGAGATCATTTTTATTGAGTGAGATCAATAAAGTCTTATCTTATCTTATCTTATCTTAAAACAACCCGGTAGGTGGTGGTACTGCACTGTTAAGAGTGCTGTAGTTCATCATTAAATTGCTTTATGCAAGAAGAATGCTTTTCAGAAAAAAAAAAAAAAAGATTCTTAGGTTTTTTTGTTTGAATATGTTTTAAAAAAGTAGGACTCTCTCCATCACAGTTTTATTATTGAATCATGGAGTTTGACCACCTTCATTAGAACAAATTTGGCTGTACTGTTATCTGGTGAGAAAGAAGGGCAGCACAGTATAGTTGATTGCTTTTGGTCACAGGTATATATTCTGACATGATTTCAGATGTAGGAAGACCATCATTTTGAAACCAGTTAATATCCATAAATATAGCAAAAGACTGTAACAGTACAGCAAAGTAGTACTATTAAAGGAACATTTTGAAAACACATCAAATCTCAATGTGAAAAAAATCAGTTGGATATCTATACAAATATGGACAGGGCAATGTCACCTCTTTTAATGGAAATGAACAACAGGTGCACTAGAGTGGCAACAATGAGACGGCCCCTAAAACACGACTGGTTTTGCATGTGGAGGTCATTTCAAATTTCTCCCTCTTGGTCTTTTTTGGCTGGTTTTCCACTAGTGCTGGCTTTGGCTAGAGTGATTATCAGTGGTTATGACTTAACCCTACAGAAGTTGACACAGATGGTCCAACTTCTCCACGATGGCACATCCGGATGTGTCGTTGCAAGGAGATTTAATGTGTCTCCCAGCACAATCTCCAGAACGTGGAGGAGATTTCAGGAGACAGGCAGTTACTCTAGGAGAGCTGCACAGGGCCGTAGAAGGTCCTTAGCCCATCAGCAGGTCCCATATCTTGCTCCTTTGTGCAAGGAGGAACAGGTTGAGTACTGCCTGTACCCTACAGAAGATAAGATAAGACTTTATTGATCTCACAGAGGAGAAATTCACTCGTGACAGAAGCTCACAGTCAGGGGACAGTATAGTGCAAAAAGTTGTGAAAAATTGTGCAAACACTCAGAACAATAAGTAAATTAAAAAAATAAAATCACAATAAATATTAACATATTTACAACATCAGGTAGCTCTTATGTACAGAGAGTGAAAGAAATGTAAATATATAAATAAAACATATCTATTATATAATATATATATATGTAAAAGAATACAAATATACAAATATATAAATATATAAATATATAATCTGAGGACAGTGGAGGCGGTTACTGATGAGGTGACATGGTTACAGGTTATTGCACGGGGTATTGCACAGGTTATTGCACAGGTTATTGCATGTGTTACACAGTGGAGTTGTACAGTCTGACAGCAGTGGGGATGAATGACCTCCAGTAGGCCACTGGTGTGAATGTCTCTGCCCAAACAATCAGAAACAAACTTCATGAAGGTGGCTTGGGGGGCGCCATGTCCTGTAGTGGGCCCTGTGCTCACTGCCCAGCAGCATGGAGTTCCATTGGCATTTGCTAGACGACACCAGAATTGGCATGTCCGCCACCGGTGCCCTGTGCTTTTCACAGATGAGTGCAAGTTCACCCTGAGCACCTGTGATGGATGTCTGGAGAAGACAAGGAGAACGCTATGCTGCCTGCTACATGGTTTAGCATGAGTGGTTTGGTGGTGGGTCAGTAAAGGTCTTGGAAGGCATATCCATGGATGGACGCACAGACCTCTGCTGGCTAGAAAACGGCAGTCTGACTGCCATTAGGTATTGGGGTGAAATCCTTGAACCCATTGTCAGACCCTACGCTGGTGCAGTAGGTCCTGGGTTCCTCCAGATGCACGACAATGTCCGGCCTCATTAAACTTAGACGACACGCCGTGGACGCCGTGCGGGACGTAAACTCCGTGAAAAGAAGAGACGGTACAGACCGGTTCTCCCCTCCGTCGTCACGGGGAACGTGCGCTCCCTCGTCAACAAGACGGACGAGCTCGCGGCGCTCGTGAGATTCCAGCGGGAGTACAGGGACGCTAGCATCTTTGTTTTTACGGAGACGTGGCTAACACCGCTAATCCCGGACTCTACCGTCACCGTGGACAACTTTCACCTGCTGCGTGCGGACAGGACGGAGGAGAGCGGGAAGAAGAAGGGAGGAGGACTAGCGCTGTTTGTGAACGAGAAATGGTGCAAATCTAGTCACTGTACAGTGAAGGAGCAGATGTGTAATAAAGACATTGAACTGTTTGCTGTTAGCATGAGGCCATTCTACCTGCCCCGGGAGTTTTCACATGTCATCACACTGGCTGTGTATATTCCTCCCAGTGCTAACGCGGAGAATGCTTGTGACACTCTGCTCTCCTGCATCAGCTCTCTTCAGACTCAGCATCCACAGGCCCTCTTCCTCACCACCGGGGACTTCAACCATGCATCTCCCTCATCTGTCCTGCCAACATACACCCAGTATGTGACCTGCCCCACAAGAGACAATAAAACTTTGGACTTATTCTTTGCCAACGTCAAGGAGGCCTACATCTCATCACCCCTCCCCCCCCTGGGAAGAGCAGACCACAACATCATCCATTTGAGGCCTGTGTACGAACCGCTTGTGCGCAGGCAGCCTGTGGAGCCCCGAGTGGTGAAGAGGTGGACAGCAGAGAGCGAGGAGGCTCTGAGGGACTGCTTTAGCACCACTGTGTGGACAGAGCTCTGCCAGCCTCATGGGGAGGACATCAATGCTATCACGGACTGTATTACGGACTACATTAACTTCTGTTTTGAAAACACTGTACCCTCTCGGACGGTGCGGTGTTTTCCAAACAACAAGCCGTGGATTAACTCGGACATCAAAGCTCTGCTGAAGGAGAAGAAGAGCGCTTTCAGGTCCGGGAACAAAGAGGAGCTGAGGACTGTACAGGGGAAGCTGAGGAAGAAGATCAGACAGGCTAAGGCCAACTTCAGGAGGAAGATGGAACAGCAGCTGCAGCAGCGGAATGTCAGGGAGGTGTGGAGAAGTATGAAGAGTGTCTCTGGTTTCAGCCCTCCGCCCGTCCAGACAAAGGGAGACCAACAGTGGGTGAACGATCTGAATTCTCACTTCCTGAGGTTTGATCAATCACCCACTCCTCCCCCCGCACCGCTGCATGGGCTCACCTTGTCTCCTGCACAAAGGCCCAGACTGCCACCACTTCACACCTCTGCCTCAGCCTCAGCCCCCCAGCCCCCGAATCCACATCAAGAACTCAGCCAGACCTCCAGCACACACCCCTGCTCTTTGTCTGTCACAACAGCTCAGGTTAGGAGAGAACTGAGCCGGATAAGGAGTAGGAAAGCTGCTGGACCAGACGGGATCAGCCCCAGGCTCCTTAAGTCCTGTGCAGATGAGCTGTGTGGAGTTATGGAGCATGTCTTCAACCTGAGCCTGAAGCTGAAGGTGGTGCCACAGCTCTGGAAGACCTCCTGTGTGGTACCTGTGCCCAAGACACCGCACGCCAAAGACCTCAACAGCTTCAGGCCAGTGGCTCTCACGTCTCATCTGATGAAGACTCTGGAGAGGCTTGTCCTGGGTCACCTCCGCTCTACGGTGAGCTCAGCGATGGACCCGCTGCAGTTCGCGTATCGGCCCGGCATCGGAGTGGAGGACGCCATCATCTCTCTGATGCACCGCTCACTGTCCCACCTGGAGAGGCCCGGCAGCACTGTGAGAATCTTGTTCTTTGACTTCTCCAGTGCTTTCAACACCATCCAGCCGCTGCTCCTGAGGGACAAGCTGGAGTGGGCAGGAGTGGACTGTGACCTGGCTGAGTGGATCCTGGACTACCTCACAAACCGGCCCCAGTTTGTGAGAGCCCAGGACTGCGTGTCTGACCTACTGACCTGCAGTGTGGGGGCGCCCCAGGGCACTGTCCTCGCGCCCTTCCTCTTCACCCTCTATACTGCAGACTTCAGACACAACACGGACAGCTGCGTCCTGCAGAAGTTCTCCGATGACTCCGCCATCATCGGTCTCATCACGGACGATGACGACGCGGAGTACAGAGGACTAACGCAGGACTTTGTGGACTGGTGTCACCGGAACCACCTTCTCATCAACGCGGGGAAGACCAAGGAGATGGTGGTGGACTTCCGCAGACGCCACTCTACTGCCCCCTCACCAGTGAACATCCAGGGAAGAGACATTGAGAGAGTGGACTCTTACAAGTACCTGGGTGTGCATCTGAACAATAAACTGGACTGGACTCATAACACAGATGCACTGTACAGGAAGGGCCAGAGTCGGCTCTATCTCCTGAGGAGACTGCGGTCCTTTGGAGTGAGAGGGCCACTCCTGAGGTCCTTCTATGACTCTGTGGTGGCATCAGCCATCCTGTATGGTGTGGTCTGCTGGAGCAGCAGCGTCACAGAGAGGGAGAAGAAGAAACTGGACAAGATCATCAAGAAGTCCAGCTCAGTCCTGGGCTGTCCTCTGGACTCGGTGCAGCAGGTTGGGGACAAGAGGGTCCTGGCTAAACTCATGTCTATGCTGGACCATGAGGGTCACCCCCTGCAGGACGCCCTGTCTGCTCTGGAGAGCAGCATCAGTGACAGACTGATTCACCCTCGCTGTGTTAAGGAGAGATTTCGCAGGTCTTTCCTTCCTGCTGCTGTCAGACTGTATAATGAACAATGCTAGTCATGTGTCATTCCCATAGCAACCATGTGTCATCTCCATAGTAATAATAACAATGTGCAATATTATTTAAAGTCACTGTACCTGCTATTATTTATTTACCCACCACTGTCCATCACTGCAATGTACACAATCATCTCAGAATCAAAAACACTTATTGTGCAATGTTCCTGTGCCTTTTAGCTTAGCTTACAGTGTTGTGTTTTTTAGTTGATTGTAAATACTTATTATTATTTATCTTGATTTTGATGCATGCTCTTATTTCCTACTGTTTCTGTAACTTGCGTTGTGACACTGCAATTTCCCCATTGTGGGACAAATAAAGGATTATCTTATCTTATCTTATCTTATCTTATTGATCCACAAGGGAAATTATTTGGACACAGTAGCTCACTCATCACAATGCAATATAATATAATAACAAAGAGTAAAAAATAAGTGGTAATAATAATTTGTAAATAAGAAACAAAAAAGACATAATTATATAAATAAATATATATGTACAAGTCAAAATAAAATTGAAATATAAAATCACAACTATATACAAGAGACAAGAAAGGCAATGCAATGATATGATGATTGAAAGGACATAAGGTTATCCGTTACATAAGACTGAGTTGTTGTACAGTTGTATGGAGTATGGTATGAATGTAGTCCTGAATCTCTCACTGTTTGAGCGGAGCTGTAGGAGCCTGTTGGAGAATGAGCTCCTCTGTCCCTCTATAGTCTGGTGCAGTGGGTGAGCAGGAGTGTCCATGATGGAGAGCAGTTTGTCCAGTGTCCTCCTGTCCCTCACTGTGACAGATGTCTCCAGCTCACAGCCGATCACGTAACCCACTTTACGGATCAGTTTGTCAATCTGCCCAATGTCCCTTTTCCTGGTGCTACTCCCCCAGCAGACCACAGTGAAGTACAGGGCACTGGCCACCACAGACCTCCAGTAACTTGCTGCACACATTGAAAGACCGAAGGTTTCTCAGGAAGTAGAGTCTGCTCATGCTCTTCTTGTACACAGCATTACAGTTGTCCCTCCAGTCCAGCTTGTTGTTCACATGGACGCCAAGGTACTTGTAGCAGTCCACTATTTCCATGTCATGGCCCTGGATGGTTACGGGCTCCACTGGTGTCCTCTTCCTCCTGAAGTCAATTCAGGAAAAACCTTAGGAGCTGCTGTACCCTGCTGCCACTCTCTCAGGTGCTCAGGGTGTGAAAAAGTATGTGTGGCAAGAGTATGTGACAAGAGTATGTGGGCAGTGCCTGGAGGATGAAGGGATTGATACAACTAAATGGCCCTCACAATCACCTGACTTAAACTCGATAGAACACCTCTGGGACATTATGTTTGAGTCCATCAGAAGCCGCCAGGCTGATCCTCAGACTCTACAGGAGCTCAGTGATGCCTCTACACAGATTTGAGAGGACACACAAGACACCATCCGCCATCTCATTAGGAGCATGCCACAATGTTGTCAATCATGCATACAAGCACATGGGGGCCACGCAAGATCTTGAGAAGCATTTTGAGTTGCAGAAATTGAATTTAGGCAAAATAGACTAGCCAACCACATTATTATTTCACTTTTCAGGACGTATATAAAATGTTATAAAATTTCCATTAAAAGAGGTGGCACCCTTTGTAAAAATGTGGCCATACCAGCTTGTCAAAGCCTGATCCCATCAGATCTCAGAAGCTAAGCAGGGCCGGGCCTACTTAGTACTTGGATGGGAAACACTGGGAATATCAGGTGTCCCATGATTATTTGCTTCTAAGCGAGGCATCAGCATGCCTAAAATGAGGTGAACAAACAAGCAGAGTTTGTAAATGACTTAATGTGAATCAGCTCAACTTTTCAATTGTAATAATCACAATTATAAGTGAATTCTCAGTTCTATGAGAAAGCGTCCACATTGGTGAAATATGAACAGCACCAGACTGGTGGCCAGCGTATTCCATAGTAAAACTTTCCATTTCATAAAAGTCAATCTTTGATGTTTTGTTGTTGGAAGTATAATTGTAAAATAGAAACAAACTGAACATTGAACAAACGCATCAGTTGATTTATGACATGAGAGCATGGTCAGCCTTTAGTCAGACACAGGGAGCATAAAGATCTCTGCTAGAGGTAGAACAGTGCCAGTGGTCTGTCCATTTGATATGCCTTGTCCAGATGATCTGTCAGTGCATCAAATGCAGCTCCACCTATAAAAGAAATGTATCCTTGCGTTTATCTGAATGTATTCAACATATGACATTTGCATAACACGCACTCGTAGTTTAACATCATATCACAACAATATGATTGAATGCATTGTAGGATAATTCAGTGTTGATGCTAGATAACCTTAAACATAACCTTATTTATAACTCTTTTCCTAAACTTAATTCCTTTTAATGACCAAAAGGCTCTGGATTATTTCATTATGTTGCTGTCTCATTAGTCCTTCATCACAATCTTTTATCTTAACAGCAAAATTAAGAATTAAGGGAATGAAACACAATTATTTATAAAAACCATAATTCAAGGCCTATTATTCACACAAGGTAGAAAACCACTTGTTCCAAGTTCTAAATAAGAAATGTGATGTCTTGTATTGTATCTTGTGACTGCAGGGTGCACAGCAGATTCATGACAGATTCATGTACTGTAAATTTTTAGGGCTTTTTCTGCTTCACTCCTCATCATTACTGTGCAAAAGGTTCATATAAGATCTTTGGTCAAAGCATTTCCTGGGTGCACAGCTGTACTAGCTCTCAATGAAACACTCCATTTCACACATTGGACACAAAGAACAAGTCTAGTCCTTTCCATGTGGGAGACAGTCCATGAAGCACAACTGTGATCAAAAAGTCACCCACAATGATACATTCAGGCTTGTCACAATAATGACTATATCGCTTATCGTTCAGTATATAAAAGCTTGAACAATAGATTTTGGGGCTCAGTCTTCAGAGAGGGCCATTTTTATGTAAGATATGCAAGATTTGAGCTGTAGATGCATACAACTTCTATGGCTAATTATTGGTTCATTCTGACATTTATTTAATTATTTAAAAATTTATTTACTGGGATTATCCTGCTTTGTGTGAGAGGCATAAAGTAGTTTCACTATTATTGTTTATCGCAATATTGCTCTGTACCAATATATCGTACTTCAAAATGTGTTATTGTGACAGACCTAAATACAATAGTAATATGCACTACCAGCCAAAAGTGTGGACATACTTTTTGGACTAATTTTAGTGTTTTCTTTCTTTTTATGACTATTTACTTAGTAGATTCTCACTAAAAGCATCAAAACTGTGAATGAACATGGGTGGAATGTAGTTAACTAAAATAAATTCCAGATGGCTCCAAACTTATTTTATAATAGCCACCCTTTGCTTTGATTACTACTTTGCATTCTTGGCATTTTTTGACCAGTTCAGGAGAAAAGATAATTAAGAGAAGGCCAAGTGTTTGCAGTGCTGTCAACAAAGCAGAAGGTGGCTAATCTGAATCTAAAATATAAAACAGTTATTTCACTTTTTTCTTGCTAAATACCTCTATTCATCTTCCTTCATATATTTGATGTCTTTCGCATGTATCTATAATGTAAAAAGTGGCCCTCAGCCTCAGTCTGTGTGCATGTGGGTGGCCCTCAGTCTGTGTGCATATGCGAGGCCTTCAATATACATGTGCGTGGCCCTCAGTGTGTCTGCATGTGTGTGGCCCTCAGCCTCAGTCTGTGTGCATTTACGAGGCCCTCAGTCTGTGTGCATGTGCGTGGCCCACAGTGTGTCTGTATGTGCCCAGCCCTCAGCCTCAGTTTGTGTGCATGTGCACGGCTCTCAGTATGTATGTGTGTGGTCTTCAGCCTCAGTATGTGTGCATGTGCTTGCATCACTCGCTCACACTAAGAGACATCGATGATGTAACTGGCAGTAATACTTAAGAGCCGCTTTTGAAGAGGAGCAAGGACCCCACATCAAACCTACAATCAAAGAACTCCCCATCACCTCTGAATTTGTCAAAAAAACTAAACTTTAACTATTTTTTTTATTTTTCTGTGTTGCTCTATACAAAATATAAAACAAATGGTGACCTTTTTTTTTTTTTTTTTTTTTAAAGCTGTTTTGGTGTGCTGCCAATGGGGATAGGATACATTTGCCTAAGACAAAAAAATGTTAACTTTGCAGATTTATTTTATTGTTGTAATAAATAAAATAAATGAAACATTATGAGACCAAAAAAATCTGTCTCTTGTAGAAACGTGTTTCATCCCATCCTTTTAGCTTTGTAGATAGATTAGATTAGAGCATGGTTTATCACTTAACGTTTGTAGTATGCCTAAACTTCTTATGTTTCCCTTACCCAGGGGTTCCCACTCCCACCGAGGAGGTGCTGCATCACACGCTGAGCATGCTTGTCCGTGACCGGAAGATCTACCCTACTCCGGATGGATATTTCATTGTGACGCCGCAGACCTACTTCATCACTCCCAGTCTGATCCGGACCAGCTCCAAGTGGTACCATCTGGACGAGCGCTCCGAGCGACACCAGGCGCAGCAGCACCAGCAGACCCAGTGCACCTCTCCCCTGTCTGGCACCATCACCCCCTCAACAGCAGGGGGTGTGAGAGAACGCACGCACGCTAAATCTGGACAGAACCACGCCGACCCCTTCTACAACTATAGAGCAGACGACCCTCCCAGTCACCACACTACTCTGCAGCGCCGCTCCCCGAAAGAGCACCGTGACTACCCCTCTCCACACTCCCCTCACTCCCCACAGACCCCTCCACAGCAGCTAGGTGCCCCCGACAAGAGCAGGGCCACCCTGAGCTTCCCCTTCAAGACTGACACGCTGACCAAACACCGGGCTGCGAGTGGAGGGGGCATGGGGAGCGCTGCGCTGGGGGACACTGATAAATCGGGGACAGGGGGAAACATGGG
Source organism: Taenioides sp. WSHXM2023 (assembly GCA_029959045.1). Taxonomy (NCBI): domain Eukaryota; kingdom Metazoa; phylum Chordata; class Actinopteri; order Gobiiformes; family Gobiidae; genus Taenioides; species Taenioides sp. WSHXM2023. The sequence goes on from CM057100.1 coordinate 31,750,755, forward strand.
AAGTCGAAAGTTTGGCTTGAAGTTATTCCGTCTGAGCTTTAAGAAGGACAAAACAAAGCAGCTGGCTACATTCTCAGCACAGTTCCCTCCAGAAGAATGGCCCCTGCGGGATGAAGAGGTGCCCAGCCAGCTGCCCCGCCATGTGGAGATGGAGATCATCCGTCGAATCAACCCTGACCTCACTGTGGAGAACCTGGCCCGCCACACAGCTGTCATGAAGAGGCTAGAAGAGGAACGTGCTCAAAGGAGTAAAGTGTCTTCGGCCAATCACAGCTCACGGAGTCGCCGCAGTGGAGGTCGGCACCGAAAACAAGCTCAAACCAAAGCGAGTCGGTCCCACAGTAAGACCAGGGGGTCACGAGGTGAGCCCAGCGATGGCTCTCACCTGGAACTGGCTGACAGGGACTACCGAGCTTACTCTTCATCATTAGCTCGTTCACCACGAGAGCACGCCCTAGCCATGGAACGCCAGCGCGCTCGGCTCCATCTAGCCCACAGCAACCCCAATATCCTGGAGGCCTCTCATATGCCCGTCACACCCGAATGGGACGTTTCTGGAGAGCTGGCCAAAAGAAGAACAGAGATGCCTTTTCCTGAGCCTAGCCATGGCCCATCCGCACAACCTTCCAAAGTCCACCGCTCACACTCCCACACCCAGGAGAGGAAGTCAAGGCATGAACGTAGTGACAAGGCCAAGGAGCGCTCGCGTTCCATGGACAACTCCAAAGGGCCCCTTGGTGCTGGGCTGATGGGACCTCCAAATTATTTTGATGACAGGAGTCGCTATTACACTGATGATGGGACACTAAGAGCCAATCAAGGCTCTTCACACTACTCCCGGACCACACCTCCTTCAGCTAAGCCCTCTGCTGATGCTATGGGGATGGATAAAGCCCGAAGCTTGGAGAAGAGTAAGAGCAGGGACAGTCTACCCACTTACTCACCCAAAACTCTGGCTACCTCAGTAGCGCCTGATGACTACTTCCAATGTTCTGGCTCCTCTGATGCTGTCACATCACTCAACCCTCTGGGAACTCTAGGCAAAAGCAGCCATGATGGCTTGAAAACTGGCACTACTGACAGGCAGGTGGAAAGACAGACACCACACCCATCTGAAATGAAAGAGGATTTGACAAAGGTTGGACCTAAAGGTGGCAGCTTGCCTCCTATACCTCTGTCAATTTCTGAGTCCCCTCTTACAAATGGCAGACTCCCCCATAGTGCCTCTTCTGGTCAAGACAAACGTAAAGATATCTTTAGTAAAGACACTCTTTTTAAACCCCCCCCCAGTCTGCCACTGCCTGGGTATAGTTCTTTGAGGAAACCTGCAACCCTGGCCTCTACAACTCTGTCATCTTCATGTGATGCTTTGGACTCACAGGAGGCATACGACACCCCGAAGCCCTTGGTGGCTACCACCTCGGCCCCCCCACAGGGGTCCGACAGCACACCTAGTGCAGCAGAGGCATCTTTTGACTATTATAATGTGTCAGATGATGATGAGCTGGACGAGAGTGGAGCTAAAGGTCGCGGAGCAACAGAGAAGGCTGGAGAGGGAGGTGTGGGCAAGGTGGGAGGAACAGGGACCATGCAGTGGCTCCTGGACCGAGAGAAGGAGCGAGACCTTCAGAGGAGATTTGAAAGAACTCTCACCTTCCCTGGTGCTAAAGATAACCTCCAAGAACCTAGTCCCAACCAGCAGTCAGCGCACTCCGCCAGGCTGGACAGCATGGACTCCAGCTCAGTGACTGTGGACAGTGGATTCAACTCCCCGCGGTAAGAATGTGTGCTTTCAGACAAATGCTTGCGTTGAATTTTACAATGATAGAGCCTGTTAACTTTTTTTATAGTTTAAGAAAACCATAGGGCATGCTAATGTTACTTTTTCAGAATTATATATTATAGCAAGGCGCTGAATACTTAAAGGCGGTATTATGCAAAATACATTTTTTGGAGCTTACTACCATGTTCTAACATACCCTTATCCAAAAAACATGCTTGAAGACGTTTATGTCATTCATGCATGTTCGATTAATCTATTTGTCTCTCCCGGACTCTATTCGAACCCTCCTTATTGTGAGCAGTGCCCTGCCCACTAGCCTACCTCACCCAGCAATTTTCCATAAATCTACAAAAGCATACTACAAAACACACTACAACTTCGCAAACCAATGCAATATGCACTAGTTTCATTAGTAGGATGCACGCAGATTGTGTTGCGATTGCGTTCTGAAGGGGGAGTGGCAAGTATAGCATTTTCAAAAGAGTAAAAGGTAACATAGTGATCTAAATATGTTATGTGTTAGCAATTAATGTGAACTAGAACACAGAAGTGTAATCAAACCTTTGGAATGCTCACCTCCCATCTACGGGCCATGTGCAAAGGTATTTGTTTGAAGAAGTCTGTGATCAAATCGTAGGGGAGCCTATGGAGTAGAGAGCAGAGTCAGACGGGAGCGGAGTCAGACGGGAGCGGAGTCAGACGGGAGCGGAGTCAGACGGGAGCGGAGTCAGACGGGAGCGGAGTCAGACGGGAGCGGAGTCAGACGAGCAGATGTTTGGAGTGAGGATAGACAAGCTTGTGTGTTAAGTACATTTTAGAGGTACAGTTGTACAGGAGAGTAAATGTGTAGAATGATCAGATATAGTTATTGATGATATTTTTAGAACCCTTATACAAACAATCTGATGAAACATGACTACTAACTTAAAAAAGGCTAGCACATCTGGAATGGGTGTATTTCTGGGGCCGTTTTGACGTGCCATTTAAACAAGCAGGTGAGATTCTGGACTTGGTGTTAGATTTGCTGGATATAAATGAGTCATTTAAAAATGTTTTGTTGTATTCAAGATAGATGGATAGATAGATCTATTGATCGATCCTGCAGTCTAGGCAGCTGGAATCCAGGGAAAGCCAAGTGAACGCGTATAACCACAGCTTTATTCTGCTCTGTTGATTTGGTTGGTGATGAGATGGGCCATTCCGTAGAAGCATTTCCTCTAGAAGGTCTCTTGCCACATTTGGTGTAAAAAAAAAAATAAAAAATTTAAAATACAACAAAGTCTGTAGCATCTCAAAGATCCATAGCTAGCTCCTTAGCTAGTTTCCATGGATACAGGAAAAACAAATAGCTCATTTTACATAAAGCTCTGACTTCTGGCCTTGGGACTGCACGTCCTGCAGTTCTTAGTTGATTAAAATCCCATATGATGTTAAGTCTATTAAAATATGCAACATTGATGAAATGTCCCAGAATGTACACCTGACAATAATCGACATTTCCTCTTTAACAGAACGCGCGAGAGCCTGGCGTCGAACACTTCTTCCATCGTAGAGAGTAATCGCAGACACAACCTGGCCCTGAGCCCAGGGCACCTGGGTCTAACAACAGCAGGGGCACCCTTCTCCTTCCGTGCCATCTCCGAGGCTGCAGGAACCCAGGCTGACAAGCTCCAGAAGTCCAGTGCCTGCCTGGCCTCCATCACCAGCGTCTGAGCCCATTGCAGCCAGGACTGTTGGAGCTCCAGAGCACTGCAGAGCTGCCATGTGGCTCCTCACCCCAGCGGCCCACAAATGTGCTGTGCTGAGGCTACACTCACCTCTGTACGCAGTGTGTTGTGTTCTCCAAGTCTGTGAGGGCCATGTGTTTCTAAAGTCTCAGGTCAACTGTCTTTCCCTTTCAGCTGTTTCACTTCTGGGCTGGGTTCACTTCACTCACTAGACTACCTAGCAAACCTCTGCTGTGTCACTACAGCAGTTAGCAGCAGATGTTTGTGTCGTGTTGAAGGCCATGCATTGAGCTTCCTATTATCTGACTTTATTTATACACATTAAAACGTAGTAAGTGGGCAAAAAGGGCTTTCATTTTCTTACTGGGCTGTTGAGCTCGTTGTGTAGCTGGCATCACACTGCATTTGTCCAGTCTGTGGTCAAGGCTCCACACTGAGGAACAGGTGGCATACAGAGAGAGCAATGAGGGCCTAGTTTCAAGAGTAAATATATTTTGTTTCATCCATTCTCAAGTAATGTTATCCAATCAGAGTAGCACCACTCTTACCGGACCAAACACAATCGTTCAATAAGATTTGTTTTTCTCAGTAATGCATGTGAAACGAAGGACCTCATTGATCACCTATCATTTACAAACAAAATGATATTTCTGTCACCTCAGATTAAGAGTTTACTGCTTCGCTTGTTGATTCTGCAGAAATCCACCATGTTTTTTAATCCCCTCTGATATATAGATATTTTTTTTCATTTTTTTCCTCGTAAGCAACCATATTTGTTTTCATATTTGTTTTGACAGACTCTCTACATGCACCTGTTGATCACGCCCATCTGAAAAAAAGGGAGATTCACCGATGACCAGACTCACTTCTTTGTATTGAAGTGTAGATTCTGGATTCCAGGCAAACACCAGTTAGCTACATTAGTATGGAACTGTGGGCATAACCTATGTCCCAAACTGGAGAACAGCAGTACTGAACCTGCAGTTGTAATTTAACACAGTAACACCAAGTAAAGAACAGATTAGATCAAACCAAATGATAGTCCTGTGATTGAAAAGCAGCCAAAAGCCCTGCCCATGGTGAGTGGACTGGCCTTCCCCTTCCAGGTTTGGAAAGTGAAATGTGAAATGTGGCAGTTGACATGTGGGAGACCGAAGGCACTGGGCGGTGTATGTGTAAGGAGTTCTCCATGCGTCCCTACACTGTAACTACCTCTACACATGCAAAAAGCACGCTGTGGTCAGCCTCAGCCTGTGAATGTCCCAGCACATAGGGCCTAAACCTTTATTTCTACTGTCCATGACTCCAGTGAGAAGGCCGTCCTAACCCTGCTCCAGTCACACAGCAGTTTGCCTTCATTGTCTCCAATCTTTTCTCACTTGGACAACCTTGCATATTTCATATATTTCATCTGTACAAGAAGCGCCACATGTGAAGCTCCCTGAGAAGACTGATAAAAGCACTGTTTTGGTACACCTGGTTAAATTGGCCTGAGCCTTGCAATAAGTCCCAGCCCCTCGCCCACAGTGAGACTGGCTTTGGTGTGGAGGGCGTGTACTGAATGCTCATGCTGTCACTTGCACTGTCTCTTGTGTGTACTCGAGACGTAAAGCTTTGGAATATCTTCTGGCTCGTTGTACTATAAAGCTCACACCCGGATGTAGTCCTTTCTGTCTCAGTACTACCTCTACGTAAGGATTGGAGTCTGTTGAGCCTTATCCAGTGCTGCCGGTACGAAAAGAGATATTTGTAAAGTTGTATTATTTTAGAAAAGTGTTTACATTAAGTTTACATTGGAACCACTAATGGAGGGTGTGCCACTACACAAGTCCTGCTGCATTTCCAAGTTCTTTTCCACAGAGAGCTGTGCTTCACTTCGGAGCGTGGCTTAAGAAGAGACTAGAATTAAAAAATCCAAATAGCATTGTGTGTCACTTATTTGACACAACCAGGTTAAAACCTAAACCATCAGTAGGCCTACTACGAACGGATGCGTACTGCTTTGTGGAAATGTCGGCGACTGTCACTCATCTTGGATCCTGTCCTAAACCTCACCCCTAACAGCACCTGCAATACAGCCCCGACCCAACACTACACTGTTCTACTGCCGCTGCCCATCCTAAACCCTGCCCTGTACATGCCCTGTCTCATTGTCCCTGTCCGTCCTTAAAGCCTGCTCCCTACATTCCCTATCCCATCACTCCTGTCTGTCCTAAACCCCACCCCCTACATGCCCTGGCCCATCACCGCTGTCTGTCCTAAACCCGGCCCCCTACATTAACCATTTTACCCCATCTGTCCTCATGCCCTGCCCCCGCTGTCCTGTCACAGCCGCTCAGATGTCTTCCCTGCACATTGGCAGTGGTATAAAATGGGAGGTTGGACAATAGCATTATTTCTAAAGGCGACGTTCTGTCATACTGTAAATGATGTTTATGTCATGCCTAGTCAAATACTTTAAAAAATCAGAAGAGGGATTTTTAACTGTCTATAATACTCGAGAGTCCCTTTGATGTGTAGTACTAGTGTTACTGTTGTAGTGTACGTGATGCCCTATGGGAACTGTGTACTTTTTAAGATAATAAAATAATGTTTGGCTACACCTTGCTTCTCCAGCTTCACTGAACAAGTAAATATAAGTACATTATATACACACTCCCCATATCTGCTGGGCCCACATGCGGTAGAACCATCTGCCACTACCACAGTGGGTTTACAGATATATGTAGGCTATAATATTGAGTTAGCCTGAATATTTATTATGATAAGAAATAGTTGGAGTGAGTCTGTCGATACCCGTTTACAATAAATTCATGTTAACTTAATACATTCTTAAATGGATGCCCTTTTGGCACAACACTGTTAACATGAACACGTATGCTTATACTACTAACACTGCAGTTACAGCAACTTTACATTTCTTTACTTTAAACAAAGCACCTCTTTATAATCACCTACATTACCGCATTGTAGTGGACAGCGTCGTCAGGTTTATTTCAGAGAGAACGCTTCACTCCAACAGGTGTGGCGCTAGTTGGCATGCTGCTATTCCATAACTGAGCACTAGATGTCACTGCCTCCGTACTTTGACACAATAGCAATAGGTCTGGAATGAAAACGGAGAGGAACAAGCACGCTGCATGTCCCATGTGGATCTCTGTCTGTGCTGTCGCAGTTCCGGGCTTCAGACAGAAAAGAACACCGTGCCAGTCCTCTACAGCGGAGGAGACACTGACTGGCCAGTGCGCTCATCGTGCGTCCAGGGATCCGTTCCTGTGAGCAGCCCGCCTGGACTTACCCTGCCCGGACGAATCATGATGTCATCCCGTTTCTGCGCCCTGCTCTCGCTTCTGCCTCTGTTCGGTGGAGGTTTGTACGCCGCGTCTCGCCCGCTGCTCGTGCTGCTCATTGACGGGTTCCGTTATGACTACTTGGACGAACTGGATACGTTGCCGGGCTTCAGGGAGCTGCAGCACCGCGGGGTCACCGTGGACTACATGACACCGGACTTCCCCAGTCTGTCGTACCCGAACTACTACAGTCTAATGACAGGTAGGCTGGCATAGTTCACTGCGCTTCGGCTCCTTGGGTAATGTTACTTTTTAGAGTGACATGTGCCACACGCTCTGTAGCCTAGGCCTACGCTCGCATAGGGCGAAATACACATGCGGTGGGGCCAAGCACTAAGACCGTGTTCAGATTGTCCTGTGTCCGTACTATGTCCAATGTGCAGACTGTCTCTTGTGTCCTGACTCAGCCTGGACACTGAACACTGTGCTCCGCACCTCACCCACCCCGGGGGCCTCGTCTGCACCTCACTCATTACAGCTCATGTTGTGTCGACACTTGTTTTTAGGCCGACACTGCGACGCCCACCACATGACGGGGAACTACATGTGGGACGAAGCCTCAGGGAAGGAGTTCCTGATCGGGACCAATGCGGACAGCAGGCTGCCTCTGTGGTGGGACGGAGCTGAGCCGCTGTGGGTGACGGCCCAGAAGAGCGGCCAGAGGGTCTACATGTACTACTGGCCTGGTCAGCACACACACACACACACACACACGCACACGCACACGCACACGCACACGCACACGCACACGCACACGCACGCGCACGCGCACGCGCACGCGCACGCACACGCACACGCACACGCACGCACACGCACACGCACACACACACACACACACACACACACACACCTGTCAGAACTTGCCTCTTAGATGGGTGGTTGTCTTCACTCTGAAGTACACAGTACACAGAATTGAGTTGTCTTTTGTGAACACAGACTCAGAGTTTAAGAAAATCTCCTGGTGTTCTCCTAGTTTCAGTAAAAAAAAGAATGCATCCCAATTAGTGTTGTCACAATAGTAAAATTTCAAACTCGATTTTGATACTAACAGATAGACTTGATACTCAATACTGATACCACATACCACTACCACAATACAATGACAACAAAATGTGAGTTTCAAATTAAATGGTAGTACTTTATTTTATTTTACAGTCTGACCTTATATCTGTGTACTCCCTCAGTGGTCTATGTGCTCTTATCCAGCTCAGGATCATTTTAAAGACATTCAGGAAAGGTTCATTTGTGTCCTGTCATGTGACTTTTTTAGTATTAATACCTGCTCAAATGAGGATCTAGTTCCGATACTAATTTGAATATCTATCAGATTTTTGATACTTTTGACAATCCTAGTCCCAAAAGCCACGTTCCTGTGTTCATGTGTTCGCTCAGGCTGTGAGGTGGAGATCTTGGGAGTGAGGCCGGCCTTGTGTGAGGAGTACATCTCTAGCCCGTCCATCCACAACCTGACCAGTGCCATAGAGGGCGCTTTAAACGCCATCAGGTACAACACCACCGTATTCTCAGCCGTCTCCCCCTGTCCCTCCTTTCTCTGTCCTGTCTCCTCTCTCTCCCCCGTGTCTCCCCTGTCTCCCCTTGTCTCCGCTGTGTCTCCTCTCTGTCTCTCTTTCCCCTGTTTCCTTCTGCCCTCCGTCTGTGCTGTGTCCCGTCCCTGTTCTCTCCTGTCTCCCTGTGCTCAGATCGGGGAAGGCTCACATGGGGGCTGTGTACTATGAGAAGATGGACGTGGAGGGTCATCACTTTGGGCCGAACTCCCCTGAGGTCAAGAGCGCCCTGCAGGAGCTGGACACTGCCATGCAGGCACTCAGCCACAGCATCACGGTCAGTCACAATGTCTTGACCGCTGTCCTCTGACATGTCCTATGTCCTGTCCTATGTCCTTTGACCTGTCCTCTGTTTTGTCCCCTGACCTGTCCTCTTTCCTGTTCTCTGACCTGTCCTCTGACCTGACCTCTGACCTGTTTCCTGTCTTCTGTCCTGTCCTTTGACCTGTCCTGTCCTTTGAGTTGTCCTCTGACCTGACTTCTGACCTGTCCCTTGTCCTCTGTCCTGTCCCTTATCCTCTGACCTTTCCCCTGTCTTCTATCCTTTCTCCTGTCCTCTGTCCTGTCCTCTGACCTGTCCCATGTCCTGTGTCCTCTGTTCTCAGGAGAAGGGCCTAGAGGACAAGCTAAATGTGGTGATGTTCTCTGACCATGGCATGACCAGGATCCAATGGATGGACAAAGTCATTGAGCTGGACAAGTATGTCAACATGGCGGACATCATTAAGATCTTGGACCGTGGCCCTGTGGTCAGCCTCTGGCCCAAGCAGGACAAACAGGAACAGGTCAGCCCTGTCCTCATGTCCACTGCTGTGTCCTCATGTCCTGTTCTTATTAGGGTTGTCAAAAATAAAAAAATCAGATACTAATCCATATCTATCCTCAAACCTAAATCAAAACAAACAGAGAAAACAATAGAGTAGGTCAGGTCCGGTTATGCTAAGAAGACCCCACACTCATTGCATATTCAGTAATTTTCATTGTAATTAAGCTCCTCCCTTCAGGCAGATATAAAGCAGTGTCCGCCAGCATCTGACCAGAACTGAAGAAGCAGCTTGGATGAGCTGAGAAATGTATTCGACCAAATAAATGTTTGTTCAGTTGACAAATTTAATTTCTCCTTTTGCCATGGATTCTACCTGGACGACTGAGGGATTCTACACACATACTAAAACTAGATACTCATTTGAGCAGGTATCAATACTACAGAAGTCCCATTCACAGGACAGAGCTGAACCTTTCCTGAATGTCTTTAGAATGATCTTGAGCTGTATCAGAACAAGTATAAGAGCACATAGACTAGTATACACCCATGGACCACTATGGAACCTACAGGACCACTGAGGGATTACACAGATATAAGGACACATGGGAATAGAAAAGAAAATACTAGTATTTAATGTGGAAAATAATATTCTATTCTTCTTCTTCTAAAGAAAGACTGTTTTTATTATCATTTCAAAATCAGAATCCGTATTGAGTATCGAGTCTATTCCTTATTATCAAGATCAAGTTTGCTGTGTCCTTATGTCCTCTGCTACATGTCCTCACGTCCTCTGTCCCCTGCTGTCCTCAGGTGCATGCTGCTCTGGGGACAGTCCCTAACATGCAGGTGTACAGTAAGTCAGATATCCCAGAGCGCTTCCACTACAGCAGGGGCAGGTTTGTGTCCCCTCTGACGTTGGTGGCCGACCCGGGCTGGTTCATCATCCAGGTAACTGCAGCTGTCTGGTTTTCATAGTGTGCATGTAAACGTAGTGTGTGCAAAGGGGACGGTGACAGAGACACATGAGTGAGTGTACTGTGACTGTGTGGTAGAACAAGAGTATGCTGCCGTACTGGAAGAATGAAAGCTCGGGGCCTGCGCATGGCTGGCAGAATGGCTGGCATGGATATGACAACGAGTACCTGGACATGAGGGGCTTCTTCCTGGCAGCGGGCCCTGGTAAAAGTCCTCTCTAATGTGTACTTTAGAGCAGATACAAAACTAATACTCTCTAATGTGTACTTTAGAGCAGATACAGCACTAATACTCTCTAATGTGTACTTTAGAGCAGATACAGCACTAATACTCTCTAATGTGTACTTTTGAACAGATACATCACTAGTACTTTCTGATGTGTACTTTAGAGCAGATACAGCACTAATACTCTCTAATGTGTACTTTAGAGCAGATACAGCACTAATACTCTCTAATGTGTACTTTAGAGCAGATACAGCACTAATACTCTCTAATGTGTACTTTTGAACAGATACATCACTAGTACTTTCTGATGTGTACTTTAGAGCAGATACAGCACTAATAGGGGTGGAGTACTACTGCTGTATCTACTTTAGAGCAGATACAGCAGTAGTACTCTGTACTGTGTACTTTAGAGCAGATACAGCAGTAGTTCTCTGTACTGTGTACTTTAGAGCAGATACAGCAGTAGTACTCTGTACTGTGTACTTTAGAGCAGATACAGCAGTAGTACTCTGTACTGTGTACTTTAGAGCAGATACAACAGTAGTTCTCTGTACTGTGTACTTTAGAGCAGATACAGCAGTAGTACTCTGTACTGTGTACTTTAGAGCAGATACAGCAGTAGTACTCTGTACTGTGTACTTTAGAGCAGATACAGCAGTAGTACTCTGTACTGTGTACTTTAGAGCAGATACAGCAGTAGTACTCTGTACTGTGTACTTTAGAGCAGATACAGCAGTAGTACTCTGTACTGTGTACTTTAGAGCAGATACAGCAGTAGTACTCTGTACTGTGTACTTTAGAGCAGATACAGCAGTAGTACTCTGTACTGTGTACTTTAGAGCAGATACAGCAGTAGTGCTAATGCATTCCAGTTGTCTCCGAGGTCGGAACTCTGATCCCGGAACAGCATAATCTCAGAGTTAAACATGGGATTGGATCAAATTCCATATGAGTGACTTTAGTCACCTGGACATTGTTACTACATTAACAGTTTATAAAGCAACTTTTGAGAGGGAATTTCTGCTTTTGTTGACATTAACTCATGTACACCAGTGGCACAAAAGGAGAAATTTAATTTGTCAACTGGACAGAGTTTATTTGGTCGAACACGTTTCGCAGCTCATCCATGCTGCTTCTTCAGTTCTATACGAGTGTATACGAGTTAACTTTTTCAACTTTTTCATCTGGAGAGTGTATACGAGTTAACTTTTTCAACTTTTTCATCTGGAGAGCTACTTTTACAAAACATAAATGACAGAGAGCTACTCATTTTAGCGGTTGCAAGAAATTGAGTTGATATAAGAAAGATGGCAAGTCTCAGATGGGCTAGAAAACAGCTATAAAGCAAACACCATTATCCATTTATTAATGCACAGACTTAAGCATCAAAATTATTTACAACAGTAAGAGTTACACAATCCATTTTGAGTTATTCAGCATAATACATATTCAGAAATCCCTTGGGGAGCTCATTGGAAGGGGGAAGAGACCTCTGGTGTACACATTAACAACATTAGCATAACAGCACATGTGTTACTGCATAGGCCCATGGACTGAGCAGGAGCAAGCTCACAGAAGTGGGTGGACAGGAGGAATGGCTAAAGCCAAACTAACACAAGTGCAATCAATGTTTGAGCTGTTGAATATAAAGCTATCCAAACGCAGGGAGCAGCCATGTTGGTTAGAAATTCCGAGATCATGGCGCATTCCAGTCATCCATGATAATCGTGACTAAGTGTGATGTCACTTCTGGGTCCATCATCTGATTGAAAACAATGTATATGTTACAATGTCCTTTGTTTTAGTGACAGCACATCTCATTGCAGCTCACAGGAGCTTACAATAAGGGGACCTTTAACATGTGCGGACCTTTACTTGAGTGTACTCTTTGGGTGTGTGTAGATTTCAAAGTGAACGTGCGTGCAGCCCCCATACGCTCTGTGGATGTGTACAACATCATGTGCCGGACTCTGGGGTTGGAGCCTCTCCCCAACAATGGCTCGTGGTCCCGGGTAGAGTACCTACTGAGTGGGGCGGGGACGGGCTCATACGGCTGGAGGCTGCTCATGAACGCCGCTCTGCTGGGGCTGCTGCTTCCACTGCGGCTCTAGCTCACACTGTGGGCAGCATGCTGGACTGTTTCACAAAAGGGAACTGTGTCACTAGTCCAAGCACAAGCATTTGTACTTAAGCATGATTTAAAGCTGCGTTATCTACTTTTTTGTAAATGAGTTAGCGTTGTAGTGATACTTAAATTTAAACCTCGATTTCGATACTAAGGAATATACAGTTCATACTTAATTATACATGATACTACTCCTACTCTTACTCCTACTCTTACTCCTACTCTTACTACTACTACTACTACTACTACTACTACTACTACTACTACTACTACTAATACTAATAATAATAATAATAATAATAATAATACAATTCCACAATGATAATAACAGTTTCTTTAAACAATAAAAAGTGAGTTTCAACAATGAATCACAGCACTTTCTTTTATATAACTATGTGGCCATATATTTGTGTAATCCTTATTCAGGAAAGGTTAATTTCTGTTCTGTGAATGTGAGTTTTTGGTATTGATACCTACTCAAATGATAGTAGTTAGATAATAATTTTGATACTAGTTTTAGTATTGATTAGTATCTGATTTTTGATACTTTTGATAACCTAAATACGAGTAAATGTGAGTAAATGTAGTGTTTTCCATCAAAGAGTATATAAAAGCATCACTGTGACAAAATGAGACCGCTACACACTCTCCACAGCTAATAATAAAATGCATTTCTCATCAACCCAGAAGTCAGAGCTGAAGGCATCGCTCTGATTGGCTTCACTTGGGCGGTCCACCCTGTTTCACTTCACCCTCTAGAAAAAGCTGTTCTACAAGTATGCAAAAAAATCAGCATTTGATATTAACAATGTGCCAAAGGGTTTGTCTGGCTGGCTCCACCCTCCTCCTCTCCTCCTGCCGCCTCCTCCTCTCCTCCTGCCGCCTCCTCCTCCTCCTCCTCCTTCTTCTCCTTCTTCCTCCCGCATCGTCCCTCCTCCTTCCTCCAGCCTCCTCCTCCCTCTTCCCGCCTCTATGGGAAGGTTACAGACTTGAGCAGTGGACAGGAAATAGATGATGTTTTTATTATGAAAATATCTGTCTTTACTATTAGAGGACCTGCAAACTTGATTGTCTTGGCCTGGGGGAAGGTCTTCTGCTTGGTTCCATGGAAATGTTGTTTCACCTTTCTGGAGGTGAAACAACATTTACACTGTGTTACTTTGAGACAGTGGAAACACTCAGACCTCACTGATCCACTCCAAAGTGAACCAATGGGATTCAGGTTTATGGCATCCAAGAAATGTACAATTGTCTTTATCAGAGTTTCAGATTTTAATGTACAATTTGGCAATTTTTTTTTTACACATAAAATGCTTCTACATTACATGAATTTATATTCACAAATATTCATACATTTATGTATGTAAACTAAATTTAAGAGTTAATAAAAATCTTTCATGGATTGAAGATCCATGAGTCCTTGTGACCATATCATATGTTTTCAGATATGTAAACAAAGTTTACAATTTAAGTGACAAATTACATGTAACGTAGATAAAATCAAACTCATGATCTTGACTCCATTAAATTGTGATCTTAATTTCTTGGCATATGGCCTGCCCTGTACTTCCCATAGGGTTACAATGGGACATGAAATATGGCACCTTTTGGTTTAGATCTGGAAGGAACAAAAGAATCAAATAAGATTTGTGATGTACACTGTTTGCAACAGCACATTTCTGCACACCTCCATGTAATACTAGTGCCTATGTCTAATATACACCATGTGTTTACAGTGTTGGCATGTATGAATGTGCCTTCTGTGCACTAAGGCTGCCCAGTACTTAGCAAAAATATCAGTATTTGATCATTGCAATAATTATTACTGTAAGAAAAATAAATTGGTCGAAATCGCAACAACACAGAAATTGTCTTCTGAAAGAAATTTACTGTTTTTAAAAGTAAATTGTGAAAAAGTCAGATTTGATTCATGATTTTCCTTATTTGGTCCCACTTTAGCCCTGATTTGGTCTGGGTAGTCTCTGTAACATGATACTTTTCACTGGTAAATTTAAATAAGTGCATTTCTGTTTAAATTGAAGTGAACTCATTGTGTCAAAAGAGTATAGCCTATTCAAAATAAGATTGTTATCGTAATAGAAAACCTTGATATGAGCTTTTTCATGTCTCACATATGGTGAAGCCCTAATATGCACACAGACTACCCATTTTAAACACATTTGTAATGATTGTAAATACTGTTTGTCATAGTGTTGTTCATTAATAGTGATATGAATGTACAGTTTTGTTAGTAATGGTGTGAATAAATGTGTTCTCATGAGCTGATGTGCGTTCTTTCATAGATCATAGTGATGGGTCAGTGCATTGTTCGTGTTTAAAGTTTAAAGTCTCATATAGAGGTTTATCAGTGGCACACAGGAGGACACTCCCACACAGTATATGTGTGGATCTATGGCAGTGCCGTTGCTCCGCACACGCACATTACTGATAAATTCTGAATTATTGTTCATTCCAGGCAGGGCGGAGTGGAGTGGTGGGGCACCACAAAGCATTTGTGCTTAGGACGCCCAAATGGCTAGCAACGGCCCTGGTCTATGGCATCAGCACCTCCTCTATGGTAATGCGTAAGACTTAAGCTTGAATCTTGTACAAATGCCCCATACCAAAAGAAATTGGCGGATTCATACAGTTGAATAACAATTCTAATCCACTTTTTTGACTATGTCTATTTGATTATTCCCATGTCTTATTTCTTGGACCTAGTCTCCGTCTGTCCCTTGACTTGGTTTTTTTCTTTACATGTAGGGCCCCTGTTAGTCACACCTACGATTCAGTCTGGAAAAATTCAGGCCCCAAATCGACGTGACTGACTAACCGGGCCTACGAAAAGCTTTGACGCCATCTGCTGGCTATCGTGCACAAGGTTCAGATATTTAACACACAACAGAAAGGCCCGGGCAACCCGCAGCCTTCTTGCTGTGAGGCGTGAGTGCTAGGCTAGCCCCTCAGCTACCGTGCCACCGAAATAAACAAATAATAATAACAAATACAAATAAACAAATTAAATCTTTAATCTACAGACATTACAAAACATTAAATATATAGGTACAAACACTGTATACACACAATGTGTAGACTGCTAATATGACTTTATGGTTTAGGTGTAAACATGTTGACCACTTTTCAACCTCTGACATGGCAGAGTAAATGTGTGTTCAGGCTCTCTTACTATTGTGGCTTCTCATTTATTTATTGCTTTTTGATATTTTGTATCTTAGTGCATTGGTCTTGTTTGATTGTTACAGTTTTGCATTAAGCCTATATTAATGCAAAACTGAATAAGAAGTTTTGCGTGTGCCACTGAAGAGCTCCTGCAGGGAGCAGCAAAGCTGCGTGTGTGCGTTGAGAAACTACAGTCCCTGACAAAAGTCTTGTCGCTTATCCATTTTGTAGAAACAAAAGCTTATAACCTGACTTTAAATTAATCGATTGGTTTTAGAAATGTCTCATATGAAAGCTAAAACCCTCCCAAATTATGCTCAATATACTAAAATAAATTTGCTTCACTGAAGAAAAATTGATCATTTAATGAACACAGAAAGGTCAGATTTTGGCAAGACAAAAGTCTTGTCGCCTACAGAAAATTGAACAAATTATTTACTTCAAATACAAAAATATGTTGCATAACGTCAGTGAATTAAGTAGTGGTGCTGTGAGATCCATATTTAATATCTTGTATGACTTCCATGAGCTTGAAGGACTGCATCCATGCGGTTCAACAATGATTCATACAATTTGTTGATGAAGTCATCAGGAATAGCAAAGAAAGCAGTCTTACATGCCTCCCAGAGTTCATCAAGATTCTTTGGTTTTGCCTTCCATGCTTCCTCTTTCATTCTACCCCAGACATGCTCAATGATGTTCATGTCTGGTGACTGGGCTGGCCAGTCCTGGAGCACCTTGATCTTCTTCGCCTTGAGGAACTTTGATGTAGAGATAGAAGTATGCGATGGAGCACCATCCTGCTGCAAAATTTGACCCCTTTTATGGTTGGGAATGTAAGAGGTAGCTAATACTTCTTGATATTTTAGGCTATTGATATTGCCTTCCACCCTGCAAATGTCTCGCACACCCCCATACTGGATGTAACCCCAGACCATGATTTTTCCGCCACCAAACTTAACTGTTTTCTGGGTGAATCTTGGATCCATGCGGGCTCCAGTAGGTCTCCTGCAATATTTGCGGCGGCTGTGTTGTAATTCAACCGAGGATTCATCTGAGAAATCCACCTTCTGCCACTTTTCCAGTGTCCATCCTTTTAGCAGGCTGTGGGCCTTGGCAAATGCCACACGGTTTTTTAATTGCCTTTTGTTTAGTGCTGGTTTCTGTGCACTGATTCGACCATGGAGGCCATTTCGAGACAGAATTCTACAAACTGTTCTGGTTGACACAGGGACTTGAGGTGACCAGGCCTGGTGGAGCTCTGCTGCAGTGGAAAAGGGGCTGGCCTTGGATTTTCGAATCAACAAACGGTCCTCCCGAGCAGTTGTCTTGCGGGGTCTGCCGGACCTGGGCTTGTCAAAAACATCTCCAGTCTTTTCAGATCTTTTTCTTATTCTTTGTACTTGACGCTGAGACACACTGAAGGTGTCAGCCACCTCAGCAGTGGATCTGGTCTTCAGCCTCTTGATAATTAACGCTTTGGTCTCAGGGTGGATCTTAGGCATGTTGTCAGAGGTCAAGTTGCAGTTGATGTGAAGGTCTGGTGTGCTGGGGTTCTTTTTATACACACCCACTAATTGATTGATCAGTAACTGATCACAGGTGAGGCTGTAATCTAGGATTGGGTGCATCATATGACAAGGCGACAAGACTTTTGTCTTGCCAAAATCTGACCTTTCTGTGTTCATTAAATGATCAATTTTTCTTCAGTGAAGCAAATTTATTTTAGTATATTGAGCATAATTTGGGAGGGTTTTAGCTTTCATATGAGACATTTCTAAAACCAATCGATTAATTTAAAGTCAGGTTATAAGCTTTTGTTTCTACAAAATGGATAAGCGACAAGACTTTTGTCAGGGACTGTATTAGGTCACGCAACTTTTCCTGTTATAGTCGATAACTGTGTCTATAAAGAGGTAACTGACAGTGATTATCGTTAATCTTTATTCAAATAGGGAAAACAGAGAGGTGTGCTCTCTTTTAAATAGTGTCTGTCCACACTCATTTTAAGCACATTAATTAAAATGTGCTTAAAATTAAGTAGTTTCATTTTGAGCTCTTCAGAGCTCAAACTGTACTTTTACCTGCTCACGAAGGACATATTTATTTATCATATACATGTATTAAGTGTGAAAAGGCTCCAGACTTCTGCTGTTTGATAGAGATCTCATCTCCAGAGATGAGCCTGATGGAGCTTTGACAAATGCTCCATCCAAACAGCTTCACTTAAACCGGTGTGCGTCATTGTCGGCCATGACAAGGGCCATCAGTTTAGCAGTGAAGTATGCAGGAACAAAAACATGAGACATGCTTCCTTTCCTTTCATAGCTCCTTTAGCATAGGGACCTGGGCAGGTGTGCGTTTGTATCAGTACCTATACTGGCACACTGCATTAGCATGGTACTGACCCAAACTGACCCAAATTGTTATAATATTCAAGGCAACTGTATAGAGACAGCAGCTGCTGATCCACCTCCCAGGGCAGAGGTCGAGACAGCAGCAACTGTACCATGGTTTGATGCCATGCCTGACGCATAGAACCCCCTCATGTATGGCACTGAACCAAGGCAACACCTCAGCACTGTTATTTTCCCTTGAACATGGCAAACATATGATGCTTGTTTATGTCCATATACTGCACAGTGACTACCAACACTTCCTGGTCTGTGTGCGCACCTGAGCTCACTCAGGCCTGCTGTCTGATCTCTAAGTTATTCATAAGGTGACCGAGGAGCGGAGGTGTGAGAGGTCAGAGGTGAGTGACGTGAGTGAGGTGCTCGTATTGATTGACAGCTGACATAAGTGACCAATGAAAATAGAGCTCCTGTGGCAGAGCCCGCCTGCAGGCTACACTGCCACAACAGCCTCCTGTGTGCACAGGCTTTTAGCCTGACCCCCAATTTACACCAAAGCGTATCAGTGCGTAAGCGCAGCAGCACACAAGCAGCATATAGGTATCACTTTCCATTTTAACCAGTTGAACAATTCACACCAGCAGTGTCATACGTGCGTCCAACGGCCGTCATTACGCTAATTAATAACAAATTAACACTAACAACTTAATGACAAAGAGAAATGACCAAAACTCAGATCTGTTTAAACGGTTCAAACTGAAAGTGGGAATGTGTATAGCCATTGAAATTATGCATAAAATAAATAAAACTTGGCAGCACAATATTCATATTTTTAAAAACTAACTGTTATTGTGATGCCAAATCAGCTTTTGTTGTGCAAAAAGCTCTCACTCATGTTGCCTGCTCTGCAACATGAGTGAGAGACACAAAAAAAACACACACACACACACACACGCACACGCACACCCACACGCACACACACACACACACACACACACACACACACACACACACACACACACACACACAGGCTGGGCGCTCCCTTAGAGATAGGGTGAGGAGCTCAGTCACACAGGAGAAGCTCAGAGTAGAGCCGCTGCTCCTCCATGTTGAGAGGAGCCTGCTGAGGTGGCTCGGGCATCTGTTTCGGATGTCTCCTAAACGCCTCCCTCAGGAGGTGTTCCGGGCATATCCCACCGGAAGGATGCCCCGGGGAAGACCCAGGACACACTGGAATGACTATGTCTCTCGGATGGCCTGGGAACGCCTCGGGGTCCCCTCAGAGGAGCTGGAAGAAGTGTCCGGGGTGAAGGAAGTCTGGGAGTCCCTGCTTAGACTGTTGCCCTTGCGACCCGGCCCCAGATAAGCGGAAGAAAATGAATGGATAGACATACAAATATATCAACAAAGGCCAATTTATCATAAGTAAGATCAAATTCAGAACATTTAAGAAATTAACATAATAAAGGACATCACAGTGCCACATTACTTAAGGAGACTTGAAATTATAGGATTGGAGGTCAACTGCACTAATACAAATACATAAAGTAAAGTAAAAAATAGCCCAGATACCCTTCCTCACACTGCCCCTTCTCTCAATATGCACTGACCCCTGCTGCTCCAAACCCACTAAAGTGTTGCAATTGAAATAAACAAACTCCAGAGTGTGACAGTGGCTGCCTCATTAACATTTGCACAGATGGAATGCTCAGATTTTCTCCTCCGTTTCTCTTCTCTTTGTCATTTTGTTGTGTATTGGAGGGTGCGGCACAGAAGGTGGCTCTCGGAGCCAGAGGGACCGTATGTACATAAACATGTCATCTCCATTTCCTCAACAGCCCAAAGGTTAAAGCAAAGTTACAGTGACTTCACTTCCACGGACAGGGACTGTCTACAACTAAACCAGTTTACTATAGAAGAGCTTATGGTCTACTGAGGTATACATGTAATCTTTCTTTAGTGTAGGGGCCTCTTATGCTATATACACTATACTAGGGCCCCTCAGAGCAATCTTCCTTGTACTAGGAGCCCATCAGAGCTGCAAACTTTACACTAGGGGCTTCTCAGAGACATAGATTATTCTAGGAGCTCTTGATGAATATGCTCAATACAAGGTGATATACAAGGGCCCTCAGAGAGATGCACATTGTATTAGGAGTGCCTCAGAGACATTAGTGTTAGTGATGCTAGGGATGATGCAGGAGTGAGTGTGTCAGCATTACATAAGACTGTACATATTATATCTGATACAACCCCAGTGTCTAAAAAACAGACTCAAAAACCTGCTACATATCAAACCAGTCCAGACCAGTCTGAACCTGTCTGGATCCAGAATTGACCAGTCTGAACTGCTGAACTTGATGCTAACTGCAGTGAGTCCTGTGGATAGAAAATTGGTCACATTCTAATAGCTGTAATTGTAGCTATAATTATCTTGTTTCTCTGTGTTTATTGGGTGGTGCTCCAATAAAATCCATTCTTAATCAAAGCTTCCTACACTCCAGTGTCGACCAGTAAGTCCTGCTATGACAGAACCAAATCTCATTCCATTTCTTTAAATAAATCCCAGATTATTCCCTCTACACCACCGCACAGCACCAGATCAGCAAGGCCTTTGTGGCTGCATACTATCAGACTGTCCTAGTCCTGGAATAAGGCCAGTGCAGACCAGAAGCTCATGATTTTACAACCTTAAAATTGTTTTGACCTTAACCAGATGATTGGTTAAGGTCAAAACAAACATGCGGCTTACGAGTAAAAAAAAGACCAACTAATCAAACAGAGGACAGAGAAACAGCACAGATTTCTGCCATGGTTTGATATCATTAGAGGAGAGACATGGTACAAATGAGTAGTGATTGGACCATCCTTTGTTAGGACAGTCACTGTATGGTCTGGAAGGACAAACGTGAACATGCACTGAAGGCAGTACATCAAGGCTCTTTTGAGAGACACAGGACCAGGCTGTGTTTGAGCAGGTTATGACTGAGTTTAGAGATAGACAGGACTGTCCTGTGCACTCAGACGAGCACAACAGGGGGCACTGCTCTCTCTGCTTGTGCTTCTGTTGCTCACAGAGCAAACACCAACCTGTACCCACATCAACAAGGGCTAAACATATCAAAGCTGTCTGCCAGTTCACACAAGCTGTGTGTGTATACCAGTGTCTTTAAAAGTAAATCAGAATCTAAAGGGTTAACTTAAAGTGACTCATACAATGCCATTTTGGGCATGTTTTGTCACTACATGCGTGTTATTGCAAATGTGATGAGACACAACTCTCTGTCTAAGATCTGACAGCACACTGTGCCACTATGAGCTGTCCCTTTGTTTTGTCTTCACCAGGACAGTATGAGCTGTCCCTTTGCTTTGTCTTCCCCAGGGCAGTATGAGCTGTCCCTTTGCTTTGTCTTCACCAGAGCACAAAGAAACATGGACATCTCAGAGACTCTTTAGAGGTAGCTCAAGCTCAAACAATGGTGAGTTAAATTCAGTAGAACAAATGTCCCTCCAGAGTTCAGGTGTGGAGAGAGCAGCAGTGGACAGTCTCACAGGTGGCCCCTGTGGCACTGCAC
The DNA here is from genome assembly GCA_029959045.1 of Taenioides sp. WSHXM2023. NCBI lineage: Eukaryota > Metazoa > Chordata > Actinopteri > Gobiiformes > Gobiidae > Taenioides > Taenioides sp. WSHXM2023. Next base: position 31,772,383 of record CM057100.1, read on the forward strand.
ATATGTGTGGTGTCAGGGGCCCTGCTGCCATATGGGCCCCGCTGCTGTCTTGGCCCCCAGTCCTCAGCACTGGCACCAGGCCATTCTGTCAGAGCAGGGCTAACACGGCAGGGCCAGAGGACACAGCTGACAGACCATCGGCCAGAAGACAGTGAACACACTGCCCACGGGACAGTGAAAGCACAGGAGCACCCAAAAACAAAACTTGCACCATAGGTACAATCCTCCAGCTAAATAGTCCTGACCAAAACTAGCACCAAGATCTGGAGATAGGCCCCCAGGCTTGATGAGATGTCCCAGCAGCATTGAAGGATGGGTCAAATTTCGCTATAGCGACAATAAAGTTAACCTTAACCTGAGGTCTTTTGATCTTTTTGGTTAAGATGAGATTGGATATCCTATGAAAAAGGGTAACGAATCTGTCAGGGCAGTACCTTTGGCTCCTTGGAGCTGCCCCGTCCATACTGGTGAATCCTTTTCCAAGAAGAGTGTGAGGTTGTGGAAGGTCGGCCTGACACTGCTCCACTTTGCTGACATAATTAAACAGTGATCAGAAGCAGCTTTTCTCTGCACTCTTTTCAAATGGGACAAAACATTACAAACTTATTAACTGTAAAGTGGCTTGAGACAGAGATAGAATCTCATTTTCAGAGGGATGAACCATTTCTACTCTGTGCTCATTACAGTCAGCAGGCCTCTTTACCACCATAGACAAGACCGGGGGGCTCATGTTGACACAGCATACTGACGTAACATCAAGGGCACGCTCAACTTAAGATTGAGGTACCCTTCTCATTAGAAAAAAATGTCTCCTGCATTTGACCCATCCTTCCATGTGGCTGGGGATGTGGGAGAGTCCAGAATAGTATTGAACTATACTATTCTATAGTATAGAATATGCTTTAGCAGTGAAAATGCAAGTTGATCAACAATATGATGTCTTGAAAATAAGCATTTAAAGATTGCTCAAACATGCATGAATCACCCTAAATCCAGTTTTGGTTATAAATGGTGAGGGGAAACAACTATAACATGGGTAAAAGTTCTAAAAAGTGGATTTTGCAGAATAGATCTACTCTAACAATTCTCTTCATTTCCTAGTTAATACAAATGTAATGTCTTTTTGATGTATTTAGTTTTACAAGCCTATTTTGGTCCCTAAAATCAACCTCCTGGCTGTTCTGCTATCCTCATCCCATCTCCAAACCAAAGGAGATAGGGCCTTCTCTGTCACAACCCTGACCTCTTACAGTTAGTTCAAAATTCTGCAGCATGTCTTTTAAGCAGCACATGTTGTAGAAAACACACCCATTTCATCCTCATTGCACTGGCTCCTCATTCATTCTTGAGTTAATTTTAAAATTGCATTGTTTGTTTTTAAAGCACTTCATGTACTTCAACCTACATCTCAGACTTCATTGTTCCCTACACTCCTTTATGCACTCTGAGGTCTGAGGGTCAGTTGCAACTTGTTGTTACAAAAACGAAAAAGTGGGGGGCCACCGGGCCTTTTCTGTGGCCGGCCCCAAACTCTGGAACACTCTCCCTCCTCACGTTAAGAGAGCCCCTTCAGTTGATGCTTTTAAGTATCATTTAAAAAAACACACACTTTTACCTACCTTCTTTTAACACGGCATGAGAATTCTGTCTGACAGTCTTTTATTGATTTTATTTTCTATTTTTCTATTTGCTAATTTTGTATTTTTTAAATTTTTTATTGAAATTACTTTTTTTTTTTTTTGCTTTATTGTATTCAATATGTTAATTTATATTGTGCCTACTCTGTGCAGCACTTTGGAGACTTTGTGTTAAAAGTGTGGTAAAATGTGGTATACAAATAAAGTTGGATTGGCCACTTCAACTGATCATTTTAGAATTCAATTAAAGACTCACCTCTATGACCTGGATTTGAAAGTGCTCCTGTTTTACAAAAGTCTTTGGACTGTATTTGATTATGTTTGGGCTTTTCAGTTTGTGAAGCACTTTGGTACAAATCTTCTGTATTTATTAATATAAAAAGCGGACCTATTCTGCAAACTTTACTTTTACTCTTCAGAACCTTTAACCATATTAACCCTCACCATTTACACTTGTGTAAATTACGCTTGTACTTGGAGTGATTTGTGCATGTTTGTATGCACCCACTGCTCTGTATTTACTTTGTTCTCCAATTTTATTTTAGGATTCTGCAATTCTGTGTAGTCATTTTGGTACAAATGAGAAAAATGCTTTGCTCTAGTGTGATGTACAGCTATCCATAGGAGGGGCCCACAGCATGCGGTGCTTTGTTGTGATGATATTTATGGTGATGTCAGCTCCCACTGGGCACTGCAATTTTCTAGCGTGGAAGTCAGTGGACTTGTTTCTTTTATTAAGTAGTTTTAGATGAATATCATAAGAGATTAAAAAAAAAAAAAAAAATTGCAGACAGAATTCAAGTCTGTTCTAATAATAAAAGTGTTTTATTTGTAGAGCAGTGGTATGTGGAGCACCCTGAGCATCCTCAGGTGGAGACTGTGTGAAGCACAGATGAAGTCTGTTGATGCATAATCTATAGATTAGATTCAAATTATGACAAACAAATCATTTAGTTTTAAATAATTTAAAAACTTAATAATTTAATTTCATTTTTAAGTGAAATTTATAATAATTAAAAACTAACCGTTATTATAATACCCAGTGTTTTTATTGCACAAAGCTGTGACTCATGTTACCTGCTCTGCTTCTGTGTAGTGATGTGTCGGTCGCGAATGTTCCAGCTCTTAGAGCCGGCTCTTTGAAGTGAATGATGGGAGCCGGCTCCTTGTTGGGAGCCGGTTTAGTATTTTTTTTTTTTTTTGAGTGCCTTTCTAGTTTTTTTCCTCTGCTTTTTTCTGTGAAAGCCGCATGTGATTGGTCAAGATGTGTGACGGTATCTGCATTTTGTTGTCATTCTATGAGTTTGTGCAGATTGCTTTTATGTAAATAGTTAAAAGTTTGTCTAATTGAGATGGGTCTTTTTATACTTTTTTTTATACTTTATAATTTATTTTGTAGCACTCTATTGAAGTGTTCGGAAAATAAAGCCATATAAAGGATAAATATTTGATGTCATGTATGTTTTTTACATTAGTAATTCATTTTAAACACAGTTTTGCATAATTTTTGGTGCTAAATTAATTTAAGAAGCAGAAAATTTGAGGAGCCATTTGGGAGTTGAAAGAGCCAGCTCTTTATAGTAAGCAGAGTCAAAAGAACTGGCTCTCCAAAAAGAGCCGAAATTCCCATCACTACTTCAATTCAATTAAATTCAATTTATTTTTGTATAGCCCAAAATCACAACAACAGTTATCTCGGCGGACTTCACAAAATTGTTGATTTAGCAGACAGACAGAGATGTCAGAGAATGAAGCAGAATAAGAAACATTCATAATTCAAAAATACAGAATGTCCAACAACAAGCAGGCAAATGGATAATTGTCCCAGCATCTCCTGTCCTTAGACCCTCCTTCTCGGCAAGGAAAAACTCCAAAAAGCCCAATGGGAAAATGGAGAAACCTCGAGGAGAACCACAGTGAAGGAGAGATCCTACTCCTAAGGACGGACAGGCAGATGAAACTACTAATCTAGCAGGACAAGGACAGTTAATCCAGGACAGGGAAGGAGAGGAGGGGTCCAGGTCCTCGACACTAGGGGACAGCAGCGGTCCAAACTGGAACAGCAGCATCTGAAACAGTTACACTCCCCAAAAGGGGAGTGGGACAGGGACAACATGTGAATAGCAAAGAACAGACTACGAATGAACTAGTAATTGAATATTCTTAACAGTAAGAGGAGAAAAAGTACTTCTGTGCTGATTCTTGTGTTGTGCATAAAAACTAGAAAACAAACAGTGCATCATTAGTATTATGATTAGTCTTTGGTGTGGTGTAAAGACACACAGTGCTGCTTTTACAGTGAGCACATTGTCTTGGGGAGCGCACACTCCTCCGCAGCTCAGTGTCTCTAATGGTCTCCAGATCTGTCTGAAACAGCAGCACTGTTTCTAAAAGTGTCTTTATTTGTGGCACACACTTGAGCGGAATTACTTTCTCTGCCCCAGCTCCCACTCGTATTAGCATTTAAACAATTTGAATGGAAATGATACGCAGCTTTATGAATAAATTTAATCAAGCGTGCCTATAAGGCATTGGCAGTGAGCGCAGGGACAAAGACTGGGAGTTCGCATATTGACCTTGGCCGTGTTAAAACTCTTTGATGAAGTGGGAATGAAGAAATAAAAGCAATCATGCCACAGTCACCGGGGACCTGAGCAAATCAGGAGCATGTTAATGGACAGGCAGAGCGCCGGTGCAGAGGGACCACGCTACAGCAGAGAGGAGGACGTCCTAAACATACTAAGCCTCCTCCTATCACCTCAAAGTGTCTAGCAGAGGGGAAAGACCACGCCCTCAACATAAGTCTCCTCCAGTCATCGCATAGTCTTTGTGATGTCTTGTCATGATCTACTTGTGTAAAATTTCATAATTCTACGTGCATTTTTTTTCCCTTCGTTCTTAGATCCTAATACATTTTTGAGATATCTGGGGGTGCTGATGTGCCATTTTATTTATTTTTTGAAAATGGAATAGCCAAAAGTTTAAGAGTTGGCAAAATTTTGTGAGTTTTTGTCATTATTCACTGCATAAAAAATAGATGAGTTGGTTCGGAAAAAAATAATAATAATAAGAAAGAAAGAAGAATATAGCCACAAGTGGCTTAAACCTAACCCTAGTCATAACTCTAACCATAGCCCCAACCCCAATTCTAACCCTAGCCCTTACTCTAACCCTAACTCCTAACCTAACCCTTCCATTTTTCTAAATTTTGATGCGTATTTATTAAAAAAAATAAAATAAAAAATGGCGGACTGCCAGTTTGTAAAGGGGTGTGGTCACAATACCATTTTTTAGTTCCTATTGCCATGATGCATCTGGCTACCAAATTTGGTTTGGCTACGCCAGTGTCTGTGTAAGGACATCCAATTGGCAAGGTCAGATTTTTGGTTTGTCACCATGGTGACACAATGTAAATGGGGTGTGCCAAATGTGTGTACCAAATTTTGTACATCTATGACAAATAAAATGTTATTGTTCCATACAAATTGTCTAGGGGGCACTATTGCACCAATTTTTATATTTTCTTCCATAAATATGTTCAGGGTTGGATGGTCCACCTATGATTAAAATTTGAGTGAAATCGGCCAAACTTTGTGCAAATTGCTAGGGGGCGCTATTGCACCCATTTTTGTATTTTCTTACATCAATCTGTTCAGGGTCAGGGTGTGCAGCCACAAATAAACTTTCAGTGAAATCGGTCAAAGTTTGTGAGATTTGTTGAGTTTACCATTGGAATAACATGGAGAGTTTATGTCGCTATGGTGACGCTGTAAAAAATATGGCATGGACGTCATTGACTTTTTGGATCAGGAAGGCAAAATGGAATTTTATGCAACATTTCAGAAGTTTTTGAAAAACAATTTTTTTTCCCTCCACATTAATTTTTATTTCAATCTGTAGGAGGTGCTAACGCACCAAATGAATTTTTTTTAAACATTCATTAGCTTTAGGGCAGTAAGTTTAACAACTGTTTGTTTGTGCAAATGGGAGTAATTTGTAAAAATCAAACATTTCCAAAACTGTGTGCATTTTTTGTTGGTTCACTGCTCACAGACTGTAAGACGTGTGTCAAAAATTTTGCTTGTCATGATCTATTTCTGTGTAGAATTTCATGATTCTACTTTCAAAGTTTTTTGCACATTTTTTTTGCAAAATTTGGTGACCTAACTGTGCCTGGGGGGGTGGTGAATAATAAATATAGCTGCAAGCGACAATGATTGGCCCTCACTTGCATTCGCAGGGGGGCGCTAACACGCCATATTCCTCCCCTTTTTTCTAGGCCAGTTGGCCTGTTCTCTTTTTGGGCAGCATTATTTTGTCCTTTATAATTTTATGTGTGTCTCAACTTTTAACCAGTTGGGGGCGCCAACGTGCTTTTTTTTTTTTTTTTACCTCCGCCAAGGAGGTTATGTTTTCGCCTGAGTCTGTCTGTTTGTTTGTTTGTTAGTTTGTTTGTTTGTTAGCAAGATAACTCAAAAGGTTATGGACGGATCTTGATGAAATTTTCAGGAAATGATCCAGAAGAAATCCTGGATTCTGGATCACTTTGAAAATTTCGTTAGCATTGCGTTAAATGGGGCTTGGCGGAGGTCTGCGCTCTCTGAGTGCTTTTCTAGTTTGAAGATGTGCCCACATTTGTGCCCACCGGGGCACAAATAAGAAAAAAGAGAAAAAAAACAGAACAATAATATAAGGCCACCTATTGGAAAGTATCAGTAACGCCATGGGCGGTGCCACCTGTTGATGACATGACTGCCACATGTTTGACAAGAGGAGAGCACTTCGTGCTCTATTTTTGCACGCGTACTTGACATTGGGCACGAAGTGGGTGTGAACAATTACAATTAGGCCGCTATCGTGGCCTTGGCACTCGGGCCTAAAAAAAACAACAATCGTCATTATTATTATTATTACCTCCGCCAAGGAGGTTATGTTTTCGCCTGAGTCTGTCTGTTTGTTTGTTTGTTTGTTTGTTAGTAAGATAACTCAAAAAGTTATGGACGGATCTTGATGAAATTTTCAGGAAATGTTCTGAATTTTCAGGAAATGTTCTGTTGGATTCAGAACATTTCAGGAAATGTTCTGAATCCAACAGATGATTAAATTTTGGTGATGATCCAGAAGAAATCCTGGATTCTGGATCACTTCGAAAATTTCGTTAGCATTGCGTTAAATGGGGCTTGGCGGAGGTCTGCGCTCTCTGAGTGCTTTTCTAGTTATTATTATTATTATTATTATTATTATTATTATTATTATTATTATTATTATTATTATTATTTCATATATTCAAATCAACAACTGTAATATATATGATTCATGTTTGTGATGTTGTGTTTAAGGGGACATCAGACCCCAATGGTTTCTGCAATTTTCCAATCAGGAAGTCAGTGGATGTGTTTCTTTTATTAAGTCCTTGTAGATGTATATTACAGCTTAAAACGTCCAAAATATAAACCATAATGATCCACAGCTGTCATAGGAGACAACGCATAACATGTTTTCTTTAAAAAGGAGTCCAGATTTGTCCCATTGACCACCGACAAGATGCAGTGTACATGAAGCTCAAAGTGTGAGGAACAGCCTCCACAAACGCTGTGCAAATGTTATTGAGCCTATGTGTTTTTGTGGGCTCAACAGACACTATGGGAGGATCTGTGCTTGTAAATAAATGTATTTATTATCTTTCTATCATATTATTATGTTGTTCTTTGATCAAAAACATGCCTGAAGAGGTTTTAGATGTCTACCTGCATGTTTGAGTCATTTTGAACCCTCCTTACAGGTTAACTGTGAGATTCTGTGCAATTCTCACAGTGCTTTGAAGGGGGAGTGAATTAGTGTGGAGAGCAAAGGAAAAGGGGACTTAAAGTGTCAAAAACAAAAGTAAAGTTTAAAACAATACAACAATAAAACATGTGATCTAAATATGTCTTAGCAGTTAATACCCCATAGAAGTAAAATACCCTGTTTAATTTACTGGAAAGAGACGAAAAAAACAAACAGTTTTTAATGCAGTTCTGTGAGAGAACTTGACTAAAAATAAATTGCATTCACATGACATCACAACATTCTAGATTGGAATTTGTCCTTTAACTTTGAAAATGCAGATATGTTTTCCTGGTTTGCGGTTATTACCTGTAATCACTGGGCTTGTCCACATGAAAGTTCAGTATCTTTAGAGAAGCAGAAAAAGTGAATTTACATAATTGGGGCAGATAGATAAGCATTTTGCATGATGACTACAGTAAACCAACAATGCCTCCTGAGGTAGGACCCACTTGTGCAAGGCACAAGTCTGCTGTTGAGTACACAGCAGCAAAGTTAGTTTCAAGTTTTACCAAAGATCATTTATTCATATTATTTCATAGTTTGGACAAATCTTTTTTGTAACATGTTGAATCCACCTGTTCCATTATAGTCCATCTTTGCATTAGCACAGACCCCAGTCATCCTCAGTCTGTTTGTGAGCGTGTGAATACATAGGGGATGACGAGTGGATCTCATATCCTGTCTCCTGATTTCAGAGGGCATGATTGACAGGCTGATTAATCAATCAGAAACACGCATGGTCCATTTACATAAAAAACAAACATGCCATGGCATACACATAGAGGAGAAACAGAATCAACAATCAAAACACCAAACTATTACTAAACTCAGGTACAAGAAGTTATATTGACACTGGAGTCACAGCTGGACCACTGCAGTCTGAAGCTCTCCTGTAACACTGGAGTCACACGTGGACCAATGGACTGTGTGAGGCCAGACAGGTTTTGAGGGGTCAAATTGGGTTCACAACAAATGCATAGTTCCATTAGCATGTCAGTAACATTTCTAAATGGATTTGTTTCTTTCTTTTTCGTTGTTCATTCCCACTACTGACAGCAGAGGGCACTGATGTAGTTTTTATGTTAAACATGAAGATTATTTTCCAAATGTAGATGTAAATACTGAAATATTAATGCCCCTAAGGTTTAAAAGCCAGTTAAAGCCACAGTACAGGAATGTAGTGGCGCTCCATGGTTCTGGCTCTGTCCCTTCACAGCAGTAATGGGCAGAAAGTTTTGTTTTTATCTGCGTAAAATTAACACTCTACATGTATCACCAGCGACCTTCTCAGCACCAAAGCCTCAAACGCAGGAATATGCAGGATTGCACAAAGTACATAAATATGTCAAACACAGTGTGAGTGAGGTAATGGTGAGGCCTGTCTGCAGGCTACATACACCATATGAATGATCCTGTGTGTGGACACTCCATCACAGCAGCTCATTCTGCAGCACACAGCTGCCAGTCACCCTCACACAGCCTGCAAGCAGCCTCTGCACTTTGAGCATGCCTCTATAATTAGATTAGCCAAGCTGAAAGGCACAGTTTAGCCCCAGGTAGCTTGTTAATGTGTACACATTTATATTTCTCACCAAATAACCAGTTTGAGGGTGTAATGTGGAGCAGGATTTGCATAATGTAAGCTCTGCACTGGTGGGCTTGATAAACAAGCCTCATAGCCTCATAACTGACACTCAGAGTTAGTAACATTGTGGCTGTGTACTTTTAAACAGGCTTTTATACAGTTTGGGTTGATTGGGAAAACCAGAGAGCCCAAAGGAAACCCAAACACAACCATGCACACTCTTCACATGCACACTCCACACATGCCCACTCCTCACTTCACACATGCACATACACTCCACACAGAAAGTCCAGAGTGCTATGATTACTACTCCAGTACAAGTACGGGAAAAGAGCGTTTGGGGAAACTTCAGTTGTAACAGTGAGGATCTGACTGAAGTCAATATAATTAGAAGAAAAAAACATTCCATACCAACTTATGCACAAAATCTTGCATTTTCAGAGGATAAAGAACATAAAGGAGAAAAACGACATCATACCTGAATGAGAGCTGTAAGAAACAGAATCTATTTAAACTTGGTCACTAGTACATACTCTCAGTGGGAAGAGTATGTAGAGTAGCAGAATTTGACTTTCGTGTGATAGGAAATTCACATGCACTATACCATAGCAATAGTTAGAGTGAATGAAATATTATTAAGTAAAACGGGCGATCATTGTGTAGTGTTGTAAAATGTGAGCTGTGCTCCCCTCTCAGTAGTGCACATGAGGCCTCATAGATGTGAGAAGGCACAGGAAGAACAAAGCACAGGTAGAGCACAGGTAGAAGGTACACACAGGTAGAACACAGGTAGGATAAGGCATAGGTAGAACATGGGTATAGGAGGAGGAACAGGTGGGAGAGGGCACAGTTAAAGTGCATATTAACTCATGCAGATGTAGTGAAAACTGGGATGTGGCAGGGAAAGTACACAGCACATCCTCCACACAGAATATAAGCAGACTTCAACCCAAACCCCAGTCTCTATAACCAGAGAATGGCAGCATACCTATGTTATCATGGCCCCATGTTCCCACAGCTCTGTTTTCTCACTTGTTTTTTTTTTCTCATTTGTTTAACTACATCCATAAACCCCACCATCACCCTTTAAAACATATTTTTTTAGCTACATCCACAACCCCAACAATCATCCTGGCCATAATTTTAACTAGAATATCAAAGCCAGGTCCTAACCTTAACCACTGCCCTACCAACCAACAAGCATGAGAGCACAGAGCTGTGGAACACAGAGTTGATATCACAGCTACTCTTTTGCTCATGGTTACAAATGCTGCAGAATAGCCTGAGCACTCAGAAGGTGTATGTTAGGAGGAAGTGTGTGTTAAGAGGAGATGCGGTGTGTTAGATGGTGCATGTTAGGAGGAGGTGCATGTTAGGAGCAGGTCCATGTTTAGGAGGAGGTGCATGTTAGGAGAAGGTGTATGTTAGGTACACACAGCACACACAGTACAGAGTGCAGATGTCACTGTGTGTTCTAGAGGCACACTGTATCCACTCTGCAGTACACATGTTCATAGGTCCAGACACTGCCGCTTGACAGTTTAACAGTTTGTGCTATCGTCAAAATGTGAGAAGGCTGTCCTGTCTTTTCCTCAGTTTGGAACTGGTTCTTGCTTCCGCTGGGTTCCTGTTTGTGATGTTGTGATTTAGTTTGCTGTGTTGCATTGGAGTGAAAGACTAACTAAATCTGGATGAGTAGCCCAAACTAATTGAACATTCCCTCCCACTCTATACTATTGGCTGTAGTAAGACCAGTATTTAAAAGACAGTCACAAAAGAGGAAACTGAAAACAGAATGCAAAAAAAAAAAGCAGCAGGCAGCGAGAGAGCAGTGGACGCCAATACATCACCTTACAAGAGCTAAGTAAAGGAGTGTACCATGTGAATCTTGTGGTCATGAGTGAGGCCTATTCATGACCGAGAGTTAAGGGGCACTCTTTTGTTTACAGCCCGACCTCAACGCGCCAACGGAGTCCGGAGGGGATAAAGAGTGGACCAAGCTGCAGCGGCATGGATGAAACGCCTGACAGAGCTAAATAAAGAAACATGGCACAACTAACCCTTGTGTGTGTGTGTGTGTGGGGGTGTGTGGGGTTAACCTGTGGCCTGGGGGGAGCATTAAAGGCATGACTTGTCCTTCCTCAGCCCATTGGAAGTGTGGCGTAGGGAGCCGGAGGACCTGTGGCGGATCGGATGCGGAGGCACTGGGAATGTGGTGGTACTGATTCAACACCTGGCATGGCTCGAATACGTGGCGTGGTAGCGACAGGACGTGAAGGACCGATCATGCATCAGATCCGAACACAGACCTCTACCCCGCTCCAATTGCTGGAGCCGCTGTAGGCTGGAGAGTGACCTGGTATAACTAGGGGGGTTGGGAGTGACTCAGCGTACCCCCCCATTTTAGCTGATTATGGACATTTTAATAGAAACTTTAAAAAATTTTTTAGGACTCTTTTATAGACCATTTTTATTTGGGCATTGTAAATATTGTGCTTAATTCATATAATTAAACTGTTAACCTACTGCACGGCCCTTGCCTCATTTCCAAACAGTTTGGTAGAATGAACTAACACTATTTCACTGAAGGTTTCTCATGGCTGGGCCCTAGACAGAAGTGTGAGAGCCAAACAGTGGTGTGCAGACTTGCCTACAAGTGATATCTGGAAAATATCTCCATATGCTCCAGGAACGCCAACAGGCAACCACTATAAGAGCCCACAGGTACTAAACTAAATAAAAATATTAAAAAGAACCACTTTGTGCACAGGATGTGGGAGTACCCTGGTCAATGGTAAACTCCAGGTGGAAATAAAAACCTAAATCATGTAAATTTATTTGAGTAAATGTTCCTGAGAACACAGACAAACACTCTCAGTCCCTCTCTGCTCTCAGCCCTCCCCTCAGTCGATATGCACTGAGCGCTCTCTGCCAAAGCGCACATGGAAATGTCAAATCAATGGATCACACATTCACTGTGGGTGCCACAAAGGGTTGGCCGCATCAAGGATTTCTAAAGATTTCTTTGCAAAAGAAAATCGAACAAGAGTTGAGTGTAAACTCCAACATCACCTGCAGAGCACCTGCTAATGATGCCTCTCTCAGGCTCCCTCTCTCTCTGTCTCCACTCCCTCAGTCTCACTCTTTCTACCTGTCCTTCTTTCTGTCTTCCCTCTCTCCATTTCTCTCTCCCTCTTTCTCTATCTGTCTCCCTCTCGCTACCTCTCCTTCTCTCCCTCCCTGTCTTTGACCAAGAAGGGTCCAGCTGTGGCCTGGATGTTTCCGTCATGATACAAGAACACCCACTGAGCGTTCCTGGTAGCGGAGTTTCGCAAGGGATACTGGATATAACGTCATTTGCCAGGGAATTTTTCGTATGGTAGTGGAGTAGCTTTGACTGTCTATGTTGAGTAGCTTTGTCTTTGATGAGAAACCATGATGTCTGTAAGTTAGCTATTTATTTGGGTGATGAGGCATATAGCGTACAGCAGCTATCAGATAGAAGATGTCTATCTACCGTAGTAAAGATGTTTTTATATTACTCATATCTTGTTTTATTTGTGACCTGTTTAATTTTTTTTGTCACATACTGAGCGTGTTCAAGAGAAATTATTTTAATGTGTCTTTATAGAAACATCCAATGTTTTATTTTTTTCCACATACTGAGCCTGCAGTGTTCAAAAAGTAAATTGTTTAAGAGAAATTATTTAAATGTGTCTTTATTGAAACATCCAGTGTGTCAGTGGGAAACATAAGTGAACCCTTGGAGTCAAATAGCCTACTGTTTCATGAAGTGTCTGGTAACTGGATTAGAACACAGAGATACTTAGAGATGAGTCACTTTGCACCTGTAACTAACAAAACAGTCACCATCATCACCAGTTTGAGTTCATCTATATGTTGCCTCAATGTGTTACCCACTAGATTTCTAAAGTCTGTCCTTAACAGTTTGCTTTCACCACTCGCTCACACAGTTAACATGTCACTTCAAACTGGAACATTCCCAAGAGCTTTGAAAGCTGCAGCCATTAAGCCTCTCCTAAAGAAGAGCAGTCTTTATGCCAAAGTACTGAACAATTTCCGACCCATCTCAAATCTGCCATTTTTTGGCAAAGTCCTTGAAAAAGCTGTTTACCACCATCTTACTAACTTTCTCCAAATGAACAACTCCTTTGATGTTTTTCAGTCAGGTTGTAGAGCCCACCACAGCACTGACACTGCTCTTATCAAGGTGATAAATCCGCCTGAACACTGATGCAAGCAAAGTCTCAATCTTGATCCTGTTAGATCTGAGTGCTGCTTTTGACACTGTTGATCATGGGATCCTCTCACAGAGACTAGACGACTGGGTGAGCATCTCTGGTACTGCACTAAACAGGTTCAAGTCCTATCTAGAAGACAGGAAGTATTTTGTAGAAATTGGAAACTGTGTCTCAGATCACATGGCCCTGATCCTGGTCGATCCTGGGCCCCCTTTTGTTCAATCTCTACATGTGCAGTTAATATGACTAACTTAGATTCAGGAGCTGGACCATGCCTCAACCTCCTCGCCAGCCAACCGCAGCTCATCTTGACCACACCTTCAATTACCCAGAAGCCCTATTTACGCAGCCTATCCCGACAACACCGTCCGTGTCAGCTCTCTCAACCCCCTCCTTCCTACCCTGTGTCTCTCTTCCATCCTTCAGCCCGAAGACATCATCTTTAAGGAGGGGGGGTTCCAAATCAGCTGGGTGACCATTTTAGATTGGAGACGGAGCCCTCCACCCTGAGTCTCCCCCCAGCCATCACATCTATTCACCGTCAATAAATATCTTTATCGCATTTCATTGTCGTGGCGTGGTGCTTGCTAGTGAAGCTTCTATTAGGCCAGTTAATATGCAGCAATAATGTGTCCTACCACAACTATGCAGATGACACTCAGATGTATGTCTCACTGGCAGCAGGGGACTATGGACCTGTGTACTTGCTCTGCTACGGCATCCAACAGATAAAAAATCTAAAAAACCAGCAAAAATCAAAGGTACAGTACATCCAGAACGCTGCAGCTCGGGTCCTGACTCGAACCAGGAAGTACGAGCACATTAGTCCTACGCTCAGGTCTCTGCACTGGTTTCCTGTGGCTCAGAGAATAGGCTTTAAAGCGTGTATAAACAAGCAGAGCCGCTTTATGTCTCTTCATTGCCTAGCACCAAAGTAGTGCCAAATGAACCATCTAGCACCAAAGTAGTGCCAAATGAACCATCTCGCACTTTGAGGACCTCAGGGACCTTAACACGGGGAGTCAGTGTTTCTGATTCATGCAGCTAAAACCTGGAACAGTCTCCCTGAATATGTGAGACACTGTTTAAATCCGGGCTCAAAACAGTTCTGTTTAGCTGTGCATGACTGAAAGGTTGTCATTCTGCACTCTTCTCTCTCATTTAATGTCTCTCTCTTATGATGATTATTTATGTTTTGATCTTTTGTATTGTCATTTTAATGTATTTCTTATTCTGTAAAGCACTTTGAATTACTTTGTGTACAAATTGTGCTATACAGATAAACTTGCCTTGCTTTGCCTAGACCAAACTCCCTCTCCTCCCTCCTTCATCTGTCTGCTCCTGTGTGTGACTGCTCCTATCATTTATGATTCTGAAAGTTGGAGCAAAATTCTTTCTCCCATCAGTGACCTAAAACATGCACAATAAACCTCTTCTCCAGCTCAGACAGTCCTGACCAAACCCAGCTCAAGATCTAGAGCTGGGTCCCCGGACGCTGCTCTGGCGCTGCCCACTGCTCAGGTGTCCCAGGGGCTTTAAAGGACAGGTCAAATGCAGACTACAGGTAAGGGCTCCCTTAACCACATATGTTTGTCTCTCTTTTTCATGCAAGTTTCCTGCATGAGGGGCACAGTTTTGCTCAGTCCTCTTCCCACTGTCTGTCCAACAGTCTAAGAATAGGCCCACATGTGCATAACAACCATTAAGTCTCATGAATATGCATGAGTCAGGCCCAAGCGCACCTGCCGTGCTCCACTGGCTGCTGCTGTAAATATGTTTTATTAACAAATCGTGTCCTCGTCACCCAAAACAGCAGAGATCTGTGTCCCTATAGGACCACATCACAGCGTCTTTTACACCTTTGTGCACCTTTGTACCTGCTGGTGCAGCGCCAGGCCTGCTCACTACTTGGATGGCAGACTCAGCTGTGGCTATACCAGTCCCCACTATTATATAAATCCAATCCATTAGACATTTAAATTTTCCATTTCTGATAAATGTGTCCAATTAATGCATGTAGAACATGCATAAATTGGATCCTGTGGATGGCGTAAGGGCACATATGCTATTTCTGATCTCTGTTCTAATGTAGTTTCCTCATCACAAACATACCCGGAGTTGTGTTTTATTTCATTCACACATGCTTAAAGCCCCGTTCCCACCAAGAGCAAATTAAGCAAAAAAAATCACATCAAACGCCCCTAGTTGGACCCTTAATTATTTTTAGTCACTCGCTTCATTTGCTGCGTGGTGCCCTCTGCGTCTGTTGTTTTCATTTTGAAAAATGTTGGACTTGGACTACATTCAGCGGGTTACGATGCTTTGTTTAATGTGGAGGACATGTGAACAAAGGCGTGCTCAGCGCTGTTTATGGGTTCACCCAATCCTCCAGCGGCGTTTGGAGAGTTCCACCATCTCCTCCAAGATCTGTGTCTGGATGATGGCCATTTTCAGCGGTACTTTCACCTGTCCTGGACCCAGTTTGATGATCTGCTGTCCCGTGTCGGAGCCAGGATCCATATGTCCATATGTCTTCGGTTAGTAAATGCTTTGGAATCCATGAACATGTCTTGGGTTAGTAAATGCTTTGATATCCATAGACCTAAATTAACTATTAACTTTGGACTTGAATGGTTGTTGGTGGGGTAGTAGTAAAAAACAGCATTTTTTCTTGACTTCTGCACATTTATCATTGTTCCCATCTAATGTATAGATATATACAGTATTTAAAAATATAAATTTTCAGTGTACTTAAATGTACAGAGCAGTATCAGTAGAATCAATGACTACGGAAGTCTATCAAGTGGGTTAAGTTGACTATGTCATCTTCTTTTACTTGCTGGGTCTTCTCCAAGCAAGATCCTTTTTATTCCGGTCTCTGTCCAAATACATGCTAGTATCTATCATATTGTAAATGCTTGTTGCAGACGGCAACAATGAGTATATCCTCCATCTTGAATGAAAGTTCATGTCTCAGCATGATATAGACCTTACATCATTATCAAAACAAGGCCCCTGATTGGTTAACGCGATGCAAATAGACGCAGAGAGTTCAACATTTTCAACTTTGGCGAAGTCACAGCTTCTTGCAATTTGCATATTTGTGCTGCTCAAAATGTGCAAATCACGCCACCCATTTTAGTTCTTTCGCAATGCAGAACTGTTACAAACGCGCCAACGCGCCTTTACATAGGGTTAACATGTAAATTACTCGCTTTTGCCACGCCAGATGCTTTCAGTGGGAACAGGGCTTAACACACAAACCCTGCATATTTAGGCTAAGTTCCTCTCTCCAACTGAAAACACTCTGTTCCACCTTGTGATGTCATGTGGTAATACTGGAAGTGATCCACTGTTTTTAAACTTCATAATTTGAGCCCTGGAATTTCCAATCTCTACTGAAGGTAAAAGGTAGTTAAAGACTACTGTTTCGTGACATCACAAGGCGGAACAGGGCATTTTGAGCCTTGGAGACATATTACTAATAAATGGCTTCTCAAATGTGTGTGAACAAAACAAAACACAAATCCAGGTATGTTTTTGATGAGGTTACAACATTCTAATTAATTAATTATTAATACATTAATAATTAATTAATTCCAGACATCCAAATCGCTTTACAGTACATTATTCATTTACTCCATAGCCAGTGGTGGTAAGATACTAATGTAGCCACAGCTGCCCTGGGGCAGAATGACAGAAGCGATGCTGCCAATCACCATCATCACACTCCACTTTCTTACTAGGAAATGTGGGTAAAGTGTCTTGCCTAAGGACACAGCATTTTTGCTGCTGGGGCCCCACTGTGGCACAGGAATTCCCAGTGGTCTCACATCCAAGTAGTAACTAGGCCAGCCTTGCTTAGCTTCTGAGATCTGATGAGATCAGGTTTTAACAAAGAGGTATGGTTAAAAGCTTAAGCGTCACCTTAGCATAATATAAGCCCTTTAACTCATATTTAGATTTAGATATGCCTTTATTAGTCCCACAGTGGGGAAATTCCAGTAGAATAAACAAAAAACAGCATCACATGAGGACAGGACAGGGGGAGGAGAAAAAAAAAAAGAGAACCACCCCCAGACCATGCTCCTAACGGGGCATCGTATGGAGTGAGTACACAAAATAAAAACACCTCCGAGCATCAGCAACATAGTCAAAACACAATACAAACATTTCACAGGACTAGCAACAGGGTAGGGGAGGGGTGTGAGGAAGTCCAACGTAGGCAAGCAGCATCCGGATCCTGCATCCACTGACGGCGCTTATACACGGACCCACCCACCCGGTCAGGGGTATGAAGCTGCGAGGGGTTGGGGAGGGGCCAGGCTCCCTCCGCTGTAATCTCAGGGCGATTTGACACCAGCCTGGCCTTGGTCGTGACCGATGCTGGCTTGGGGAGGCCAAAAGATAAGATTGCGTTGTTATGGTTTTAGAGCGAACAGCTGCGCTAATTCTAAACACTGCTCTTGTTTGTCCAATTGGTCTCAAGGTCATCTCCTCTCTCCGTGCCAAGCAGCCAAAATTCTCCTAGATGTTTCCCCTGTTGCGAATTAGAGCCAAAGTTCCATCCAGTCTGCGATCCATGGCCGCAGACTGGATGGAACTGCAAATATAACATCATTTCTAACTTTTAGCTAAAAAAAACAGTCATTACCGGATGAGAACCAGTGTTCCCCATACCAGACCACATCTCCTCAGGTGTTCCTTATGGTTCAACAACAGAGTGAGAGGCAGTATTAAGTGGGTAGGGTAATAGTTCATTCTGAAACATGTGTGTAGAATCCCTCAGTCATCCAGGTAGAATCCATGGCAAAAGGAGAAATTAAATTTGTCAACTGGACAGAGTTTATTTGGTCGAATACGTTTCGCAGCTCATCCAAGCTGCTTCTTCAGTTCTGGTCAGATGCTGGTGGACACTGCTTTATATCTGCCTGAAGGGAGGAGCTAATTACAATGAAAATTACTCTGAGACAACACATATTTAAATACAGTTTCTGTTAGTCAGGTGAGTCTATTCAATATGGAGTGGGAGTGGGGGTGTAGTTAGCATATCCATTCAGGGCCATGATGGGTGTTTTCACACCTCTGGACATGTCCTGGCTAGTCCCGTTGTTTTCTCTGTTTGTTTTGATTTAGGTTTGAGGATAGAGTTATAGATGGGAGACAAATGATGTCTGAGACCCCCATTTCTGTTCAAGGAAGGATTCTCTTTCTTGACAAAAATAGCTTCTTTAACTCCCCTCTCAAACCAGTTCTTTTCTCTGGCCAAGATCTGGACCTCGCTGTCCTCAAAGGAGTGGCTTGTGGCTTTTAGGTGCAGATGTACGGCAGATTGCGGCCCACTCTGGCTCTCCCGTCTGTATTGATACATTCGTTTGAAAAGTGGCTGTTTTGTTTCTCCAATGTAGCGCTCACTGCAGTCTTCACTACACTGAATGGAGTAGACCACATTGCTTTGTTTGTGGCTCGGTGTTTTGTCCTTAGGATGGACCAGTTTTTGTCTTAAAGTGTTTGTGGGTTTGAAATAGACTGGGATTTCATGTTGTCTGAAGATCCTCTGTAGTTTTTCGGAAACGCCAGCCAGGTAAGGAATAGTTACACCCTTTCTCCTGGGTTCTGGTTCTCTGTTGTCCTGTTTCTTGGCTCTCTTAGTTTTATTGAAAGCCCATTTAGGATATCCACAAACAGAGAGGGTTTTCTGCACGTGTTGTTCTTCTTTCTCCTTTCCCTCTGTGCTTGTAGGAACCACTTGGGCCCTGTGTCGTAATGTCCGAATGACTCCAAGTTTGTGCTGCAGTGGGTGGTGTGAATCAAAAAGCAGATATTGGTCGGTGTGTGTGGGCTTCCTGAAGACCTCTACCTGGAGTCGCCGGTCTTCTCTTATCGTTACTGCACAATCTAAGAAGGCCAATGTGTTGTCCTTGGCATCTTCACGCGTGAATTTGATGTTCGGATCTACAGAATTGATATGTGCAGTAAAAGGTTCCAAATCTTGAATTTTGATTTTTGAAAAATTATCATCAACATAACAATACCAATGTGTGGGTGGAGTGCCTGGATATGAGGCCAGGGCACTCTGTTCAAATTGTTCCATGTATAAGTTAGCAATGATAGGGGAGACCGGTGAGCCCATTGCACAGCCGTGGATTTGCCTGTAGAAGTTTCCTCTGAACTGGAAATAGGTGGTACTTAAACAAATTTCCCGCAGTTGGCAGATTTGGTCAGGTGAAAGTTTGGTTCTCTCTTCTAGCTTTGTATCCTCCAGTAGTCTCCTCCTTGCTGCCTCCACCGCTACCGATGTAGGGATACAAGTGAAAAGAGAGGTCACATCAAAGGAAACCATTGTCTCATCCAGGTCAAACTGGAGATGCTTGACTTTGTTCACAAATTCAGCTGTGTTTTCAATATGGTGCTCCGTGTTACCCACCAGAGGAGCAGGACAAAAGAGAAAAACCAGAACCCAGGAGAAAGGGTGTAACTATTCCTTACCTGGCTGGCGTTTCCGAAAAACTACAGAGGATCTTCAGACAACATGAAATCCCAGTCTATTTCAAACCCACAAACACTGACAAAAACTGGTCCATCCTAAGGACAAAACACCGAGCCACAAACAAAGCAATGTGGTCTACTCCATTCAGTGTAGTGAAGACTGCAGTGAGCACTACATTGGAGAAACAAAACAGCCACTTTTCAAACTAATGTATCAACACTGACGGGAGAGCCAGAGTGGGCCGCAATCTGCCGTACATCTCCACCTAAAAGCCACGGGCCACTCCTTTGAGGACAGTGAGGTCCAGATCTTGGCCAGAGAAAAGAACTGGTTTGAGAGGGGAGTTAAAGAAGCTATTTTTGTCAAGAAAGAGAATCCTTCCTTGAACAGAAATGGGGGTCTCAGACATCATTTGTCTCCCATCTATAACTCTATCCTCAAACCTAAATCAAAACAAACAGAGAAAACAACGGGACTAGCCAGGACATGTCCAGAGGTGTGAAAACACCCATCATGGCCCTGAATGGATATGCTAACTACTCCCCACTCCCACTCCATATTGAATAGACTCACCCAACTAACAGAAACTGTAAACAAATATGTGTTGTCTCAGAGTAATTTTCATTGTAATTAGCTCCTCCCTTCAGGCAGATATAAGGCAGTGTCCACCAGCATCTGACCAGAACTGAATAAGCAGCTTGGATGAGCTGCGAAATGTATTCGACCAAATAAACTCTGTCCAGTTGACAAACTGAATTTCTCCTTTTGCCATTCTGAAACATGCTCGTCACGTATGGTTCTAAATCAGCACAGGTCTTATATTACATAAAACTGACTCATGTGAAATTTTACCCATGTTATAATGCTGTTACCTCCTCAAAAACATACCTGGAGTTGTGTTTTAGCTATGGTTCAGTTTAGAGTTCGGAAATTGCCACAGAATTCTATTCTATTCTGATTCTAGTGAAGATTTATGGAGTTTTAAAACAATGTGCATTGCCACTTAATGACATCACAAGAGGGAACAAAGTGTTTTCAGTTTGGGAGAAGAAATTAGTCTAAATATGCAGGATCATTGTGGTACACATGTGTGAATGAAACAAAACACAACTCCAGGTATGTTTGTGATGAGGAAACTACATTAGAACAGAGATGAGAAATTCACATCATATAGGCCCTTTAAATTAATCTTATATTTTCCATGTTCTTACTTTTCCTGTCATATAGTAATTCACTTCATTTGGTACTATGAGCCCCTGTAGTTTCTCAGACAATAGACCTGCCTCTGCAATACCTATGTGATCTGTGCGCTGTGTCTCCAGGGCCGACTGCAGTGCTGTGTGGGCCCTGGGCTCTGAACAGGAGAGGAGCGCTATATTCATAGCCCCAAGTGCTGTTATCTGTCCCATTGTTCTACGCCTCAGTTAAAGGTGAGTGTGGGGCCCCCGCTGTGCTCTCAGGGGCCAGTCCAACACAAACACCAGGGGCCACTGTGCACCTGACAGCCTCACTATCACCGGACACATGGTTTCACAGAGGGGGCCCGGCGGCCCATGGCCCACTGACACACACGCACATAGCTGGGGTAATGGAGCGTGCCACAGCAGCTTGTTCAACACTCCAGTCTCCTGCACTCACTCCAGGTATTTACAGAAAACCAGTCGCACTGTTTATTCTTTTGTTTTTTGTTTTATTTATTTACGTCTCACCCAAAAAAGCGCTTACAGTAGACAGTTTTGTACCCGTGTTTACTGCAGTAAAAAGGTAGGTCGGTATTACCACATAACACATTTAGATCACCATGTTATCTTTTACTGTTTTGAAAATGCTCTAATCAAAAACAACATATTAACAAATTTCATAAGTTCCTTGTTTCTTTTTGATGCTCTGAGTCCACCTCCTTTTGCTCTCCATCCTAAGTCACTCCCCCTTCTGAGTGCTATTGCAACACCGTCAGCATTCATCGCACTAATGAAACTACTGCACATTGCATCAGATTTGTAAAGTGGCTATGTACAGTTTTGTATCATGTTTTTGTTTATTTCTGGAGTATTGTGTGTCTATGTGTGTGCATGTGTGTGTATGTGTGTGTTTGTGTGTGTGTGTGCGTACATGTGTGTGCGTGTACGTGTGTGTACGTCTGTGTGTTCATGTGTGTGTATATCTACGTGTGTGTGTGTGTTTATGTGTGTATATCTGCGTGTGTGTGTGTACATGTGTGTGTATATCTGTGTGTGCATGTGTGTGCTGTCGCACTGCTGTTGAAGTGGCCTTTAGTCGACCTTTACTCAGAGCCAGTTTGGCCAGCTGTGTGTTTGCTCACATTTATGGATTCAGATGTGGACTAACTTCATTCAGATGTGGACAAACAGTTAGAGAAGAGTGGTCCCACAGCGGTCTAATGCCATAGCCTGGTGCCTGGCCCTGGGGCCCATCATAAGGTCATCGTCACACTGTGAGTGTGCACAAAGCAGAGCTCCTAAGGGCCAGTACTGCAGACAAATCGCAGTGGGCGCTCCTTTATCTCATTAGACGTGATAGTATGAGCCTGATGAGGAGATCCTCATTGGCCCAGACACACACACGCGCACGCGCACGCGCACGCGCACACGCACGCACACGCACGCACGCACGCACGCACGCACGCACACACACACACACACACACACACACACACACACACACACACACACACCTAAACCTGCTCCAGATGTTGTTTTCAGTGACTTTTCATGTGTTCTGCTTCACTTTGCTAACTTTTGGGATGTGACAGAGATGGAGTGTGTCTCCAGCTCTATTTCTGTTGGTCAAAAACACTATAGTGCATGTTTGTGGCCTACTTTCTGAGGTCTTCCATGTTGTTGTTCATCATGGTGATGTGAGGGAGAAGAGAGAGTCTTTGGGGAGAAAATAGCCCTCTCATGGGACCAGAACATGTCCGTCCTGCTGAAGCAGCTCTCCCAGGAATTAGACTGTGCTATTTGTGCTGGCGGCACCCACACTCTCTCCCACTGAGGCTGTGCTCTCCCTGGGCCCTTGCATCCTATCACCACTGCTCATGACGGATTCAACACTTTATTTAATCAGCCGCATGCTGCCCAAAGGAAAGTATCGTGTTTTTGTATTTTTATGGAGAATTGTCGTGTGGTAGCACTGGTGATGTAGGCTTGTGGGCGGAGCCTTGTACAGGGTGGTACTGCTAACTGTAAGAAGGATTTGAAAAGAGCCCAGGAGAGATTGCTAAAATACTCAAACATGCATGGATGAAATCTAAAACCTCTTTGGGCATATTTTTGATGAGGGAACAATATTTTAACATGGTAAAAAGCTCCAAAAACTAAATTTTGCATAATACCCCTTCTTTAAATGAATGGAATTCTGACATACTCTCACTTTAACATGACAACTATATAACTACAGTATACTGTATACACATAGCTGTCTGAGTAGCCCACCCGCATCTGATTTGAAAACAATCCCACAGTTTGCAGTTTGTGTGTGAATATTTGATGTGAATTGGGTAGATGGGACCAGGCCATCTGGCTGTGGCCTGCAGCCTGAAGAGCAGCACTGTGGTGGGGCGGCAGTGCCCACACCTCTCCTGAATATTACATATGTGACCTGGATCCAGTAGCTTAGGCCGTTAAAGAGAGTTTACATCTGACTCATTCTGACTTGACTCCATCTTGAGCTCATCACAGAGCACTACTGCCTCATCTGCACACGCTCATATACACTCACATGTATGTGTGTGCTTTCTTATTCAAGCACCTACTTCTTCACTTGCATGTGCGCTTTCATGTGGAAACAACTAAAGGAGTTTTTATATTTAATTAATTTGCATCCATAATCTGCATCCATAGTGTATATGGCACAATGTCATTTCAAAGGCAACAGTTTTCTCTACATACACTAAACTTTCCAATCTTGTACTTAAAAGTGCATTGTGTAACTTTTCTGGTGGAAGGTCCGTCAAGTGCTTTTCTTCATGGACATGTTATTGGTTTATCTGGAATGTTTCACTTTATGGCATTAAACCTTTCTATCTTCATGTAGACCAAACCAGACCAAGTTACAGGTCAGATTTGTGGAGAGGCAACCTCATTCACGGTCAGAAATTTCAACCTTTACAGATAAAATGCCTCATTGTTATATGAAAACATTACATGATCAAATTTTTCCCCTTACATTTATGTGAGTAAATTACTGAAGACATTCTAACTGATATCTCTAAATATACTATTTTTACTGCAGTGTCTCACTGGAGACACTGACTGAGATCTGCTATACATACATTGTGCTTAAAGCCTAAAACCTGTACAAATGTTCTTACATGAGGAGATCAGTAGTGATTCATTACGTTAACATGAACATGTTAAATATTACTGCTACACTGTTGAATTGATTGTAGTTCTGGGTGAATTAGTAGCAGCTGTATTTTTGAGTAAAAGGTCTGAACAGAGTTGGTCTGTAGAGCTGCTCATCGCTGCTGCTCTATTTAACTGTGAAGAAAGCCACTTTGATTTTCAACAGAAACATGAATGAATGACAATCTGTGATAATCCCAACAAAAGGAGAGGGGGAGAGGTGAAGAGAGGGATGAGGGAGGGTAGGGGAGTGGGTGAGAAAGAGAGATACAGAAAGGGGAGTCTGCTCCAGCTCATTATGGATTCATAATTAAAGTGTCTCAGAGGACCTTTGCTCGGCAATGCCCCAGTTCTATATTCACTTTTTTGGCTTTTGTACTGTTTGGAGAAATGGCCGTGTGTTCTGCTATGCACATTTGTTTTTTAGCTCACTCTGGCCTCTCCAAAGTTTGGCCCCTGTACTCACTACTACTACTACTACTACTATTACTACTACTACTACTGTTGTGACCAACTCCACCAGACTCACAGAGACTCAGACTCACAACAGACACAGGCTCACACCAAATTCACAGACTCAACAGACACGCATTCACACTAGACTCACACTAGATTCAGACTCACACAGACTCATGCAGACTCACACAGCGTCACACAGACACATTTTTTTAGCTCAATCTCACACCATTTTCAGACTCACACCAAACTCACAGTAGACTGTGAAGAAATTAAACAAATCCAGTACGCAAAGGTCTACACCTCAAATGGAGGGTTTGTGTGCAGTGGTGCAGTGCAGCAGAGTGGACAGCCCGTAAAACTGTGCCCACGAGCTACAAGGAGAACCACGAGCTACAAGGAGAACCAGTCTGGTACCAGAGCCAGTGGAAACCTGCTTTACTGATGTGTATGCGACCTGTTCATTATGTCCACACACACACACACACACACACACACACACACACACACACACACACACACACACACACACACACACACACACACACACACACACACACACACACACACACACACACACAGAGCTTTCTCTTCTGATGGAATGTAACAGCTGGTGAAATGTCAGCCTGGCCTTTTCTCACAGAGGGGTGGGAGCCTGGATGTGCCCACCGCTCCACACACTACTCACACTCACATGTTCGTGATTATAATGCATTACTGTCAATACAGATGGAGCAGATGTGTTCAGAGTCTGTGTCTATGATCATCAAAAAGCATTATCATTTAGTCATTATTAGTATTATTTGTATTTAAAAGTACACACTGTATTTGTCATATGCTTGTCTCCATGGAGATGTTATTGCCTTCCCTGGAATGTTCCACAGTATGGCATTGAGCTAATCTATCTACCAAATATTGTATTTTTCTTGCTCAAAAATGCCATGTATGTTTTATGCCATCCTTATGAACATTCTAAGCAAAGCAATAACCCTAAGCTCACCCTTCACCAGAAAAGTAACATAGTGCCCTTTAATTAAGGTAATAGCTACATTAATAACATGTGCACCTACTGGTTTAAAAGGGCAAAACAATCACACTCCCAATATTCAGTAAGATCTTTATGCTTTACTCAGACTCTAAGTAAGATATCCAAAACCACTTTGTATTTTTATTGATTTATTGTTTTATTTTTTTAATACATTAACAAAATGATGGAACCTGGTTCTAAACATTTTTTTTACATTTATATGTACCAAGTAGATGCAATTTTGGCAATAGTTGAAAAATATAAAATGCTAACTTACAATTATATACATAAACTAGAAAAAGTTTCAATTTCCATTTCTCCTTCCACACACTTCCACCAGCTCATCCAGGGGGATTATGGATTCCCTTCCCAGGCCACAAAGAGACACAGCCCCTCCAATGTGTCCTGGCTCTTCCTTGGAGCCTCCTCTAAGTGGATCTCATGCTCCTTCCCTCCCAGGTCTGACTTACTGCAGAGAACACAGCTCCAGCTGCGGTCATACAGGGACTGGACAGCCCTGAGCAAAGGGCCCTGGACCCCAGACTAGTCCCGCAGAGTCTCCCACAGGACATCATGAGGAACACAGTCAAATGGCTTCTCCAGATCCACAAAGCATGTGTGGACTGGCTGGACAAACTCTCATGAAGTCTTGAGCACCCGATAGAGAGTATAGAGGTGGTCCAGTGTTCTGTGACTAGGACAAAAACCACACTGCTCCTCCTGAGTCCAAGGTCAGATTCTCCTCTCCAGTACCCTGGAATGGCAAAGGAGAAATTCAATTTGTCGACTGAACAAATGTTTATTTAGGTCAAAAATGTTTCGCAGCTCATCCAAGCGCTTATTCAGTTCTGGTCAGATGCTGGTTTTATCTCCATGTCTCCTGATGACACCAGGCCAATGGATGCTCTTTTTGACTGCATTCTAGATATCAAATCCTGGATGGCAGAAAACTTTCTTCAGCTTAACCAGGACAAAACGGCGGTTTTAGTCATCGGTCCTGAGACCCAGAGAGAGAAACTTTTACCCAAACTATAAGCACAGTCAGACTTTTATCCCATGACAGAGGCAGAGATGTTCCCCCAGTGTGTCCAAAACACACATTTTAAATGGATTCAGCTAAATGCAAAATGTTTTTCCTATTCAAGTGTAGAGTCAAAATATTCTAGCCCTCTTTTTGGCCTTGGCCCACAGTTTAGGAAAATTTGCTGTAAATAACAGAGATCTGATTCTTGACATTATCAGAGGGTTACAAATGTAACACTAATTAGCAGCAAAGCAACAAGAATTCATTAAATAAAGAAATCTTTCAATTAATGATTGATCAGTTTAATTAAGTGTGTGGGGGAATGGGAGGGGTGATAAAGATGCCAGTGACTGAGTATAATTAGGACATGAGCGCAGAGGCGACAGCAGACACAGACCACACAGAGACAGCACAAAGCACAGAGACACCACAGAGACACCACAGAGACAGTACAGAGACAGCACAGAGACAGTACAGAGACAGCACAGAGACAGTACAGAGACAGCACAGAGACAGTACAGAGACAGCACAGAGACAGCACAGAGACAGCACAGAGACAGTACAGAGACACCACAGAGACAGTACAGAGACAGCACAGAGACAGTACAGAGACAGTACAGAGACAGCACAGAGACAGCACAGAGACACCACAGAGACAGCACAGAGACACCACAGAGACAGTACAGAGACACCACAGAGACAGCACAGAGACAGTACAGAGACAGCACAGAGACAGTACAGAGACAGTACAGAGACAGCACAGAGACAGTACAGAGACAGTACAGAGACAGCACAGAGACAGTACAGAGACAGTACAGAGACAGCACAGAGACAGTACAGAGACACCACAGAGACAGCACAGAGACACCACAGAGACAGTACAGAGACAGTACAGAGACAGTACAGAGACACCACAGAGACAGCACAGAGACACCACAGAGACAGCACAGAGACAGCACAGAGACAGTACAGAGACAGTACAGAGACAGCACAGAGACACCACAGAGACAGCACAGAGACACCACAGAGACAGTACAGAGACACCACAGAGACAGCACAGAGACAGTACAGAGACACCACAGAGACACCACAGAGACAGTACAGAGACAGCACAGAGACAGTACAGAGACAGTACAGAGACAGCACAGAGACAGTACAGAGACAGTACAGAGACAGTACAGAGACAGCACAGAGACACCACAGAGACAGCACAGAGACAGTACAGAGACAGCACAGAGACAGTACAGAGACAGCACAGAGACAGTACAGAGACAGTACAGAGACAGCACAGAGACAGTACAGAGACAGTACAGAGACAGCACAGAGACAGCACAGAGACAATACAGAGACAGTACAGAGACAGTACAGAGACAGCACAGAGACAGCACAGAGACAGTACAGAGACAGTACAGAGACAGTACAGAGACATTGCTCTATCACATGGCCCCAGATGAATGAAGCCCAGAGATCTATGTGTGGAACCTGCTCTTATCTGTGAGCAGCGATACAGGCCTCTTTGTGCAAAACTGATTTTAAGTGCTCTAAACTAGGCCCCCTAGAAGTGATTTTTAGTAGTTCCAGAATGAAAATTGTTGTGATTGTCAATGGCAATGACATCCATAGGAGCATATTTCTTATGAAACATCCTTGCCTCTCTAAATCTTCACGCTGATACAGCCCTTCCATTCAAACTTTACAAACTTTGTACCTAAAGCACACTTACATTCCCAGGGCCTCCAGGATTACCACTTGTACTTCTGGGTCACATCTTCACCACCTTTTTAAAAAATGTTTTTTTTTTTTTTTTTTTTTTTTTTTTTACTTTTTGTTGTATAAAAAACAATACTTGTATTGGAGAATGGTCCACACAAACAGTTTGAAGATTGCCTCTCGTATTTCGTATTTATTTTGAGATCCATTAGCTGTGGAAGCACAGAACTACTCTTCCTGGAGTCATCGTTACATATAGAATTGACAGCACAATAACAAACACACACACACACACACACACACGCACACACACGCACACACACACACACACACACACACACACACACACACACACACACACACACACACACACACACACACACACACACACACACACGTGTAAAAGGCACAACGTTCTTGTGCCTTTTAGCTTTACAGTGTTGTGTTTTTTAGTTGATTGTAAATACTTATTATTTATATTTATATTATTTTCCTACTGTTTCTGAAACTTGCGTTGTGACACTGCAATTTCTCCATTGTGGGACAAATAAAGAATATATATATATATATATATATATATATATATATATATATATATATATATATATATATATATATATATATATATATATATATATATATATAAACAAACATACACACTGGACCCAGTTCACGCGTTCACACTGATGTTACATAAAACAGGTAAAGAGAGACATCACTCATTGCAACTGCAACACAGTAGATTAGAGATTTTTTGTCTTTTGGGGACACTACTGCTAATACCTTTTCAGGAGTACTTAAAATTGACGTTTAGTATTTGCAAAAAAAAAAATCTCTTGGTAGATTATTCCAAGCAGACATTGATCTGTATTTTACAGAGCTTCTTCCATGGTTTGTTTTTACTTTAGGTAATTTGAATCTACCCTCTGTGGCATTTCTGGTTTCATATTGGTGCCCATCTTAACTAAAGCATACAGTAGCACTTGATAAAACACATTTGGTAATTTAGTTGCTATAATGTTTCTTGTCAGATTAAGCAGGGAAGCTTTGAATCTCTCTTTTACCTTTAACCAGGACAACACAGAATGTTTCCAATTTACATTTGTTCTATATGTACATCGAAGAGCACATTGAGCTACCTTATTTTGGACCATTTGCAGCTCCTTTATGTGCGACACAGCAGCACATCTCACCAACTCTCAGAACAGAAATCTAACTGTGAGAGTAGAAGTGTTTCTATGACATCTGCAACCATGTTCAATGATAACAAATGGGAACATCTTCTAACCATTGCGAGAGTCCTGCCCATCCTACACACTACAGCACTGATGTGTTTAGACCAGGACAGTCTTTCATCAGTCTCTACTCCAAGAAGCCTGACCACTTGGACCTGCTTGACATTTCTATCTTTCATTGTAAGGCTTAACTAAGGCTCATCTCATCTGGTTCCAAACACAATACTTTTTGTCTTGTCAATATTTAGAGCTAATTTGCTGCTGCAACCCACTCATACACATATTTTAATTCTTCCATTAAGACAGTTTGAAGTTCTCCAGTTGTAGTGTGTGATGAATAAATTGTTAAGTCATCAGCATACATGGCTATTTTAAAATTTTGTAACACTAATGGAATTCCTCCCTCCTGTGGGCTCACCACCTGCAGAGGGGTTCATAGGGGTCTATGGTGCACAGAGTAATGGGCAGCGTGCTGCCCCCGCGACCCAGCCGGATTAAGCGGGAGAAAATGGATGGATGGATGGGTAACACTAATGGCAAGTCATTTGTATATATAGAAAACATGAGTGGACCTAGACAGCTCCCCTGTGGTCCACAGCACAGCACATCTCTTTCATCTGAAAAACTTCCATTAAAAAAGATAGTTTGTTTCCTCTTTAGATAACTCTGAAGCCAAAGTGATGCTGCTGAACTGAACCCATAACATTCCATTTTTCTTAACAATAGGTTGTGGTCAATAATATCAAAAGCTGAACTAAAATCTAATAATACTGCACCTGCCAACCTCTTATTATCTATTGCTGTAAGCCAGTCACTTGTCATTTGAGCCATGGCCGTAGTAATCGAATGGCCTACACTGCAAGCATGCTGAAAATCAGTATTTAAATTATTGTCTGAAAAAGAGGACTGGATTGGACTGGCTTGAGCAAGGAAACATGGGAACTTTGATGTATTCTGAGAGGGAGGCAACTTTAATCAGACCACAGCAGGATTGATGATTTTCTCAATTTCACAGGGGCCAATATATCATGGAGCAGGTTTTCTAAAGTCAGTTTTTAAAGGTATATCTCTGGAAGATAGCCACGCTTTCTGACCTGGTTTGTAGTCAGGGGCAGTTGTCCAGTGTTTGTCAGCTGTTTTGTGGTTTTGTTCCACTGAACGGAGTAGAGATGCCCGAGCAGTTGCCCAGATGAGCTGGCATCGCTGGAGAATGGTTCTTCACAGATGTCCTTTTCCTGTTCAGGGAACAGAAATGGCAAATATCCCAGTGAACACTCAAATGGAGACATACCGGTAGCAGAGGATGAGAGTGAACTGTGGACATATTCAATCCATGGCAGGTAATCATTCCAGTTGGATCCTGGGCAGCAATGCAATGAAGTGCAGCTTCCAGGTCCTGATTAGCCCTCTCACACTGGCCATTGGATGAGAGACTAATTTTGGCACAAAGGGCTTCGCAAAAGATTCTCCACACTCTAGAAATAAACTGTGGGCCACGGGCTGAAAAAATATCAAGTGGAATTCCATGGATAATAACAACATGTTGCACTAGCAAGTTAGTGGTTTCTTGGGCTGAGGAAGTTTAGTCTGTCAATTATAGTCAGAATGACAGAATTACCTTGGGAGACTGGAAGACCAGTAACAAAGTCGAGGGCAATGTGAGACCAAGGTCAACTTGGAACAGGAAGAGAATGTAGACAACCTGCTGGTGGCTGGTGAGAAGATTTACCTCTGGCAAAAACTATACAGGCAGATATGAATTCTCTTGTATCCTTCAAGTGTTGGCAACCAGAAATAGCAACAGAGTAGACTGATTGTCCCCCCAACTCTAGGATGGCAGAAGAATCGGGAGGTATGCCCCCAATGAATGACCTGAGAACATACGGAGTTAGGGACAAACAGATGGTTATCCATACAGACGGTGGTCCATTACCTGGATCAGGTTCAGCCTGTTGTGCCTCCTTCACCACAGATTCAATCTCCCAAGTTATGGATCCAATCACTCTGGGGGGTGGAAGATTGGTGTCAGTCTCATCTGGAGTCTCTGTAGAAACAAACTGATGGGACAGTGATGACTATGATGTTATTTAGCCCTCCATAGTCAATACAAGGACGCAAAGACTTGTCCTTTTTATCCACATAGAAAAATCCTGCACCGACGGGAGAGGAGGATGGTCTAATAATACCTGCTGTCAAAGAGTCCTTTATGTAGCGCTCCACTGCCTTATATTCAGGGCAAGACAGGTTGTACAGATGACTGCTGGGAAGGTGGGCACCAGGAAAGACGGTCAATGGCACAGTTGTATGGCCGGTGTGGAGGCAAGGATAAGTACTTCAGCACTTTGCTGAAAACATCTCAAATCATGAGATTCATCTGGGACACCGGACAAGTCAGGTGGCTAAGAAGGAGATGGGGCAGCACGAGCTGGGGGAAGGGCTGACTGCAAGCAAACAGTATCACGCAATGAACTCCAGCTCAGAATCTTTCCTCCCACCCAATCAAAATGTGGGTTATGGAGCTGTAACCAAGGGTAACCCAGAATTAATGGTGAGTGGGGAGCAGTGATCAGGTGAAAATTTAAAAGCAGAGTAAGAAGAAATGTACGACTGGCCAAGAACTGTCCATCCAGAGCTTTAGCTACCAAGGGAGTGCCCAGGGGTTCCATCGCCAACCCAGATTCATGTGCAAAGTTGAAATCTAGAAGGTTCTCTTCGGGCCCCAGAATCAATTAATGCAGTTAGAGACAATGTGAATTCTTTAAAACAAATGATAGCAGAGATTTGCATTCTTTTCGGGGGTGGGGGGGGGTGTAATATCTTGGGTTATGAAAGGACTCACGGACATCATTGGAAAGTTTCTTGTTTTTTATATAACGTTACATAGCACAGCGAAACATGTTTGTGCTGCCACTCACTCGCTGATATAACCCTATAACAACAGCCTATAATGCCCCCAAGAGGTCACTGGTAGTATTACACTCCATCTACTACATTCCTCCCCTCTTAAGTTGTTACTTCCATACTAACAAAAATAAGTAACTAACCAGTCATTTTGTATCTTTATAACTAGCCAGCTTAACACTTAACAGTAATTTAACAACAACTACAATCATTGTTTTTTTTTTTTCTTTTTCTAAACATTTAACATTTATAATCTTTCAAGTAACTAGGTTTAGACACAGTCCTTTGTGAACGTCGTGCCGGTGTCACTGTTTGTTGTGATGGCGCTTCTTTCACGGTCTCTGGGGAAGGTATGTTTGCCACAGGTGGTGTTTTATTTTGAACATTTCCTTCCGGGATACTGTTATTTCTCACTGACACCGGGGACACTGACACTGCCGCATCTTCAGGTGGTGACATCAGTACTGGAGGTAGCGCTGTGATGTTAAGTTCTGTCAAATCCTTGTCTTTGGTTCTTACCAGGATCTGGTCAACATGCCTTGTCACAATGGTTCCTCCTCCCAACATCACCTTGTAAGACAATGGACCTGTGACCTTGGCAATAAACCCTGGGATCCATTTAGGTCCATAACTGAAGTTTCGTGTGCTCACTGCATCTCCCACTTGGAAACTTCTCTCGAGTCCTTGCCTGTCATGATGTTTCTTTTGAATGCGCTGTTTCCGCTCCACTTTGGTCCTGAGATCCGGATGCACAAGATCCAGTGTAGATCTTAATCTTCGGCCTTGTAACATTTCTGCCGGTGTCAGCCCTGTGGTGGACTGAGGGGTAATGCGGTAGTTAAACAGTACTCTTGAAACTTGTAGTAATACTCCCTTCACCAGCCTTTTTCATCATGGACTTAAATGTCTGGACTGCTCTCTCAGCGCAGCCGTTTGAAGAAGCGTGGTAAGGAGCAGAGGTGATGTGTTCAATGCCGTTCTTCCTCAGGAATTCTTTGAACTCCACACTCACAAAACAGGACCCATTATCGAAACAATAGTCTCTGGTAATCCCTGATTGCTGAAACTTTTTCGTAGACATTCAATTGTAGTGGCTGAAGTTGCTGAGGTTACTGGATAAGCATCCATCCATTTGGAATGGGCGTCCATCAAAATCAGAAACATATGGCCCATAAAGGGTCCAGCATAGTCAATATGTAACCTCTGCCACGGTTTACTTGGCCACTCCCAAGGGTGAAGTGGTGCTGGAGCTGGTAAGTTTCGATGTTGTTGGCATGTGTTGCATCCTTTCACCAATGCTTCAATGTCAGTGTCTAGCTTTGGCCACCAGAAGTAACTTCGTGCTAATGCTTTCATTCTGGTGATACCTGGGTGACCATGATGCAGTTGACGTAGTAATGCTACACAACCTGGCGAAGGGACCACCACACGTGACCCCCACAATATACAACCATCTTGGACACTCAGTTCTGTTTTTCTCACCTCGTACGGCTGGAAAGCTGGATCTGAGTGATGTGGTGGCCAGCCATGTTGGACAAACTGCATTACTTGGGACATAACGGGGTCGATGCGCGTCCACTGGCTCAGTTCACTTGCCGTCACGAGTGTTATATCTTCCATCATCAGTACTCGGTCCTCTGACTCTTTCTTGGTGGACGGCTGAGGCAGAGGGAGTCGGCTCAAAGTGTCGGCATTACTGTGGTGTTTACCAGGCTGATAAACAATTTCATATTCATAAGCTCTCAAGGTTACAGCCCAACGTTGAATGCGAGGCGAAGCCATTTGAGGTACTGCTTTCATCTCATTGAAAAGTGACAGTAATGGCTTGTGGTCTGTACAAATAACAAACCTCCTTCCATATAAGTATTTATGGAAGCGTTTGATACCAAATATCACGGCCAGACCTTCCTTGTCTAGTTGTGAGTAGTTTGATTCTGCTGGTGTAAGTGTCCGTGACATGAAACCAATGGGTCGCTCTTGTCCCTCTGGCATGCGATGTGACAACACTGCCCCTAGCCCATAAGGCGATGCATCACAGGACAGTATTAAGTCTTTTTGGCTGTCATAATGCACTAACACTTCCGATGACTGCATGAGTCTTTTGGACTTTTCAAAAGCTCTCTCTTGTTCTTCCTGCCAACTCCACTGTGTATCTTTCCTTAACAATTTATGTAAGGGAGCGAGCAATGTTGACAGGTTTGGCAAAAATCTATTGTAGTAGTTGAGTAACCCCAAGTAAGCTCTCAGTTCAGTGACATTGGTGGGTGCTGGTGCTTGTTCTATAGCTGCTACCTTATTTGGCAGAGGATGGAGCCCTGATGCATCCACTTTGTGTCCCAGGAATTCCGCCTCTTGCTCCATGAAGGTACACTTGTTTCGCTTCAGCCGTAGACCTGCCTCTTGTAACCTACTTAGAACCTCGTTTAGGGTCTCCAGGTGCTCGTGGTTACTTCGGCCGGTCAGCAGGATGTCATCCAAGTACACCGCCACATTTGGGACTCCCGCCACCAGGCCTTCCATCATACGTTGAAAAATGGCTGGACTGGAGGACACACCAAAGGGTAGACAATTCACCTGAAAAAGACCTTTGTGTGTGTTAATGGTGACATATGGTTTTGATGCCTCGTCCAGTGTGACTTGCTGATACGCATGACTGAGGTCCAGTTTACTGAACTTCTCACCCCCAGTCAGCTTCTCAAATAAGTCCTCCAACTTAGGTATTGGATACTGCTCTAGCTTGGAGACTTGATTCACTGTGAGCTTGTAGTCACCACAAATGCGTGCTGAACTGTCAGGCTTTAATACTGGCACTATTGGTGCAGCCCACTCTGAAAATTTCACTGGCTCAATTATGCCCTGCTTTGTGAGTCTCTCCAGCTCTGTTTCAACTTTCTTTCTCATGGCGTAGGGTACTGGCCTTGGCTTGTAGAACTTTGGAATAACATTTTCTTTTATGTATATTTTTGCTGGCGGGCCTCTCCAGGTCCCCAATTCCTCTTTGAAAACCTCTTCATTTTGCTGAAGCACATTTTTCACGGTCAGCTGAGGCTGTTCAATCTTATGGACATGTACACAGTTCATTTCCAACTCTGTCAGCCAAGCCCGGCCCAGCAGGTTTGGTCCACTGCCTGCTACCACTACTACTGGTAACTGCTTGACTTTGTCTTTGTATTTTACAGTTACAGCTGCCATCCCTAGTGTGGGAACTCTTTCACCTGTATATGTTTTCAAAGTCATTGAGCAATTTTGCAGCTCCTGTGCTCGTCCAGTTTCCCATAACTTGCCATATTCTGTTTTTGTCAAAATCGTCACACTGCAGCCTGTATCCACTTCAAATTGGACTATGTTCCCGTTGATGTCTAACTGTGTGGTAATCGGGTCAACTTTTGTCATTTTTACATCTTTCAAGTTGTGCAGTGTAAACACTTCTTCATCACTGGATTGTGGATCTGGGGACTCACTCACGTGATGTGTGAACTGCCTTTTTCCTTTGTGACTCTCCTTTCTGTCCTTTAGCACAGTCTTTCCTCCCCCCTTTTTCTGGTGGTCAGTAGGGGGCGCTGACCTGCACATCTTCCTCACGTGTCCTTTCTTTCCACAGCTGTGACACTTCTCATTTAAAAATCGACAGTCCCTTGGCAAGTGATCAGCTCCACACCTATAACAGGTTATCTGACCACCCTTGCCTTGCCGTTTGTATTCCATTTTTACCTTATGCACAGACAGTGATGTACTTTTGCTTACAGTACCTTCCAGCGTTTTTGGTTGTAAATCACGTATGTCTTTATTCGCTGTCTCAATTGCTTGTGCCAGCTTCAAGGCCTTTTCAAATGTTAGCTCTGGCTCTGCTAACAGTCTCCTCTGTATGCGGTCATCAGCAATACCACACACAAGCCTGTCCCGTAGCATCTCCTTCAGTTTATCTCCGTAGTTACAATGTTGAGCCAGCTCCCGCAGTACTGCCACATACTCTGTAACAGTCTCATTTGTAGCTATAGTCCTTGAATTAAATTTAAATCTTTGGACTATTTCACTGGGCTTTGGATTGTAATGTGTCTGAAGAAGATTAGTCAACTCCGTGAATGACTTGTCACCTGGCTTGTCAGGGCTTAGTAAGTTTCTCATCAAACTGTAGGTATTGCTGCCGACAGAGCTCAACAGCATGGCCCTCTTTCTTCCTGCGTCCGTAATCCCATTTGCTTCAAAGAAGTGCTCCAAAACTTTGCAATATTCCTCCCAAGTCTGCGTCTGACTGTCAAATGCAGTAAGCGTCCCTATCATGGAAACAGCCATCCCGCCGTCAGCGCTAGCTTCCTCGTTATCAGACATTAGCCGAGAATCCGCTTTGTAGAACTCTCAAGCTGTTTTTATTCATTAACAGCGTCTTCTGAGCTCACCAGTTTCCTCGTCGCCAAATGTAATATCTTGGGTTATGAAAGGACTCACGGAAATCTTTGGAAAGTTTCTTGTTTTTTATATAACGTTACATAGCACAGCGAAACATGTTTGTGCTGCCACTCACTCGCTGGTATAACCCTATAACAACAGCCTATAATGCCCCCAAGAGGTCACTGGTAGTATTACACTCCATCTACTACGGGGGGGGGGGGGGGGATGAGATCCTGTGGTCCCCAAACTGGATCCCCTCCGGCAATCTGAATCTGAAAAACTAACTCGATCCATGCATCTGAATCATGGAGTTAGTTTTTCTGCCACTTGTGTAGGGTTATTTACCTTGTGTGTAAATGACCACAAACGTCTGCATACATTTGAATATGGACTTCGGGACAAACTGAAGGGAGGTCATTTATGTAAATGTGGCAGTCGAGGGATTAACACCATAGAATATGACAATGTCTATGATCTTCTAAGTGTTGCAGCAACGCCACCTCAAATCGAGTTGAGGAAATAGAATTTAACTATAAGGCACACAGGTAAGCATATCAACAAGAGAGAGGGAGCTAGGTTCCATAATTTACAGAGTCTTTATTTTTCACATTTTAAAAGGGTACATTTAATTGAATTACTAGAATTATTTAAAAATAACTATTTGCTTTAAAAGTGAGCAACACGAGATAAAACCACAAAACGGCGACACCAACCTGCATCTCGGCTACTGCAAAAGAGACAGTTAAACAGCATTAAGCACTACAGTCCCAAGCCGTGCAATAAAAAAACAAAACTAATACAAAAAAAAGGCAAAACAAAACATGGCAAAGCAGAACAAGGCAGGAGGCAAAGCAGAACAAAGCAGGAGGCAAAGCAGAACAAAGCAGGAGGCAAAGCAGCAGTAGCGGCGCGCTCGAGCCGCTGCGGATCACCGCCGGCATCACGGTGGAAATGGCACGCAATCCCAGGCTTGTGTAAAAAGCAAAACTGCACAGATTACCGCTGCAGACGTGGTCCAAACACGGATCGACGCCAGACCCCTTTTACGGGTCGCCAGTCACACGCCGCACTGTCGCCACGGTTTGGGAGACACAGCGGCGAACAGCAAAAACTTAGTGGAGTGAGGTGCAAACTGTGCAACAACTGGAATGGGGCGCGCACTACGTGTTACGCACTACGGAGCGAGGGACCGATGTGGCGCTGAGCTGCGGCCGAGCAGCGGCACTGAGCTGAGGACAGTGAGGCCACCAAGGGAAACCCGGAAGAGCGTGTGGATCAAAAGGGGGAGTTACGGAGGAGGGAGCGCTTAAATAGTCCACCGGCCCGCGCCGCAGGGCGTCAGGTGAGTGCACTTACGTCATGGGCCTCAATAGTGTCTTGCCACATAAAGGAAAAAGAGCAATGGACTAGGGTTGTTCCGATTGTTCCATCGTCATTTATGACCCACCGTAGCGATGGATAGTAAGCATCGCGAAATCAGAAACATGCACTGACCTTCTTTAGCTCTCATTGACCTAAAAACTTACCAGGGTTTCCACGTTTAATGATCAAATCACAAATAAAACAAAAAATAAATTAGAGTTTAAGTCAGACATAACAATTAAAATACTGTGTGGCTACCAAAAATAAGCCTTATTCTATTATTTTCTATTATTCTATTATTTATTATTATTAGGCTATCATTATTTATATCTTTACCACCGTGCAATGCAAATTGTGCCTTCCAGCTGTGAAACACCTGTCATCGTCCAAGGACTCTACTTCCAATCTGAAGAAACATTTACAGGTAAGACTGCTAATATTAACTAGTTAGCTAGCAAACCTGTTAATACAGGTCCTATTACATCCTCTAAAAACTATTTTGGGACTGTATGTGGTGATGCTGGGGACTGGGTGGCATTTTTTGCAAAACATGCGTCGACATTGACAGTTGTTGTAATATCGTCGATATTACACATGCACTTGTTAGACCAGGGGTCGGCAACCTTAAATACTCAAAGAGCCATTTGGACCGCCTCCCACAGAAAAGAAAACACCCGGAGCCACAAAACCCTTTTGACATCTAAACCAGTGCTAACCAGGGGAACTACAGGCAAAACTACAACTCCCAGAAAACGGACTACCATCCTCCACTACAGCTCATAAGCGCGAGTCTTAAGAGAATTATTTACACCTTTCAGTCTTTTCATCACAACAGTAGCAACATAAATAAAATGCATGAGTGAAATAAAGAACTGCGCTGCACATGTACGACCTGCACACGTATAATCTCTGAAAAGTTTAACATGAACCATCTCCAACACGATAGAAGCACAGAACAGACTCACCATAGGCAGAACATCCCTCAGTCACAGAAAGAACACGCATATTCCACTGAGTCCTGCCCTTTAGTCCGACAGAAGCTGACCGCATCAGCGGCACAAGGAGCGAGCTGTTTTTTCAGTCTTATAGTTTATGCAAATTAGCCATGTGGTTTTAAGTTTCACTTCTGTATAACGTAAACAAATGTGCGCAAAGCTGCATTAAACACATTATTATTTGAGTCCTCCTCGTAGGAAATAAAAAGCCAAACTTAAATGATCCACTGTCGCGTGTACCGCGTGTACCAGTCTCATCAGCCGCGAAAGCAAATGAATCTGCCCACGTTCTGTTTTCTTCAGAAACTTTTCTTTTCTTGGATTTATCCATCATTGGGCCGAAAATCATACTGCTGATGTAGGTGCCGGTAAGTCCGGGCTGCCAGTGTGTGCCGGGTGGCGCACATCGGCGGCTTTGAAGCATGTTTTGAGCGACAAAAATATTAAAAACGTTTTATTTAAATGTTACAAGAGTACCATTATCTACAATTTTAGATTTACATTTAAAAATGAACAAACTAAAATAAAAATACAGTGTAATTAAATACTCATTATTTTCCAAAGTCACAGGGAGCCACGACAGAACGATGAAAGAGCCACATGCGGCTCTGGAGCCGCGGGTTGCTGACCCCTGCTTTAGACTATAGCTCTCCAAAAATGTGTTCATGAATTTCACCAATCAATTCCCCCGTCCGCCGACGATATCATTGTCCATCGTGATGTTTCACTGTAAACATCGTCATCTGCCAATTAAGGAGACATTGCCCAACCGTACAATGGACCTCAATGGAACCCTGTGGAACACCTGTTGCTAGAGGGAGGGGTGCTGAGTAGTGACCATTGATTTTGACTGACTGCGATTGGTTCGTTATTGCTTCAGGTGAAAAGTTAAAGGTGTTAAGCTTTCTTAGTAATGTTTTGTGATTGAAAGTATCAGATGCTTTCTTTAAGTCCAAGAACACAGCTCCAACAACTCCACCTTTGTCCAGTATATGTTTGATGTTTTTCAGTTAAGTAAATTAATTAAATTAAGTTGGCACTCCCTGTGGAATCTTTAGCTCGAAAACCAAATTGCATAGGGTGAAGTGTAAACAAACTAGTGTTAAGATGTGTGATTATTTGTTTTTCTCTGCAATACTGGACACTGTAGGCAGAATACTGATTGGTCTATAGTTAAACACCAATAAACAATCTTCACTTTTGTAGATAGGAGTTTATGCTCAGCATAAACTCAGCATGTGTGTGTATGTGACATCGAGACGTGTGTGACATGGACACGTGTATGACATAGACATGGGTGTGACATGGACACGTGTGTGTGATATGGACACATGTATGTGTAATATGGACATGCGTGTAATATGGACACGTGTGTACGATATGGATATGTGTGTGATATGGACACGTGTGTGATATGAGTACGTGTGTGATATGGATGTGTGTCTGATTTGAACACATCTGTGTATATGATATGGATACTTGTGTGCGTGACATGGATATGTGTGTGTGTGATATGGACATGTGTGTGATATGGACATGTGTGTGTGACATGGATTTGTGTGTATGACATGGACACATGTGTGTGATATGAATGTGTGTAATATGGATGTGTGTGATATGGACATATGTATTTGTGAAAATCTGTGAGTGATAACTGCCAGCGAGGGGGTGGGGCCAGGCCATCTGGGAATATGATATGGACATGTGTGTGTGTGAGATATGGACACACGTGTGATATGGACACGTGTGTGATATGAATGTGTGTGTGATATGGACATGTGTGTGTGCGATATGGACACATGTGAGTGTGACATGGATATGTGTGTGTGTGTGTGTGTGAGAGAGACTTGGACACACACGTGTGTGACATAAACACAGGTGTGCATGTGTGTCTATGCCCGGTCTGTAGACAGGATGTGTCCCGGCCACAGACAGTATAGAAGTGGGCTAAGTGAGTGTGACGTCACCCACAGCGTTCAGTGCCACTCAAATGAAGCTCATGATGCTCGCGGTTGCAGGTGCGAATTAGGAGTCCGGCTCTATATTATGAACAGGATGTTTTTAACAAACAAAATAGCAAAAAAAACCCACCAGGATCATGTAGAGTGGGTTAATACGAAGACCAAAATGACGAGGTTCACTGAAGCAGTTATAGAGAGAGGGCCCAATATTTTAAGTCAATGGGAGCCAGAGTCAGAAGAAGCCGTAAGTGCCCTCATGCGAACTTCCTATTTGGAACATGGCAGCTGGCGCATCAGCTATGTCCATTTATATATACAGTCTATGGTCCCGGCCCAGTGAAAGTGAAGACATGTCTCTAAATGTGTCAATGATAATTGTCATTGAGGGGGCTGGGGCCGGGCCCTCTGGGAATAGGGAATACATATGAGAGGTAAGTCAATTAAAGAGGCACTGCTTCTGCTCTGAGCCAAGTGGAGCGATTCACAGCGAGTCAGAGCTCTGAGGTGTCAGGACATAGGAGAGAGAGATTGTAAAGAGACGTATGCAAAGGTCATGACCGCAATTGTAGCCAGACATTTCATTTTGGCATTCTTATACAAACTGTATTTGGAAAGTGATCAGAGTTAGTTGTAGTATTGTAGTTAGTATGTAGTTTGATAATCCCTCTATGGATTTTTACGGGCTAAGGGCTCTGGGGGGGGGGCTTCATGCACACACCGTCCTCATGGAAAACACACGAAGAAATGCATATGATGCAGCTTTTAAGTTAAAGGCAATTGATCTGGCTGTTGTGAACAATAATCTCATTATATTAATTTCATAGTTACCTCCGCCAAGGAGGTTATGTTTTCGCCTGAGTCTGTTTGTTTGTTTGTTTGTTAGTTTGTTAGTTAGTTAGCAAGATAACTGTAGTAGATGGAGTGTAATACTACCAGTGACCTCTTGGGGGCATTATAGGCTGTTGTTATACGGATATACCAGCGAGTGAGTAGCAGCACAAACATGTTTCTCTGTGCTATGTAACGTTATATAAAAAACAAGAAACTTTCCAATGATGTCCGTGAGTCCTTTCATAACCCAAGATTTTACAATAACTCAAAAAGTTATGGACGGATCTTGATGAAATTTTCAGGAAATGTTCCTAATGGTAAATCCAACAGATGATTAAATTTTGGTGATGATCCAGGAGAAATCCTGGATTCTGGATCACTTTGAAAACTGAGCTGCTTGGCGGAGGTCTGCGCTCTCTGAGTGCTTTTCTAGTTAATGCTTGCTACAGTTAAAGTGCAAAATGTTCTGCTCAGTAACCTTGAATGATGAATGCTACTCTGTTTAATGATACAAACTGCAGAAGCGCCGGAAAATTCCCAAACTAAAAGCTAAAGATAACATTTACAAATGAACAATACAAAAGCTTTGGTTAAACCCGCAGACCCTCAGACTCTCCCTCTGCTAGATGCTTATAGACTCTCTGATATTTTTTGCCTGTATGTCACCCTGATGCTGTGAATCCTACTGTAAGATCATTAAAGTACTGTAGAATGATCTACATGCCTCTGCGCCTGTTTTTTCTTTTTACAAGATACAACTGAAATCAGCACTGTTGAAGAAGAAATAGA
Organism: Taenioides sp. WSHXM2023; assembly: GCA_029959045.1. Classification (NCBI taxonomy): domain Eukaryota; kingdom Metazoa; phylum Chordata; class Actinopteri; order Gobiiformes; family Gobiidae; genus Taenioides; species Taenioides sp. WSHXM2023. The sequence continues at coordinate 31,815,233 of CM057100.1, forward strand.
GTTGCTGCATGTAAGCTTGGCATCAATGAGTCGATGGTGAGACGTTGGCAATGGCAGCATGACGAACTGACTCAATGCAAAAAGACGACAAACGCTTTCACTGTTCGGAAAAAGCATGTACCAGTATTTAATTAACCATCATTCTGTGCAAATATCTCAAGTTACAACGTGGACACCTGCGGCTTACAGACAAGTGCAGCCTATATATGTTAAAAAAAAAAAAAAATCTTCTCAAATTTAGTTGATGCAGCTTATATTCAGGTGTGCTCAATAGTCTGGAAATGACTGTATCTTGAGTGCCTATTCCTTTTCTACTCTATTTTCTTGCTGTTCTTAAACTGTGCATTGCAACACTTTCCCAATTTCCAATTTGTGGAGCAAATAAAGGTACTTTTACTTTCTGCGTTTGGGAGCCTGGTAATATTACACATAGCAAAAAAGGTAGAGGTATACGCACATCACTGATGTAAGGCTACTACACTGAACAAAGCTTGCACACTTACTCCCAAACTGCTTTAAATGAATAACATCAGGTCATAGTTCTCTCTGTGTGCCACTCCCATATAAACCTTTTGCTCTCTGATTGGTTAGCCAATCCATAAGTGAGCCATAGGAGATGTCGACACAACACAATATATAACACAATACACGTTGTACATCATATAACATAAGCCATTACCCAAGTCCATCAATCATATGTTATTGGGTAAGTAAATTCTGTTAGAAATAAATATAACATTATATATATATATATATATATATATATATATATATATATATATATATATATATATATATGTATATATATATATATATATATATATATATAAACAATTTCATATTCTTGATTCAGGCCACTAGGGGCCGGCGTTTTTAAGGAATAAAAATAGAAGCTGTGTTTGCATTGCCGGCAGCAGGCTGCACCTACAAAGCAAAAGTTTTTATATTTATGATTTATATGGCCTGAATCAAGAATATGAAATTAAACACTTCTTAAAATGTTATATTTATTTCTAATGAAATTTACTTTTTATACTTTTTATTGTGACATACAGGCCACCAAATGCTAAAGAGAGATGTTATGGGGAACTAACTAAAATCCTAAAATATTCTAAAGGGAAAGAGTGTATATTGATGGACTTTAGACTTTAATGTCTATTTGGTTAAACGAAAAGTGTAGAAAAAAGCTACAGGGAATTACTAATCGCTTTCAAATGTCACAAATGGTAAAAGGTCCAACTAGAATTACAAGATCATCACAAACCCAGTTGGATATAGTTTTTGTAAATAAAAGTGACCGTAACCGTGTAATGAAGACGTATAATCTTAATACAGGCATTTTTGATCAAAATCTAACTCTGGTCTCTAGGAAATTGTCCAAGAGTCGTTATAAGAATCAAAATAGTGTTGATGTAAAGACATTTATTGCATTCATCACACCAGGGAAAAACTGGAAAATGAGATAAAATTTATCAATTGGGACTTATTGACTCAAGCAGATGACGGTGAGCATGCTTGTGAATATTTAAAGCCTCTGTAACACAAAATATAAAAATATTTTGCCATGGTTTTCAAACAAGTTACGGCAGTTAATGAGAAAAAGGGATTCAGCGCAAAAAAAAAAAAGTCTAAAATCTAAACTGAACACTAATCACTTAAATTATAAGAGTTTACAAAATAAAGTCACATCACAGTTAAGGAAGTCCAGAGCAAATTACTTCTTAGAGAATATTCAACAGGCAAATTGGAATCCCCAAAAGTTGAGGAGAACTACTGATAAACTGATGGGCAAGAAACAGTGTAAACAGGGAAAGATAGAGCTTATACTGCATGGGGAAATCAAACAAGACAGCTTAGAGGTAGCAAATTGTTTTAATGGTTATTTTATTGATTCATGCCTGGAACTCCAAAAGAAATTTGATTTCACTGTGATCCCAAATTTTGTGTTGTCGGAATCCCAAAGCCTTAAACTTAGCTGTGTTAATGAGGCAAAGGATAGAGTTATTTTATCTCTATCTAACTCTAAGGCAAAAGACAACTGGGGACTTAATAATGCCATGCTAAAACAATATAAAAATCACATTACTTATTCTGTCACCTTCATTATCAATCAATCGTTTAAAAACAGTATATTTCCTGCTGCCTTTAAAACAGCTATAGTGATCCCAAACCAAAAAAGAGGGGACAAGTAAGAGATCAACAACTACAGGCCATTAAGAATTTTGCCTGCTGCCTCTAAAGTAATTGAAAAGATAGTAGCAGAACAACTCGTGGCACATCTGAATAGTGAAAATCTACTCCACCCAATGCAATTCGGATTTAGGAGCAACTATTCAACAGAGACTGCTTGCTGTTATTTTATTGAAAAGATCAAAACTGAATTGGATAAAGGGCGAGTGGTTGCAGTGGTATTCCTGGATGTTAAAAAAAAGCATTTGATACTGTGAATCATGCAGTAATGTTGTCAAAACCTGCTAAATTTAATCAATCTGTAAAGGTATTAATATGGATGCAGTCTTATCTTTCAGATCAATTATAGAGTGTCCGTATTAATGACAAACTCTCGTCCTTAAAGCCCTGTACAATAGGAATTCCACAGGGCTCTATTTTGGGGCCATTGTTGTTCTGCCTATACATCAATGACTTACCCACTGTTTGTGCAGATGTGGAAATACAAATGTACCCTGACAATATGGTAATTTATACCCATGGGAGAAATGTGACAGAGGTGGCTGGCAAGCTTGCACTAGCACTTGATAGTATAGCCAAATGGCTACAAGCATCATGCCTAACTAAACACTAAAAAAACTGTTACAATATCCTTCAACAAGAAGCAAATTTTGTGGTCCGCAACATAGTGTTCAAGGACAAATTTTTTCTAACTTTTTTTTCTAAACTTTTGTGCATGTTTATAAAAAACAAAACAAAACAAAAAAATCTAAAATGGCGGACTTCCGGTTTGTAAAGGGGCATTGTCACAATAAAAATTTTTGTTCCTATTGCCATGATTCATCTGGTTACCAAATTGGGTTTGGCTATGCCAAAGTTTCTGTAAGGATGTCCTATTGGCAAGGACAGATTTTTGGCTCGTCGCCATGGAAACACAATGTAAATGGGGTGTGGGTGTCATTGAGTTTTTTAATCAAGAACATGTCACAAATGTGCGTACCAAATTTTATATATCTATGACAAATAAAACTTTATTGTTCCATACAAATTGTCTAGGGGGCATTATTGCACCCATTTTTGTATTTTTTTTTTATATCAATCTATTCAAGGTCAGGGGGTCCACCCATGATTAAAATTTGAGTGAAATCGGCCAAAGTTTGTGCAAATTGCTAGGAGGCACTATTGCATCCATTTTTGTTTTTTCTTACATCAATCTGTTCAGGATCAGGGGGTAAACCCATGATTAAAATTTGAGTGAAATCGGCCAAAGTCTGTGTGATTTGGCGATTTTACCATTGGAATAACATGGAGAGTTTATGTCATCGCTATGGCGACGCCGTAAAAAAAAAAATGGCATGGGTGTTGTTGATTTTTTGGATCAGGATGGCATAATTGAATTTTGTGCATTTTATTTCAATCTGTATTTTCAGCCCTGTCGGTGAAGCACCTTCAAAGGAGTACGTTAAAATGCGATGTGAGCAAAACTACTGACTAAGCATTTTGAAAATTTAAATCCAAGATGGCCGACTTCCAGTTTGTCAGGGGGCGTGGCCATAATATTTTTTGTTTGTCTTCACATGACGAACGTGTGTACCGAATTTAGTGGCTCTACGATAAACTTTATGTTGGGACGGCTGCCAGAGGTGCAATGTATTTTGAGTTTTGTAGGTGGTGCTGTCACAACATTTTTTATGTCCAGTTATGCAACACATATTTTATCCTATTTTTCGGCACTTCTGAAGTTTGGGCAAAATTTTGAGTTTTTGAATATGTTTAGGGGGTGAAATTAGAGCTCAAAGAGCAGAATAATAATAAAAATAATAATAATAAATATAGCCACAAGGGGGGGGGGAGCGCTAACACATCATATTCCTCCCCTTTGTTCTAGGCCAGTTGGGCTCTGGTGTGCTGTGGCGCACAAACTTCAACTTTTAACCAGCTAGGGGCGCTAACGCGCCTTTTTGAAGATGTACCCACATTTGAGGTTGTGGCTGTTTTTAAAGTTTCACAAATGAAAATATGGCAGAATTAGATGTCTACATAGAATTACATTATGACATTTGTCACATAATTAATCCAAGATGGCGGACTTTGGTTTGGGAGGGGGTGTGGTCACAATATATTTTTCTCAGGACGTCACTTTGGCAATAGCAGACTTTTGGCCTGTTGCCATGGCAACACGATGGGAGATGGCATGTGGGCGTCATTCATCAAGACCATGTCACAAATGTGTGTACCAAATTGTCTGTGACAAAGTAAAATTTAATTGTTCCATACAAATTCCCTAGGGGGCACTATTACATCCATTTTTTTTTTATTTTCTTTTATCATTCTGTTCAGGTTTGGGATGCCCATCAGCGTTTAAAGTTTGAGTGAAATCGACCAAAGTTTTTTGTCAGGTGTCCTATTGGTGAGAACAGATGTTTGGCCTGTTGCCATGGTAACACGATGGGAGATGGCGTGGGTGTGCGTTCCAAATTTTGTATGTTGTCACGGAAAGAGAGCGTCAAAAATGAAAGTGAAACATGTAATAAGTTGTTTTCGCAGAAATCAGCATTGTCATAACAATAAAAGGTAACATGGTGATCTAAATATGTTTTGTGTTAGCAGTTAATAGTCCATAGAAATAAAATATCTGGTACTGAATTTTAACAAAAGTAGATCAATATTTAGGTATATAGTATGTAACTTTCTGGAGGTGGCACATCACCTGCATGATTCTGTGCAAATAGGAAGTTAAATACTACAGGATATTCTCATTGGAGATAGATACATTTTATGCCATACTGTGAAGATTATAGCCAAAAGAGTCACATTTTCATGGAATCAAGCAGGAGGCCCTCCTCCAAGTCAGGTTTGTGGAGATGCAAGCCACCTCACAGTAAGAACACAGGTTTTTCTATGTCTATTTCTAATTCTATTTGCCAAAAAGTGATATACTATTGCTTTAACATTTGGTTCGTTGTGAACTGCAGTAGCAGCAAAAGAGGCATATCTCATCGTCCACAGCAGCAGATCAGCATTTGGTGTTTGTGGAAAAAAAAAAGACTAGACAACATCTTTAAACTCTGTGTGTATGACTTGGAGCCTTAATATTTCAAATAATTACTGGGATGTGGGTGGAGATAGGGGGTAGGTGAAACTAATTTTCTAAGCACTCAAGCCTCAAATGCAACATAAAATTACTCAAAATAGCTTGAATCAATCCCACAGTGCACCTTGAAAAATAATGCAGAGCAAAGATCACTAATTGTCACCATATTAAACTATTTTGTGATCTATGTCCTACTGTAGTTTCCTCATCACAAACAGACCTGGTGTGTTTTGTTTCATTCACACATGATTAACAGACAAATCCTGGATATTTAGACTGAGTTCTTCTCTCAAACAGAAAACACTGTTCCACCTTGTGATGTCATGTGATAAAACAGGAAGTGTTTAACTGTAAACTCCATTCACCTTCACTAGAATCATTTGAAAAATTTCAGCTTGGGAACTGGCTATGTGTTCTGAACAAAAGGTAAAAGGAACTGAAAACTATCGCCTCATGACATCACAAGCTGAAACATAGCATTTTGAGCTTTGAAGATGTAGACAGGCTAATAACTAAAGGGTTCCTCAAACACGTGTTAATGAAACAAAACACTCCAGGTATGTTTTTGCGAAGGTAACAGCATTATAACATGACTTAAAGCTCACAGGAGTCAAGCTTTGTGTAATATACACAATATATATGCATTTAAAGTGCATCACAGGTATTCATAGTTTTCTAATTCTGAATTGGTTTGGTGGAATAGTACCTGTGCTAAATATTTCTCAGAGAAAGATGATCGCTGAGTTGTAAAACAGAATCCCTCTGCCTATGTCATCAACACGGAAAACTCCATCAGTTTTTCTGATTGTTTAAAGCTTCATTTAACACAATAAAGAAATGTCATTTATTTTTCTTAGTCTAATAATAACTATTGTGTAATTTAGACAGGTTTTGACCCTTGGTAATATGGTTGCTAGGTAACAGCTGTAACAGCCTGCTTATGTATGCATTGTGTTGTATTTTGTTTTATTTAATGTAACCTTAATGTAATCCAGGTAGATCCATTAAGACCCAGTTTCATCTTTTTTAATAAACACAAACCTGGCAAATATATATAAGTCTTGGGGCATCTTCAACCATCAGAGTAAAGCGTGACCTGTGGACCAAAATGAATCAAATGTATCATTTTCCAGGTGAGATTTTATACAGAAACAATAAATGCAATATTTCATATTTTTATACTAGTACATATGGGACCAGAGAGAATTTTTACCTTACATACCTTATATTATGCATCTAAATAAATAAGTAAGGATTACACAACTCAGTTTTAACACATCGGTGTTGAGTCTAGAATACCACCATGTGTACTGAAATGTGTTAAAACTGTGTAACGCACGACTCCTCATTGATTAATCCACTTATACCATGGTCCCACCACCTGAAAATAGTTCACTTTTAAATCTAACCTTTTGGCTGTCCATGGATGTTCAAAAAACGTTATTTCTGTTTTACTTGAAGCTAAGACTACCTGTGTGGTTATACAAAAATAATGCACAGCAGTTAGCATTAGAATTCTCACAGACAGAATGATCATTTCAATAAACTTGTGTTTACCAAACCGAGACACTTAAGTGAACATGTAAAAAACTATAAAAATATTAATTTATTCTGAAATACAAACCCTAACCCTCATTTTCCATAATTATCCTGACATTGTTTTTTTTTTTTTTTTATGGAAGCATGATCCTTGGTTCAACTTGCCCCTTGACTTTTTGGAAGAACATGTGGAGTTGTGTTTTGTTCATTCAGACGTTTTTGTAATCCTTTATCATTAGTCTGTCTACATCTCCAAAGCCCCAAATGCTCTGTTCCACCTTGTGATGTCATGTAATGGTAGTTTTCAAGTTAACAGCTACCTTTACCTGTTGTTCAGATTGTAAATTTCAGGGCTGAAATCATCCAAATGATTCTAGTGAAGGTGTATTGAGTTTAAAAACACAATGAAGCACTTCCTGTATTACCACACGACATCACAAGGTGGAACAGAGTGTTTTCAGGTGAACTCAGGCTAAATATGCAGGATTTGTGTGTTACATGTGTGAATGAAACAAAATACAACTCCAGGTATGTTTATAACAACATTATAACATAGATCAGAAAATAGTGTAATATGCAGTAAATCTGTAGGTTGATGCAAGAAACACAAATGTTCAAGTCATTTCATATTGTCAACTTAAAGCGTTTGTCAGCTGTAGACTTACTCACAGTGGGAAGAGTAACCACAACTTTGAGTCAAGTACAGTTACTTCAATAAAAATATTATCAAGTAGGAGTAAAATGATGGTGTTTGTTAACGCTGGTACTGCATGGCATGCTTATGCTCGTGCGTCAGTGCGCTCCGGATGGAGCATCACTAGGGGGAGCAGTCGGTCTTTACCTCAGCCCCGCGTGCCGCTGAGTCCGGCGCTACAGTGAGAGAGGACAACGGAATAATTGTATAAAAATGCACAATCCCCGCTTCAAACAGAGCCGTAACACCAAACAGAGAGCGCAATCAAATGGCCAGCATAAAAGCAAGAAATGTCACATGAGATATTAAGCGCTTATTATAATTATTATTCTAATTCTGTGAGATGTGCACCTCACAGCATACACAAAGTGGAAGCTCAGACGGCAAAGTCACACACATTAGACTGAGTGTAATTAGACTGAATCAGCCGGCTTCTAATCAGCTGGGCAATCATTCATTCTACAGGTGATTTTTATCGGACATTTGTTGAGTGTGCGCTGGACACAACGCCTCCCTGACCCCGACTCTTCTGCAGATACCAGCAGCTCCTTGCGCGATTTGTGTGCGCCTTCTCCCGCTGCTGACTGGAGCCACTGTGGCCCAGACATTCTTCCGATGTCCTCAAACTATAGGCTATGGTGGAGACTATGGTGGAAGCTGTGGTTGAGGCTATAGTGGAGGCTATCAACAAATGTACACATGGGACCGGGGCTTACAGGACTATCCACGGCTCCTACATGTCAGAGGACCGGCCTCAGAGGGACCGATAACCGATAGGCCTTCACCCACACGCAGACAGTTCGAGAGTTTGATCGAAGAGAGAGAGAAAGAAGAAGGGAGAGAGAGGCTGAGCGGGGCGGGCTCTGTGCTGACTGAAGACTCTTGTGTCCAATCAGAGGTTGCCCTGAGCGTGCGTGCGAGCCGCGGGGTTGTGGGGGGAGGCTCCGCGACGGAAAAGAGAAACAGTGATGTGAGTGTCCTCAGTGGAGAGTGGACCGAGCAGAGCAACGCACAGCGGAGCTCCTAACGAACTCTGGATGTTGAGCAGCGCATAGCGGAGCTCGACCGGCACACCGTGGATGTAGAGCAGAGGGCACCGCCTTAGGGATGTGACACTTTGAGCTGATGCGGCACTGACGCGGACACGGAGAAGCACTGTAGTTACGCACCACGACTCTCTGATGGGACCGCCACAGAGCTGGACTTTGGAGCTGGTCATGGAGAGTGCGCAGTGACGTGCGGCGCGCGGATCGCTTTTGCTCTTTTCACTAAGTGCGCTTTTCTCTGGCGATGTCTGTGCTGTTGCTCGCGCTGTGCCTCGCGGATGGAGTACTCGGACAGATCCGCTACTCGGTGCCGGAGGAGGCAGAACACGGCACGCTCGTGGGGAATATCGCAGAAGACCTGGGGCTGGACCTGACCAAACTAGCGTCCCGCCGTTTCCAAGTGGTGCCCAACTCCCGCAGCCCATATTTGGAGGTCAACCTGGAGAACGGCGTGCTGTTTGTGGCCAATCAAATCGACCGGGAGCAGATCTGTAAGCAGAGCGCGAGCTGCCAGCTCAACATGGAGGTGTTTTTGGAGGACCCCCTGGAGCTGTTCCGAGTTGAGATCGAGGTAGTGGACATTAACGACAACCCGCCGAGCTTTCCAGAGACAGACATCACGGTGGAGATCTCTGAGAGCGCAACTCCGGGCACGCGCTTTCCGCTCGAAAGCGCTTTTGATCCGGACGTGGGTTCCAACGCTTTACGCACGTACGACATCACTACAAACAACTACTTTCACCTGGACGTACAGACGCAGAGTGACGGAAACCGCTTTGCGGAGCTGGTTCTGGAGAGGTTTTTGGACCGGGAGCAGCAAGCGACGCACCGGTACGTGCTGACGGCTGTGGACGGGGGCCAGCCTCCTCGCACCGGGACCGCTCTGCTGGTGGTCAAAGTGCTGGATTCTAATGACAATGTCCCCGTGTTTGAGCAACCCGTTTACAGCGTGAGTCTGACCGAGAACGCGCCCGCGGGCACGCTGCTCATCCAGCTCAACGCCACAGACCAGGACGAGGGTCCTAATGGGGAAGTGCTGTACTCCTTTAGTAACCACATCTCCAGCCGCGTCAAGGACCTGTTTAGCATCGAGCCGCGCACGGGTCGCGTGGAAGTACGCGGGGAGGTGGACTTTGAGGAGAGCGGACTGTACCAGATCTTTGTCCAGGCCAAGGATCAGGGGCCCAACGCCATTCCTGCGCACTGTAAAGTGTTGGTCAAAGTCACGGACACGAATGACAATGCCCCCGAAATTACGTTCAGTACAGTGACCGAGTCTGTGAGCGAGAGAGCGGCCCCGGGCACGGTCATCGCGCTGCTCAGCGTCACGGACAAAGACGCAGAGGAAAACGGACAGGTGCACGTAGAAATCCTGGGTGACGTCCCCTTCAAACTCAAGTCCTCCTTCAAAAACTATTACACCATCGTCACGGACGGAGCCCTGAACCGGGAGCAGGCGGACTCCTACTCTGTGACGGTGGTGGCGAGGGACAAGGGCTCGCCCTCACTGGCCACCAGTAAATCTATTCGCGTGCAGGTATCGGATGAAAACGACAACGCGCCCACGTTTACGCAACCCATATATGACGTGTACGTGACTGAGAATAATGTTCCTGGAGCGTACATTCACGCCGTGACTGCCCTGGACCCAGATGTAGGCCCCAACGCGCTGATCAATTACTCTATTTTGGAGTGTGACATCCAGGGCATGTCGGTCAAGACGTACGTGTCCATTAACGAAGATACGGGCTACGTGTACGCGTTGCGCTCCTTCGACTATGAGCAGCTCAAGGAGTTCAACTTCATGGTCCAGGCGAAGGACTCGGGCTCCCCCCAGCTCTCCTCCAACGCCACCGTCAAAGTCATCATAGTGGACCAGAACGACAACGCCCCCGTGGTGCTCGCTCCTCTGGGGAAGAACGGTACCGCCCGGGAGCCCCTGCCTCGCTCTGCGGAGCCCGGCTACCTGGTTACCCGTGTGGTGGCCATGGACACGGATGATGGAGAGAACGCGCGTCTATCCTATAGCATCCAGAGGGGCAACGAGAACGCCATGTTCCGCATGGACTGGAGGACGGGGGAGCTGAGGACCGCCCGAAGAGTCTCTGCCAAACGGGACCCCCACCAGCTCTATGACCTGCTGATAGAGGTGAGGGACCACGGGCAGCCCCCCCTGTCCTCCAGTGCCAGCGTGCAGGTGGTACTGGTGGACAGTGTGGCCGAAGGCCGGGGGCTGGACCGTGGGGGAGGCAAGGCCAAAGACGGGGCCTTAGACTTGACCCTAATCCTCATCATCGCGCTGGGCTCACTCTCCTTCGTCTTCCTGCTCGTGATGATCGTGTTGGCCGTGCGCTGTCAGAAGAAACAGAAGATCAGTGTGGTCACGTGCCTGGCCAGTGACTGCTGCCTGGGCCCCTGTTGCTCACGCCAGTCCAGGGGCCGCAAGAAGAAACTGAGTAAGTCCGACATCATGCTGGTGCAGAGCGCCGTGAACGTGAGCGGGCCCGGGACGGCGCAGGTCCCGGTGGAGGAGTCCGGTACCTTCGGCTCCCACCACCAGAACCAGAACTACTGCTACCAGGTGTGCCTCACGCCAGAGTCCGCCAAGACGGACCTCATGTTCCTCAAGCCATGCAGCCCCACGCGCAGCACGGAGGAGAGTACGTGCGCGGGGCTCGTGAGCGGCTATACGGACCAGCAGCCGGACATAATCTCCAACGGCAGCCTGCTATCCGAGGTGTGTGTATGTGTGTGTATGTGTATGTGTATGTGTATGTGTGTGTGTGTGTGTGCGTGTGTGTGTGTGTGTGTGTGTGTGTCTGTAAGAGAGAGAGAGAGAGTATTGGTACCTGCCCACTAAACATGAGGTTCCCTCGTTCTGATCGGGCAGGGTAAGAGCCTTCAGAGCTTGTGTAAAATATTGAAACGGTCCCTAATGATGAGGGTGCTCTGTGAGGTTGTTGTGTTTCCTGATGAACAAATCGTCGCTGTAATCAGAGAATGTCATTGAGAGTGTTGCGTTCAGGGAAAGTGAGATATGTCATGTCACACTCAGGGTGTTGATGAGAGCGGCAGAGCGCTGAGATGTGACAAATAGAGTAAAGCCGCGGGTAAACACCGTCATCACGCCCGTGCTCTCTCGTCCCAGGACTGCTGCTAGAATTGTATTAAACACACACGCGCGTATCTCTCCCGCTTTATGTTTTACGTTAGAGGTAGGGTTGTAAGTCAAAAGCATAGGTAGGTAGAACTCATTTATTACATTTACATTTACTTTACTTTTCAGAGTAGTTTTTAGCATCATAATATTTAAACTAAAACAGCACTCTCACTTGAGTAAACGTTGTGGTTCCTCTTCCCAGTCTAAAAGTGACAAAAGCTTTATGTAGACAACATGATTTGAACATTGGTGTTTCTTGCAGCGCTCCTTCAGTTATGATTTATTTTGTCTCATTTTTGTGTCTGTCCTTGGAAAATACCAGATTTTGTCCAATGTAAATTATAAATCAGATGTTACGTCCTGACAGTTACTCTTACTTGACAAGTACTTTTCCCAAATACTTTTTCACTCTTATGTGAGTAATTTATAAGACCACTGCTTTGCATGACTACTTGAATAATATCATGCTGAAGTAACATTACTCTTACTTCAGTTACTCTTACAATTTTTGGCAACTCGACACACCTCTGGTCAAGAGCATATCCAAAGCCAGAGTATTTAAATATCATATCCAAAGCCAGAGTATTTAAGTATCATATCCAAAGCCAGAGTATTTAAGTATCATATCCAAAGGCAGAGTATTTAAGTATCATATCCAAAGCCAGAGTATTTAAGTATCATATCCAAAGCCAGAGTACTTAAGTATCATATCCAAAGCCAGAGTATTTAAGTATCATATCCAAAGCCAGAGTATTTAAGTATCATATCCAAAGCCAGAGTACTTAAGTATCATATCCAAAGCCAGAGTACTTAAGTATCATATCCAGTGCCAGAGTATTTAAGTTAATTATTGAGCAGCTCTCGCATAAAACTCAGTGAAGAGCAGATAATTTAGCTGATGTTCTGGCTGCTTTTGGATACGTCTGTTCTGCTCTGTAAAATTGTCACTGTTTAGTCCTGTTTTTATTATTATTATTATTATTATTATTATTATTATTATTATTATTATTATTATTATTATTTTCAACATTTTCAGTAAAAACTACTACTTTTGGTCATTTGGCAGTCTGAGGGCCAATAAGTGTTGGTCCGAGGGCCACATTTGGCCCCTGGGCCATAGTTTGGACATGCCTGACATAAAGCTTTTGTCACAGTGGGAAGAGTGACCACAACGTTTATTCAAGTAAGAGTACTGTTACTTCAGTAAAAAAAAAAAACATTACTCAAGTAAGAGTAAAAATATGCTATTACAAAAAGTAATGAATGTAATAGAGTTCTACTCACCTCTGTCTATAAGAAACAATATCGGAGGCATTGGAAGTTGGAAGTAGAAGTGAGAGAAATGCTATTGTTGGTTGTAAACAGTGAGTAATATTCACAGTAGGGCTGGGTGATATGGGGAAAAAAAAAAAAAATCAAGATTTTTGATTCAATCTTCTTCCATCTTAAAAACATAGACATGTAGACTTCAGGCATAAAGGGCAGGGTGTCAGGATCACTACAGTTTTTATTTGATAGGACCAGTAATTCTGGAGAAATTCAAATTCACATTTAAAAGTTGGAAAAAACCTAATGCGTACGTGTTACCGTTAGCGGCAGACATGTGCATGTGCGCACTCCCACTATCAACAAAAACATGTGCTATGTCCATGTGCTAAATGAGGTCCAACGTTTCAATCATAACACGTGAGAAAATGTTTACTTTACACATTTACTTTCCATAACTTAAATTATAATAAACAGAATCACCATAGGAGAGAAAGAGAGGAGAAAAGGTAAGAAGCTGCGGCTGGAGAGAGAGAGAGAGAGCCGGGGGAGCGGGCAGACAGTACTGCACACACAGAGACAGACGTACACAGACAGACACTTTTTCTCAGTGGTTAGAGTAAAGTGTAGCCTAGATTTACAACTCCAAGCGCAGACTTAAGAGCAGGGCAACAGTGTGGGATCCTGGTTTTGTTCTCATCACATTGTGGGGACTTAAAGTGCAGGTTAAACTCATTTCTCTAAAACATAACATAAGATATATCTTGCCTAGTCTTTTATAGTTTTGTAATTTGGGCAAAGTTTATGATTTAACTTCTAACTGGTTGCATGTTACCTAGCAACAGTAATGTTAACAAGGGCCAAAACTTGTCTAACTTATTCAATAGTTATGATTTTCCTAATAAAAATGCACTGCAGCACCTTTATTTAGTTAAATGAAAGTTTAAACTGTCAGAAAATGCCTTCCTTGTGCATAAATGGTCTCTCTCTTGGATGAAGTTTACTGTGCTGATGACTGTTTTAGAACTCAGCACTACTTACTGTATTTTTGCACTTTTCTTCTCAACGTTTTTTTTTTCCCATAAACTGCCATTTACCTGATGTAAAACTATGATATTGACCACCGGTGATATCCACCAAACTAATAAAAGAATCACATTTCAGAACATGTTTGTACAGATCTGAATAAGATAGGAGATGTAGTTGTTTGTGGAGGAAATGATGGCACTTTAAATTGCAGCCTTTGTGGTTTGTTCAAATAGTGATTTAGATTTGATAATAATTAATTGTGCAGTCCTATTACAGATCAACATGGTTTAAGGTGAAGATTCATTCAGGTTGAGATTAGAAATAAGATTAAAAATTCACTCTGTAACTTTTGTGGTGGAGGGGTTTTTATTTCTATATTTTACAATAAAACAAACGTAACAGAATAAATGCAATAAACAGGGAAAGCAGAATACATGTAAGTCAATGTAATGTCCTCAAACAACACTGAAACCTAATGAGAGAGAGAGAAATACTTTACTGATCCTGAAAGAAATTCAAGTTTTGCTGCTGCAACATTTCCACTGCCCGTCTCAGTGTCCTTTGTGTCTCTGTCAAAGGTCTCAGTGCAGTTTAAAGTGTCCCTCCTCTGTGTCCTGCAGCATCACAGCAGTGTTCAGGGGGAACCAGGTGAACACAACAGGAAAGTCTTGGAGTATTTTCTTTGGAAGGATTTCTGCCACATTTGTTGCCATATATGGTGTAAAAAGCATGATCTCCATGACTACAGGAAAAAGAAACTCATTTCACAAAATCCAAAAGTCCCTGACTTCTGTACTTTGCCCAGGACAGTATGGGCAGGTATGTGTCACATTGTGGGGACTAACTTCTCTGCACATAATCACGGTATGTGGACCTTTCTCCATTCAGGGACCTAAATCCATTATTATTAATATTGAGAGGACTATATTTTTATCCCATAAGTACAATACATTTTTCCCCAGGGTTTAGTTTACTCAAATAGGGGACATTCTGCTGGAGCTTTCTACCATGTTATAGTTAAGTTGTTCTCATCAAAAACATACCTGAAGAGGTTTTAGATGTCATCAATGCATGTTTGAGTATTTTAGCGGTCTCTCCTGGGCCCTATTCCAACCCTTCTTATGGTTAGCTATAAGATTCTCTACACAGCTCCGCCCACAAAATATACAAAAGCATGATACAAAACAATACACTGAAACTTATAAAACATGTTAATACGTTGTTTTTGGCAAATATAGCATTTTCAAAACAATAAAAGGTAACATGGTGATCTAAATATGTTATGTGTTAGCTGTTAATACCCCATATAAGTGTAATACCAGGATCAGATACGGGATCAAAGGTTTATGTTAAGTTTAGGCAAGTATAGTGACTATAGCCTCATTTCCATAGGGCCAGTACGGGACAGAATGGAGTGTTTCCACCGCGTAAAGCGAGCCGTGTGTGTCTGTTTGTGCTTGCTCTGGGGGACAGTGTGTCTGTCTGTTTGGGTCCGCTTTGGTGCCCACTTGGTGTCTGTCCCTAAACACTGTGCCCTCTGTGTTTTAGACTAAACACCCACGCTCGGAGCTGAGTTACCTGGTGGACCGGCCCAGACGAGTAAACAGGTACACAGCCCCACAGTCACACTGCACACATTACACTGCACACATTACACTGCACACATCACACTGCACACAGCACACAGGCACGCTGCTTCAACCACAAAAGCCTCTTTAGGTTTGGTTTGGATGGATACAGTCTAAAATAAGGGAGTGATGGTACTCACTCACATTGTATTTTACCATGAAATATCCAAAAGGTAAATGCAACACAACACAAATCTGCATTTGAACAAGATTCATTTACATATTGTGATTTACATAGAAAATATCGTGTATACTTTGCATATCACGTATTGTTCTTATCTGTGAGCATTAAGTGCATGTGACAGGTTAGACTAATTTCTCTTTAAACATAGTTCACATGAGGGGTGAAACGAAATGAGACCTGAGATGGGGTCCACGGGAGACGAGATTAATTGGATTTTTTAAATACATACACTGATAGATGGCAAAAGGAGAAATTCAATTTGTCAACTGGACAAAATTTATTTGGTTGAATACGTTTTGCAGCTCATCCAAGCTGCTTCTTCAGTTTGTCCAGCTGATAAATTGAATTTCTCCTTTTGCCATGGATTCTACCTGGACGACTGAGGGATTCTACACACATCTTAATATACTGATAGAGTTATAAAAAATGACAAAAGTAATTTTCATGTCACAGCCTAAATGCACTAAACAACTTTTATGCTTTAAACACAAGTTCTGCAATATAAATCCCCACATGCATCACTACTGATTATTTCAATACACTGTCAATATGTCTATTACACTTCATTTGTATTATTTAAATGATTAAGCTAAAACTGGACCTGCTTCTCTGTTCTGTTCTCTCTGTGGTGAAGCCACGCTCCTCCCCCTTCTCCCTCAGCTGCTGCTCTATACACGCACCGTGCAGAGGAGGAGTGCTTCTCTCTCCTTCTTTCTTACTTTAAACTAAGTTATGGATGAAGAAGGCCTAAATATCTTTGTAGATCTTTTTCAAACAAAGTTTAAGTGTGGAAAACACCACATGCTCCACACTGTTTGTGGGTGAATTAGAAGCACAATATGTAATCATATTATTTTGCAATCTATTTTAACCAACTTTAGCACTGTCTCAGTGTTGGTCCTATCACTACGAAATAAAAACTGAGACAAAGTTTAAAGTGTTCTCTGTCTCAATATGTGCGTTACACATCTCTGTGTGGAGGAGTCTTTTAGCTACAGCTGCTCAAAGATACACAACTTTCCGGAGTTTGAGGCATAATCCTTTCATGTCTGACGGAGGAACAAATCTGGCGAGAAGGTTTTTCCTGTGTGCGCACAGTCTTGTGGCAATTTGATCCAAGATCTTGTCCCATCCCTAGTTAACATCATTAGATTTAAGATTTTACTTCAAATCTTGCCTAGTCTTTTCTAGTTTGGGGAAAGTTGTACATAAACATACATTCACTAGCAAGGACCACGCCAACAAAGTAATGCAGTGAGATATTTATTAAAGGACAAATGACGGGTGTCTGAACGAAAGAGGTAGAGATGGCTGGGTTGAGACTCAGGGTGGGGGCTCCGTCTCAATCTTCAATTGGCCCAGCCGGAACGGGACCCCCTTTGTGGATGCCTTATAGCTGAAAGACAAACGAGATAGGGGGTGGGAGGGAAGGG
The DNA here is from genome assembly GCA_029959045.1 of Taenioides sp. WSHXM2023. Lineage (NCBI taxonomy): Eukaryota > Metazoa > Chordata > Actinopteri > Gobiiformes > Gobiidae > Taenioides > Taenioides sp. WSHXM2023. Next base: position 31,832,475 of record CM057100.1, read on the forward strand.
TCGAGTTAGCTGAGACAAACTGGGATGATGGGATAGGCAGGAATAAATGGCTTCTGGGAAATTAGAGGTGTGGTTGCGGTGAGCTGTGGTTCGCTGGTGAGGAGGAGAGGGTGGTCGAGGCGTGGTCCTGCTCCTGAATCTCAGTTAATCATATTAACTCCACTAAAGGCGTGTTACCTAGCAACCATAATGTTAGCAATGGCCAAAACTTGTCTAAATTACACAATAGTTATCACTTATGATAATAATAATAATAATAATAATAATAATATAAAATAAGCAAATAAGCACACAAACAAAAGTAAATTAATAAATCAATAAAATAATAATACTGAGAGAAGGCGAAGGCTTTGCAGCACTGTCAACAAAGCAAAGGGTGGAGGATTTGAATATAAAATATAAAACAACGTATTAAATTTAAATATTTTAAAAACGTGATGGAGATATTTCAAATTTTTTCCATTTACTACATAATTCCATATATCATACATTATATATATGTATGTATGTATGTATGTATGTATATATATATATATGTACAAAATGTAGAAAATAGTAAACAAAAAAAACAAAAACAAAAAAAACCCCAAAAACAAACAAACAACTTTTGTCTGGTAGTGTACTGTCCCTCTCTTCCATGCTCTACTCACCTCTGTGTGTGTGTTGTGTGTGTTCTGTGTGTGTGTGTTACAGCTCAGCATTCCAGGAGGCAGACCTGGTCAGCTCCAAGGACAGTGGTCATGGAGACAGTGAGCAGGGAGACAGTGACCATGACGCCACGCACCGGGGACACTCCTCTGGTGAGAAATACTACCACTACAGCTCATACTATTACTGCTATGTGTTTGCTACTACGAATGCTGTCAGCTCCCAACTGGGCAGCATCTTAAGTACTCTCCCAAAAGGATGAGAAGGGGAGAGTGTAGCGTGTAGTGTGTAGTATGCAGTGTGTAGTGTGCAGTGTAGTGTGTGTAGTGTGCTGTGTGCAGTGTGTAGGGTGTAGTGTGTAGCTCAGAGGCACACCATCACTGGAACAGCTGAGTGTGGAGACTCTGCACACACTCACTTCATGTTTAAATCCTTTATTATTAAATCAACAGCAGAACAAGGCCAGACACTGCATGTGAATAGGAAACAATCTTACATTTAGAGTTATTAATTTACAATAAATATAAGAAAAAATGTATTACATATTTTTGATCATATCATATTTTCATATAAAACTAATGTAACGGTCCAAATTGACCATTTTTGGGGCACATTAATCTGAAAAATAGACAGAGCTAGGTTTAAAGTTATTGATTTGTTTTGTTATATTATATTCATATTAGAGAAGAAATTCAAATTTTGCCAATTTTTTTTTAAGTTAAAACTTTAATAAATCAGACTTGGAATTAAATATGAAAAAATCTTCTGTAGGAGTTATTAAAATCTTGTCAAATACAAGACTGTAAAGTTTGGCATGTGTAGGTGCTACTTTAAGGGCTAATCCTTATGTCTTTATGGGATAAAAATGCATTTTGAGCAAACAGCCTTTGAAATAACATTGTCTCATATAACTCTGTGGAGGTTCATGAAATGAAATAAAAGAACATTTTGTGTGTACATTGGACAGTTTTGTTGTTTCCACATTAACACTTCTTTGTTAAAAAAACAAAATGCCCAAAAAACACACAAACAACAAATTCTTCCCAGAAATTAAAGCAATGTCAGTGTAATATAAGGATGTGTGAGACTGTGTGTGTGTGTGTGTGCTTGTGTAAGACTGTGTGTATTGTGTGTGTATGAGGCTGGGTGTGTGTATGTGTGCCTGTGTGAGACTGTGTGTACATGTGTGTGCATGTATATGTACGTGTGTGTGCATGTATATGTGCGTGTGTGTGAGCAGAGTTATTGAACCTGTTGTGATGCGTTCCATGTGGCTGTGTGTGCGTGCCTGTGTGCTCTCTGAGGCTGTGTGTGTGTGTGTGTGTGTGCGTGTGTGTGCGTGTGTGTGTGCGTGGGGATACGGTGGTAAATCTGAGTGCTGTTAATGTCAGTGATGTGGGAGCAGGGCCCTGGGAACGTGAAACGCTTTGTAAGAGGCTCCTGTGGCACACTAAAAACACCATTCATTTGTCCACATGCTACAGGCTCTACACACACACACACACACACACACGCACACGCACACTTGCACGCACGCACACGCACACACACACACACGCACACACACACACACACACACACACACACCATCAAGGGGACATTTCCTCCATGTCCAAATAGTGATTTTAACATATGCAACATGACAAGTGTTTTGTATAGACATGGGTTTACTCTAGTCTATGTGCTCTTATACTAGTTCTGATACAAATCAAGATCATTCTAAAGACATTCAGGAAAGGTTCATTTCTGCCTTGTGAATGTGACTTTTTTTTAGTATCGATACTTGCTCAAATGAGAATCTGATTTTTGACACATTTGACAACCTTACATGTTATTGTACTTTTACTTGAGTACAGATTTCCAGTACTGTTTCCATCACCTCAGACAAGAGATATCTGTGGCTAAACCTCCTTGTCAAAGCCTGATCTCGTCAGATCTCAGAAGTTAAGCGGGGCCGGGCCTGGTTAGTACTTGGATAGAAGACCGCTGGGCCAAATCAGGTGCCACAGTGGGGTGCCAGTGACAGAAACGTTGTTGAGTCCTTAGGCAAGACACTTCACCCACATTGCCTAGTGTGAAAGTGATGTGTGTGAATGAGTGATGGTGGTGGTCAGAGGGGCAGACTGAACAGATTGGCAGCCTTGCTTCTGTTAGTCTGCCCCAGAGCAGCTGTGGCTACAATAGTAGCTTACCACCAGTGTGTATGGAGTGAAAGAATAATGCAGGAAATTGTAAAGTGACTTTGAGCATCTGAAAATCCTCGTGTAAGACTAACGCATTAATATTATTGTATCTTGCTGTCTGTGGTGTGTCTATAGCGCTCTGTCTAATTGAGTTTGTGATCAGCTCATATAAAGCACGAGTGCATGTGAGAGCTGTCACACATCTGCACACAGGACAGTGTTCTGCTCTGAGCACAACACAGTGGCTCTAAATATCATCCATATTAGATACTCATTTGAGCAGGTATCAATACTAAAAAAAAATCACACTCACAGGACAGTAATGAACCTTTCCTGAATAGTTTTAGAATGATGTTGAGCTGTATCAGAACAAGTATAAGAGCACATAGACCAGTATACACCCATGGACCACTATGGAACTTACAGGACCACTGAGGGATTACACAGATATAAGGACACATGGGAACAGAAAAGAAAGTACTACCATTTAATGTTGAAAATCACATTCTATTGTCTAAATTATCATTGTGATATTGTAATCAGTATAGATTATTGAATCTATTCCTTAATATCAAAATCAAGTTTGAAATGTTAGTATCATAAAATTAATTATAATATGTTTGAGTAAAAACATGAAATAATGGCCCCTCTCTCAGTCGGACACTTACTGTAGCGGTGGAGCGGCGCAGGGAGAAGGGGGAGGGGCCATAGCCTGATAAATTCCTCCTTAGGCCTGTGTGGCACGTTATTGCTGCAGTAACAGCTCGTTGATCACTAATTCATTCCTTAGACCTCTACATACCAATTACCAAATGAAGGTTATTATAAGCTCTTTAGGTTGGGCCAGTGCTGCCCAGAGCTGCATGCTAATGTGAGCTGAGGAGCGGAGCCAGGGTCAGACGCCTTCACCTCCGCACGCGCCATCTCATATGCACTTACGCACACAAAAAAGATCACATTTTTTCTTGATTTTCGATTATATTTTATTTAAGTCTTTTCAAAAGCAAAATAAAAATGTCTATCAGTATTGATTTCATGAACACAAACAGTACAGACCTTTAATCACATTTCTTCACCCAAAGTCTTAACTCTGCTCCGCTCCACATGATTTTCTGACAGAGGATTCGCATGGACCTCTCCATTCAAAAACCCATACCTCATTCTCATTATTGACCATTAGATATGACTGATTCACCATCTCTCAATCTTTCCATTCATTGCCTAGCTGTAAGCACACACTCTCACACGCACACACACACACACACACACACACACACACACACACACACACACACACACACACAGTCTTACACACACACTTACCTCTGTGGGCTTTTTTCTGTGAGTGGAAATCACACACCATCAGCTGATATGAACTTGCCCACCCCACTTGGGCAAGTTGACGTTCATACTACGTCAGTGTGTGTGGCTCTTTTGGACACATGTTTTGTGCATCATATATATTTTGGTCTTAGTACTTTAATATAATTCTATGAACATATTTATTCATATGAATTTCTGTTGTTAAGAGACTGGGCACTTTTCCAGGCTGTTAGCGCCGGCCAAATGAATGGGCTTTGTAACAAGGCAAATTCCCAGTGTGCTGAGCGCTGCAGACACAGCCTAATCTCCTGTGGAGGATCACCGGACAGCTCAGCTCACACACACACACACACGCACACGCACACGCACACGCACACACACACACACACACACACACGCACACACACACACACCTACACACACACACTCACACACACACCCATGCACACACGCGCACGCACACACACACACACACACGCACACACACACACACACACACACACGCACACACACACACACACACACACACCCATGCGCACACACACCTACACACACACACACCTACACACACACACACACACCTACACACACACACACACCTACACACACACACTCACACACACACACACACACACACCCATGCACACACGCGCACACACACACCTACACACACACACACACACACACACACACACACACACACAGAGGCTCACACATATGGAGCAGTGGCGCTACATGTTAGTTTAGCCCTAACACACAAAGCAGTCTACAGAGCCTGCAGCTGGTTGCCCGGTGACCACAGTCAGACTGACTGCTCCTGCCCCACACCTGCACAAAGGCCCGCACTGCACCGGGAATGCTGGGTAATCCAGGACAGCCAGTGTGCAGGTCTGTACACGTCGCACCTGCAGCACCTCCACCACCTCCACCACACGCTTTTAAGCTCTTTGAAGCTCACATCCAGGCTCATTCATGCACATAACCATGAAAAGACTCAGACAATTCACCATGTTAACAAAGTAACAGTGAATGTCTGTCCTCACACTAAAGCTAACGTATGCTAGCTAACATGTGTTTAGCTGATACCCCCCTTCCCAAACCCTTCTGAAGGCGTGAGGTGCGACCTGTGTGTGATGTGTGAGCTGTGGTTGCTGCACTTCCACAATAAGATAAGATATGCCTTATTTTGCCTGTGCCTAACCCTGGTCCTGGGAGGCTTCCAAGGGACATTTGAGTATGGAAATGTGTCAGTGCAAAGCAGTGGTCTGGACCTGTGGCGTGTGACTGTGTGGCTGTATGAGCAGTATGTGTGTAAGCGCGCATGTGTGTGGGGGGGGAGTGGGGGAGGGGGGGGTTATGGTTCAGCATCCGCACACTCAGTAACCTTGTGAGTAGCTCTGGCTTCTCTGTCACTGTCTCTGCAAAGACATGATTAACACATGGCAAATAATATCAAATCTAGACACTACAGGCTTTGAAGATCTACACTACAGTGTTTCTGTGTATAGAATCCCTCAGTCGTCCAGGTAGAATCCATGGCAAAAGGAGAAATTCAATTTGTCAACTGGACAAAGTTTATTTGGTTGAATACATTTCGCCGCTCATCCAAGCTGTGAAACGTATTCGACCAAATAAACTTTGTCCAGTTGACAAACTGAATTTCTCCTTTTGCCACTACGGTGTTTCCCTTTTCAGCTGAGGCAATTTGTCCTGGAGCCATAGTGTAGGAGCCATAGTGTCCTGGAGCCAGAGTGTAGGATCACAGTGACTGTGTGCCCATGTGTGTATGTTATATGTGATTCTTCATGTGGTGTAACTGTCCTTTTGCAGGGGCAGACCTCTTCTCTAACTGCACAGAGGAGTGCAAGGCGCTGGGTCACTCGGACCGCTGCTGGATGCCCTCCTTTGTGCCTGCTGAGCGCCAGGGCTCAGACTACCGCAGTAACCTCCACGTGCCCGGCATGGACGCTGTCCCAGACACTGAGGTATTAGTCTGTTCCCAGCTCACGGCCGATCAGTCATTCTCCACCTTTGGCAAAGAGATGCCCCTCAATCACCTCCATCAGCACATCCCCAGCCCGCAGCATGGTACCCCCCCTTGGAGCCTGCTGGAGGCCTACAGGCCCAGCTCCAGAGTGCCCTATGCCCCTGCCTATTTGAGTGAGTATTAAAGTAGTGTCCCCTCTGTGCTCCCCATACAAGCACCACAGCAACATGCCCAGAATCATGAGCAGTTTATTTACAAGGACCATGAGGCCTGTGCTGACTGTGTCCGCCAGCATCTGACCAGAACTGAAGAAGCGGCTTGGATGAGCTGCGAAACGTATTCGACCAAATAAACTCCAGTTGACAAATTAAATTTCTCCTTTTGCAATGGATTCTACCTGGATGACTGAGGGATTCTACACACGACCTGACGGGACTTTACTTTAACTTATAAATCATTCTGGAAATGTTCGCTGTGCATTTAATATGGGGGACAGAGCTAAATCAGCTGCTTTGATCCATCTGTTGATCCAAATCTTTATTGAATTATATTTTCTCAAACCCTTTAAATCCTTTCCTCTGAAGCCTTTCCCCAATTTTCCAACATGTCTCTCATGTCCTCATCCTGCTGTCACCTGCACGTTTCACCCCCTTCTCACACACACATACACAGACACATACAGGTGCACAGTCACATGTGCGTCCCAGGTATGTCCTATCAGCTTCAGGACTCTAACTGAAACTCCGCAAAGGTCATTGTGAAGTGTGCTGGTGCAGGCTCGATCTGAGTGGAATTAAAATGGCTGCTCCATGGTACAGACACTGATGCACTAAAATGTCTGCTTTTAATCAGAGGAGCACAACATCTCATTCTCATTCAGTCTGGAGCACTGGATCAAAACAGTGGAGATAAGTGAGGACTACAAAATGGCCCATTTCCCAGAAAACAACAGTTTTAAGTCCAGATAGAGGCTCCATCAGTGCGCACAGGATATTAGGATGTGGAGCGGCGCTTTGAAAGGTCCTTTTCATTACACACAATGAGCTGCATTATCAGAGCACAAAGCCATGGTCCAGCATGCACAGCCGACACTGTAGCAAAGATCAGTCAAATGTGAATCCAAGATGGCGGCTATGCTGGCCTCAGTGACCTGGGCATAGTGGAGCATGAAGCTCAGTGATGTTCTGCATTACTTCCTCATCTCCTGTTCAGTGCCACTGTGAGGCTAGGCTTACCAGTGGTTACCAGTGGCATAGCGTAGTTGCACAAGGCTGTAAGAACAGTTCATGGTGTTTATCAGTATGTGGAGAGCGCAAGAAACATCTTTCTAGCTATATTTCAGTGGGATTCAAGTGCAAGGTCATATGTACGTGTTTTAAGTGTTGTCAGACTACTCCTGTCTCAGTCTACAGCAGGTCAAAGGACCAAAGAGTTGTGAATGGGTGCCTAAGAGACGTTCAGGGGCACCTCGTAGGTTAGCATCTGTACTAAAAAACTGCAGCTATATTTAAAATCAAAAGTAGTTCATTTTAAACGGTTTACAGTGGACCAAAATTATTCCTCACTTACCTTATGCATTCTGAGCATCCTAATTATTGGACAATGACACACTTTATAATTAGATGTGGACAGTAAACAACAGACTTATTCTGACCTCAAGAGCTGCTTATACCATATATCTGGGGCAATGCAAACTCTGCTCATACGCATAGGAAACATGTAGTACAGGCCTTTAAATGAATCCTTCTATTGTTGATACTTCAGTCTGGTTTGGTAGGTCCCTCGCTGGGCTGGTGACGAGTGCATTTGTGGTTTCCATGGCACCCACAATAATGCCAGTGTTTCCTATGAACAGTGCCCTTGTGGTGGTTCCACAGAGGGGCTCTGAGTGGATCGCAGGCCCTATGCTAATAAGGGCCCCGCACACAGGGAGGACAATGGCCCCGGGGCAGACCAGGGTGGGGCTCTGTGTATGTACTAGAGGAATGATACTGAAAAGGCTGAGGGCCTTTAATCTTATCAGCCAGGATAGAAAGAGCAGTTTGTTGTGAGGCCTGGGGTCAGGGAGGGGCCCATGATTACCCCCTTAGACAGAGGTGGGGGGGTGTGGGGGCAGAGGAGGGGGTGTGGGGGCTGTGGGGGACAGTAAGGTGCTTGTCTTTTATCTGCTCCTCCACCCCTTTGTGCTTGTCCTAAATAAAATTGGCCGTGCCATATTGAGTTATAGTGATCCTCTGACACATTTCCCACAGCCCTGCACACCACACACATACACCTTTATCAGGATGCAGCATTTCCTCACCCAAACCACCCCAAACCACCCTCCTATATCTCATCCTGTCTCATCCCCTCTCTCAACCCATATCTAATCCACCATACCACTCTGATCTCAGTCTACATCTCACCCTGTTCTCTTCGTCTCACCCCCATCTCAACCCTCTATTAGAAGGACCTGTATCCCATGTATTTAAGCAAAAGGTGTCTTGTACAAATATATTGTATATGCAGCTGTTGAGGTCAAAATAAGTCCACTGTGTACTGTCTGCATCTAACTATAAAGAGTTTTATTATCAGGAACTGTGTGTTAGCGTGCTAGTTGTCGTTAGTGTTACGGCAAAACTCTGCACTGGTCTGGCTTTTAAACTCACTGAATTATGAGAATGCCCAGAATGCATGATACAGTATGTGAGGGATTCCTCATTTTGTATCACTGCTAACTGCAGTCAATCAAATGTGAATGAAAGATGGTGGCTGTACTGCTCCAGTGGCCTGGGCACAGTGGTGCACAAGATCACATGTTTTTGTTCTCACAATAAACAAGAAGCTGAAACGCATGAATTGTGTAAATTAGATGGGCTTTAGCTCTTTTTTACACTGCGGTTGCTAGGTAACAATTATGAACTCCAAGGACATTACATCTGCTGCCCATGTCCAACCAGGAAGTACACTTATAAGCCTCACCAAAATGCTCAAACTGAAAAAAAAAAAGTAAAATGCTTATAATTATGTTAAATTATACTGCCCCCTTTTCAAAGACATTTCAGTCAAATTTCTTCTAACCCCATAAATCAGTACATGACCACTCCAAAGTTTGGACACACCCTCTCATTCCTAGTTTTTTCTCTTTGTGTACTGCTTTCTACAGTTTAGATGCATACAGAACACATTATAAATATGATATAGAATTATGTAGCAAATTATGTAGCAAAGAAACAAAGTTAAATAACTGAAATGTTTTTTATTTGTATTTTTATTAAAATCCTCAAAGTGTCCACCCTTTGCTTTGTGGACAGCGCTGCACACCCTTGGCCTTCTCTTAATGAGCTTTATGTTGAAGTCTCCTGAAATGGTTTTCACTTCACAGCAGTGGCGGCTGGTCAATAGAAGGCGCAAGTGCGCCACACTCACTAACTTGACCTAGATAAAAAGTTGTTATTTTGTATTCGACTGTATGTTTAATATTTTGTTTAAAATTGACCGTGTATCTGCATAGACATATTTTTTATTATGTTAAATGTGCTCATATCACTTTATTTGGTTCATGTGTTTGCCCTTTGAGTTCGCTAAGTCGGAGTGACTTGATTGAGCTCGATGGGAGAGCCTGAAGTTTTGAGAGAATTACGTTGCTTCGTTACGTTGCTTCGTTACGTTGCTTCGTTACGTTGCTTCGTTACGTTGCTTCGTTATGTTGCTTCGTTACGTTGCTTCGTTACGTTGCTTCTGCCCATTACTTTACATTACAGCCCTGAAGTACGTCTTGGGGGTGCAGGGTGGGGGCGAACTGAAACCAAATGATTGGTCCTCATAAACGTTATCACACATCTGACCTATTGTGATTCAGTGTGCTAGCTCTCTCCCGCCTAGCCCCAACTCTCCACTGGCGCCATGTTACTACTACAGGCTAATGAATGGATAACAACAGTGCTATGTGCTATACAGTTATGGCAAGTCAAACTTCAAGTCCGAGTAACAGTTTTTACGGAGTAATATGTCTTCTCTACAGTCTGACCCTTCTGCTAAGGAAGAAAAGAAAAATTAAGCTGGAATGAGTGCAATGGCTGCAGTGATATCCTACAGCTCTTATTTTTATTCACACACTGGCTAATGGCGGCTAGTTATTTTCGTCTAAACCTCCACACAGGAGAGTGCGAGGACAGACCCAGAGCAGCAGACACACTGACACAGACCCACCGCCGGGACCCAGGGCAATCGCTCGCTGCTCTGTCAGCCTCTGCCTGCTTGTTGCTGTGCGGAAAATTTTCACCTGGGCATAACGCGCAGAGAGCTTAAGTCCACCTGGTGCCCTGTTGCTAATATGGACTGGTCATAACTTTCAGATTTAAGTGGGAAGTAGGATTAAGACTGTGACTTACAGTGTAAATAATCATGGAAATAAAGAAGAAAATGAAATGTCCATTAAGTGTCCAAACTTTTGACTGTGAGTGTCTGCCATATTGAGTGTGCAGTGGCCATGCTGTGTGAGCTGGCCAGCAGGCGCTCAAATTCTTGCTTTTATTCACATCCTATTTTCTATTTTGAACTGCAACATTCCAAACACCCATGGACCGCTTTGCCATGTCCTTCTGAAATGTACACAATACAATGTACAGAACTCAAGAGAGCTCTTAATGACATCACAGGAGCATTTTCACATGTAACAGAATGAGCTTGTGTTTAATGTATTTTTTCTGTTTGTTGCAGAGAGGAAAAGGCTTTGCTAGCTCATTCCGCATGGACATCCCAGACACAGCGTGACTTTGCACAATCAGTCCCGGCCCACACAAAGTATGTACACAGTACCAGGGCCCCTCAGCGGGACCACTGCCAGCCCTGGAGTGCTGTTGGGAGTACGGGGAAGAGCGGGGGGGAGCCGGACTCTCAGCCCCACTGTGGAGAGCTGTAGCGGAGGGACCAATCACGCACCTGTTTGTTGATCTGGTGTGCCTGTTTACAGCAGTGGACTCACAAGTGACAGTTTTTTATACTAAGTGTAGGACTATAGCCTTGCTTCCACCGTCCGCCACACAAACTTCAGCTTGCCAGACACCGCCATGGGACCACTGCAGAGTCCCGTCAGAAACAGCCATATGTTGAAGAATGCCAAATGCTTCACTGTTCTGAGTACTGGAGACCACTTCTGCATGGGATGTCAACCAAGTTTCCCCCTGGATATGTTTGGATGTAAATGACTGGGAGTATTGCCTTGGGGACGTTGTTTTGACGGTTGTAACCACTGTATATTTGTATCGACCTATATAAGCAGAAGGTTATCAAAAATACTTAGCAGTCAGTCGTGCCATGTTTGGTCCTTCTCTGCGCTGATGTGCTGTAGCGGACTGCAGGGGGCGGTGGAAGTGATGCTCGCGCTGGAGAGAGGAGCCACAGAAGAAGCCCTTTACGTGTACAGGACCCCCCATCTCCCTGCTCCCCTCTGTTGGCTGAGGCCCCTAGCTTGGCTCAGGGGCCAACGCGAGCAGACGGCACATGCTGTCGGATGCACACCTCCACTCTCACCTGTCAGTATAAAGAAGCGATTCATTTAACAATCAAAGAATTTTTATATTGTAAAAGTCACAATTGAGTTTGAACCTTGTTATTTTTTAAACAATGGCCAATTTGAACTGTTTTGTTTAAGTGAAGCTCAAATGTGATTACTTTGTGAACAATATACCTTAAAGGTGCACTATGTGATTTTTCTGGTGGATTTCTCATTATAGTGTTATTATGGCTGTGCCTGAAAATTTTCAAAGTATGGCATTAATTAAACATGTCTTGAATTTATTTAATTAGTGGTGTGTTTACTGCTTGTACAAATACTTTGAAATACACACAGTTAATACCCCAGAAGAATTGATTGCTAACACAAAAGATATTCATATAACCATGTTACCTTTTATTGCTCTGAAATAGCTATATTTACCCCAAACAACGTATTGACATGTTAAATAAGTTTCTGTTTCAGAGAGTTCTGTTTCAGAGAGTCTCAGGGAGTCTCCCACTCCCTTTGCTCCCCACACAAAGTCACTCCCCTTTCACAATGAGCGTGCATTCCTCTAATGAAACTACTGCACATCACATAAGGCTTGTGAAATTGTAGTGTATTGTTTGGTATCCTACTTTTGTATATTTTTGCACACATGGAAATGTGGGTGATGTAGGCTTCTAGGCATTGTACAGAATCATACAGCTAACCATAAGGATGGTTCGAATAGGGCCCAGGAGAGATCACTAGATTGCTCAAACATGGATGGATGGCATCTAAAACCTATTCAGGTATATTTTTTTTATTGAGGGAACAACATTATGACATGGTAGAAAGCTCCAAAAAGTCAAATTTGCATAATACCCTCTCTTTAATGTGAGCAGGGTTGCCTTTCCGCAGACCGGTCCTGGAACATGATCTAGTGGTGTCTCTGGCTTGTCTCCATGGAGATAGATACAGTTAATTCCATACTGTGGGACATTCCTAATTTGTGATTTTGTTCACTGATAATGGCAATAAAGCTATTCTGATTCTAATGATTCCAGGCAAAGTACTAACATCTCCATGGAGACAAACAGGACAGCTGATCCTCCATTAGAAAAGTGACTGAGTGCACCTTTAAGGTTGTACACTGGCTCTCTCCTCCCTATGGTGTTTTTGCTGTGTTAAATGGAAGACTGTGGTGGTGTGTGTCCGGCAGCTGGCCTCACAGTACCAGTCCTTTCTATCATGTGTGACCAGTGTTTACTGTACTCTTTTTAGACCTTTACAGCTTAATATTGAAGTCTCTATATAAATCTCTATCTGTGTTGGATTCTTAGTTTGCTCTTTCACTCACCGCAGGGGGTGGGGGTCTTTTGTGGTGGTTCACTTCCTCCTCCTCCTCCTCCTCCTCCTCACTCCCGTCCATCTCCTCACGTCTGCTTTGGAATAAAAAGCTCATTGTTTAGATGGTGGTGCCTCTATCTGTACAAACATTCAGACTTTATCTTGTCCATTTTTCAAATAAACAGCACGGCTGTGAACCAATAGTACACCATAGATTTTTGACCCCGTAAACCAATCGCACAGCTGTTCACTCACAATAATAATAATAATAATAATAATAATAATAATAATAATACATCAAACTTGTATAGCGCTTTTTTGGACACTCAAAGACGCTTAACAAACAAAATAAGAAGTAACACTGTAAAAACGGGGAATCATGGGGGAAATGCCAGTTTGAACAGGTGAGTTTTTAGTTGTGATTTGAAGTGCTGCAGAAAGTCCGAGTTCCTGATGAATTTTGGGAGAGTGTTCCAGAGTGAGGGGGCGGCAGCAGTGAAGGCTCGGTCCCCCAAGGTCCGGTGCTTTGTCCTGATGAGGGGAGTGAGGAGGTTGGTGTCGGCTGATCTGAGGCGGCGGGTGGGACAGTGAAAACAGAGGAGATCAGCGAGATAGGGAGGGGCCAGGTTATGGAGGGACTTGTAGGTGATGAGGAGGACCTTATATTGAATGTGGTATTGTACGGGGAGCCAATGGAGTTGCTTGAGAACAGGAGTGATGTGGTCTCTAGAGCGGGTGTGGGTGAGGAGGTGGGCGGCGGAGTTCTGGATGTATTGCAGTTTTTGGAGGTTCGTGGAGGGGAGACCGTACAGAAGGCTATTGCAATAGTCGAGTCTGGAGGAGATAAAGGCGTGAATAAGGATTTCTGCGGTGGACTGAGAGAGGGAGGGGCGGAGACGGGCGATGTTGTGGAGATGGAAAAAAGATGTTTTGGTGATGTGGCTGATGTGGGCTCTGAATGAGAGGGTAGGGTCCATGATGATACCAAGGTTGCGTACAGAGGGAGAGGGGGTAACAGTGTGGCCATCGATGAGGAGGGAGATGTTCTGAGCAGCTTTGGGTCCAATGATAAGCAATTCTGTTTTATTGCTGTTGAGTTTGAGGAAGTTGTGGTCCATCCAAGTTTTAATTTCAGACAGGCAGTTTGTAATGGTGGAGAGAATGACTGGGGTGATGGATTTGGTGGAAATGTAAATCTGGGTGTCATCAGCATAGCAGTGGAAATGGAGTCCATGGTGATGAATGATGTGGCCGAGGGGAAGCATGTAGATGATGAAAAGGAGGGGGCCATGCACCGAACCTTGGGGAATACCAGTGGTGACAGGGGAGGAGTGAGAATTGGAGTTATTTATGGAGACGTAGTGGTGACGGTCAATGAGGTAAGAGGAGAACCAGGAGAGTGCAGTGTCGGAGATGCCAATGCACTTTAGACGGTGAAGGAGGATGGTGTGGTCGATGGTGTCGAATGCTGCACTGAGGTCGAGGAGGAGGAGAATGGAGAGGGAACCAGAGTCTGCTGTGACGAGGAGGTCGTTGGTGACTTTGAGGAAGGCCGTTTCAGTACTGTGATGGGGGCAGAAACCAGATTGAAATGTTTCGAAAAGCTGGAAGTTGAGGAGGTATTGTTGGAGTTGGGTGGTGATGGCACGTTCTAATATTTTAGAGAGGAGAGGAAGATTGGAGATGGGTCTGAAGTTATCCAGGTTGTCGGGGTCCAGGCCGGGTTTCTTCAGAAGAGGTGTAATTGTGGCTAATTTGAGTGCAGGAGGGACAGTGCCAGAGCTGAGGGAGGTATTTATGATATTGCTTATGAGTGGGGTGAGAGACAAACACCTGGGCCTTGAGATTGGCTTCATATGAGAATAATGTGAGTGTGAGAAGATCAGGGTGAACAGACAAAGCTGTCATCTTTTGCATCAAAGTAACACCACTACTATTGGCTGGTAGAAGAGGATACGTCACATATTGCAATAGCTGTTCTTTGCTTTTTTCCTCAAAAAGTGTCAGAGAAAAGTTGCAAATTACCAAAAAATGGGTGAGAAATATGAGCGATGATGTATGCATTTAGATTCCCTGATAAACGTATAGATGATGTCAGCAGAAAAGAGGCTCCTCCCTCAGTGGAGATCAATCACCTGCACCAGGAAGACTGTTAGTCCAGTGCTTACCTGTCTCAGTCTGGAACAGGTCAAATCCACAAACAGATGCGAATGGGGCTGAGAGATGTCCTATCAGACATGTAACAACACTGTTCAAAGCAGAGGAACAGCTCATTGACATTTGGCATTAGATTTGTATAGACATGGGAAGAAATGCTCACAAATGTGTTCTTGGCAGTGAAAATGAACTCATCGAAGCCGCTGTTGTTTTTACTTTCACAACTTCCACATTTCAGTGGTTTGTAATGAAACAAGTTTAAAATCACTGCAATATATTTGTACCTCTGTTTAGAGCAGTTTCTATATAAATAGTATCAGCTGTATCATCTGTAACAGTACGGGTCAAACAAAAGTCCATAAATGCTGACGTCTAGGTTAAGTGGAGTGCGGATGTGAGACTACATTAACAGACCACAGAGTTTTCACAGTAGTCTTTAGTGTCCTCTGCTCTCAGTTCTCATTACATTTTAACAGCATGGTCACTTCATTATGAATGTTGGATGTGACCTACATATGTGATTAGCACAGCACAGGGTGTAATCCACTTGTGGCTGTGCGGGTGGCCCACTGGCCTGTTTGTTGTGTGAAGAGCAATCCACATAACATGATGGTATTTACCCATGGTACACCACTGCAGCACAGGTACAGCCTGTGCCAGAGGGGTTACACACATGCACAAATATCAATATGTGCTGTACCAGAGGGGTTAGACATACAGTATGTACAAAAGTACAAATATAACATGCAGGGACCAGATGCCCAGGCTCAGGTCTGCAGCCTAATTCTGCACTGACAACAGACCCTGGCCCCAAATCTGGAATCAGCACATCTAGTCTTATCTGAGGCATCCAGACAGATATAGAGCAGATCTCCACCCTCCTCCGCACACACACGCACACGCACACACACACACACACACACACACACGCACACGCACACGCACACACACACACGCACGCACACGCACACACCCACACGCACACACCCACGCACACGCACACACCCACACGCACACGCACACACACACACACACGCACACGCACACACCCCCACGCACACACACACGCACGCACACACGCACACACGCACACACACACACACACACACACACACACACACACACACACACGGCCGGAGCCTTTTTAGACCACAGCAGAGCAGGGGGGCAGAGGGCACTGAGGTTTTGGCTGTGTTTCTATCTGAGGCAGATCTTATCATTACTGCGTCAGAGCCTTCAGAGCCTTCACCTGCGATACTGAAATTCAGTTAAATAAATGTGTCATTAAACTTATAAACTTATATTACATGACATGTGGAGCACAGGCACCTTTTCTCCACTGAAGAGACCTTCAGTTCATTATGAGCTGTTTCCACTGCAGGCTCAGGCCTTGCACAGTATAAAAAGCAGTCTTATAAAATCAGGTGTTTAGTTTTTATAAGTACAGCCCAGTGCCGGGTACACACTTGTACTTTCTATGGGACGTCCATGTTATTCTGTCACATGTACACATCAGGTATGCCACCACATCACTTCCTGCTCCTCTCTCACACCTCTGAGTGGGGAGCTCCTATGGCTGCTGCGCTCTGGTGTATAAGCCTGGTGCTCTGGTGCTGGGCTCTGGTGCTCTGGTACTGGGCTCTGGTGATTTGGTGCTGAGCTCTGGTGCTCTGGTACTGGGCTCTGGTGCTTTGGTGCTTGACCCTGGTGCTCTGGTGCTGGGCTCTGGTGCTGGACTCTGGTGCTCTGGTGCCCTGATGCTAGGCTCTGGTGCTCTGGTGCTGGACTCTGGTGTCTTGGGCTCTGGTGCTCTGGTGCTGGGCTCTGGTGCTCTGGTGCACAAGCCTGTACGGTGTGCAACCAGACAAGAAGTCTGATGTTGGAGCAGATTGCAGCAGCACTAACAAGCCCCGGGCAGAGGCTGTTCTTCCCTCCATATGTGCAGCAGTTGGACAAACATTTGGCCAGGCGGAGGGGGCAGGTGGAGGGTGGAGAGGGCAGGGGGCTGTGGAGGCATTGGCACAGGGGCAGGACTGAACCAGCCTGGTGCTTTGTGCGCAGGGGTCAACACCCTGATCTGGTGGACACAGTTTAGGACTTATGAGGTTAAATGTTAGGAATATAGGTCTTTCACCAAATAGAACAAAGACACTACACCATCTCACTGTCTCTCTGCACACAGTCAGATAATGCTTTGTCAGCTAATCACTTCATTTGACCATGAACATCTTAACGGAGATGTGAAGACATTACAAACAAAACTAACCCTGTAAGAGCTTAGCGTGAGTGAAACGCCACCTCTCCTCCTTTCCTCCCACTCTCCTCCTCCTCTGCTCCTCTGGATAGTGCCCAGTTCATAGACTTACAGACCGTGGAGTAAGTGCACAGCAGATTTTCCTGATAATCTTCCTCTTGAACCCGTAGATCTGCCTCTGAGCATATGGGCTTAAGTAATGGCAATATGGGACAGCGCTAATCCTCTCCTCTTCCCACACTCGTCCTGGACTGTCTGGAGACGTACACCGGACTCCTGCAAAGAGCACAAAGCTAGGCACAGGGCACAGAGCTGGGTATGAGGCACAGTTGGCCACAGAGCAGAGCACAAAGCACAGACTTGAACACAAGGCACATAGCTGGGCATAGAGCACAGAGCTGGCCACATGCTAGCTTTCTTAACAGAACCTTGGTGAGTGATGTCTTGGCTGTGACAGACATGCTAACAGCTAACGGCTAACTGCTATGAGGGAACATGCTGCTTGCTCCAGGACATTTGGCCTGCAGATTTAAACAGGCACAGGTCTCTGCACAGGCACCACAGCACATCTGTTTTAACCAGGTTCATCTGTAAGGCCCAGAGGAGGTATAGTCATCATTAGGCCTGTGCGTTCATTGCTACGATGCGCTCATTGCTACGATGCGTGCATGGGCAACGATGAGCGCGTGGGCGAATGCGAGAGGATGTCATGCAGCTTCGTCCTCTCAATCACCCCAGGCATGAACAGCAGTATCCCAGTAACCCACGCCCAAGGCCTGGGCCATATTTATAGCTGCTAAAATGAATGGAAGTCAATGGTAGGTCAGGGGGCGACCTCGACGAGATGGTGCAGACGCGTCCGTCATTCATCAGTGATCCCACGGTGATGTGGGAAAGGTCGAGAGCTTTCAAAAAATGTATAAAATGCTGTTCCTATGTTAATGGATTTATTGTTTTTGCTAAAAATATTATTTTTATTCTTCTGCTCTTTGAGCTCTAATTTCACCCCCTAAACATATTCAAAAACTCACAAAATTTTGCCCAAAATTCAGAAGTGCTGAGAAATTTGATAAAATATGTGTTGCATAACTGGACATAAAAAAATGGCGCAACAGTGCCACCTACAAAAGTCAAAATACATTGCACCTATGGGAGCAGTCGCGACATAGTTTGTCGTAGAGCCATTAAATTCGGTACACACATTTGTCATGTGAAGACAAACAAAAAATATTATTATGGCCACGCCCCCTGACAAACCGGAAGTCGGCCATCTTGGATATAAATTTTCAAAATGCTGAGTCAGCAGTTTTGCTCCTCTGAAGGTGCTTCACCGACAGGGCTGAAAATTACCGTACATCATCTAGAGAAGTGGGGCATCAAAAGTTAGCCAATTTATTTTGATAACTGTCACGGTTTACGTGTGGCGAAGCCGCAAATTTCTTCTTCTTGAATGTTTGAAAATGTCAAAATTTTGTCCTGTTTGCGCATACAAAATCCGATTTGGCTCAAATTTTAATCACTTGTAAAACTTTCTGGCCAAAACCTACTAATTGTGACACAAACACAAATGGCGCGATAGCAAAATTTTGCATGGAGGCTCAAAATTTTACTTTTTCGTAAATGTATGAAATTTAGCAGAAAATGACTTTGGGTCATCTCAATCAAAAAAGTCAATGCAAACCATATGGTATTTTTAACCCTGCTGCCATGGGGATGCGCGAGAGTTCCAATGTTATCCTAATGGGAGAGATCCCAAAAATTCCCATTCATGATAAAATATTACTATCATGGAATACTGTGAAATTTGGAACAATGACTCTTCATGTCATCCAGATCAAAAAAGCCAATGACAACTGTATGGTATATTTCACTGAGTTGACAACCATATCAAAATTTTCTTTCATTTCGAAGTGATAAAACAACTTCTTAGTTTCATTGAAGAATGTGACATTTGGCACAGGGATTCTTCAGGTCACCCTGATCAAAAAAGTCCGGGGGCCAAAGTCATATTTTGCACGGTGTTGCCATGGCGATGTCCCAACATGCCCTTGTCTGTCTATGTTAGCACAACAGCATCTCCAATGTGTGCTTGTAAAGACCATTTGGGTCCTTACAGATTCGCACAGCCGCGGTGAAACTTATTTGTTATGATTAATTATGGTTTATGGTCCTTTGTATATATGTACTGTCATGATGTAGTGTGGGGTAGACTGTGGGTTGCGCCCTCCCCAGGGGCACTGGGGATTTAAGTGGAGAGGAGATACGCGTGCGGGGACAGGTAGTGTGACGTCACACATGCCAGGAGCTGCCAAGGCCGTGGAGCTAACACAGTGGATATTATCGTTTTTCGGATTATCACGCTGCCACTGATACTGGATTGTATTTTCTCTGCGGGAGCTGCTGGACTGTGGAAAGGAAATGTACGGACTGAGACCGTGGAAGCGTGGGTATAGTGAGTAGCGCAGAACTCACTCACTTTACGCTTGCTGCGCGGCGTATAAACAAAAAACTTTTGGAACCTTTCGGGGCAAGTAAAAGGGGGTCTACGTCTGTGGTGGGTGACTTTGGAAAAGTTCATTGTTTTTTTTTCATGGGGACTTTATATTATGTTAGTAGTTTTGGAGTGAATTGGGTGGCGCTCGAGCGTGGGGTGGTGGTTATTGTGGCCGGTTTTGTGTTTATATCTGGCATTGCCAATAAAGCCAGATACAATATGCTGAACACAACTGTTTGTGTTTTCGTTATTTCACCCCCACTGATGTGAAAGGAATTTGCCTGTGACCTGAAAATTTGCGTTGTAGCATTTTCAACTGCGAGAACAGGTGAATGACTTTCTGTGTTTACTGCCAAGTACAGCCCAAATAAGACCTAAATAAAATAACATTGAGATAAGTGGTGCGTCAGCGCCACCCTGAGGGAGTGACGTGTTGGCCCAGTGTGAAGTGCGGCCTGCAAGGGCTGTTTGATGCCACTTGTGGCTTTAATAACCTTTTTTTATTATTATTTTTTTAAATTATTATTATTCTGCTGTTTTAGCTCTAATTTGACCCCCTAAACACGTTCAAAAACTCACCAAACTTTGTCCAAAATTAAGAAGTGCCGAAAATTTCATAAAATATAGGTTGCATGCTGTTCCATTTTTTTCCTCCACACATGATGCTATGTGTTCCTCCCAAACAATTCAACTTTAGTTTCATCAGTCCATAAAATATTTTGCCAGAAGTTCTGTGGATTGTCCAAGTGCCTTTTTGCGAACATTAAACGTGCAGCAATGTTTTTTTTAGACAGCAGTGGCTTCCTCCGTGGAGTCCTCCCATGAACACCATTCTTGGCCAGTGTTTTACATATAGTCAATGTATGCACAGAGATATTGGACTGTGCAAGTGATTTCTGTAAGTCTTTAGCAGACACTCTAGGGTTCTTTTTTTACCTCTCTGAGTATTCTGCGCTGAACTCTTGGCGTCACTTTTGGTGGACAGCCACTCCTTGGGAGAGAAGCAACAGCCATGGTAAGATAAGATACGATCTGAATTCACACTTCCTGAGGTTTGATCAATCACCCACCCCTCCCCCCGCACCGCTGCATGGGCTCACCTTGTCTCCTGCACAAAGGTCCAGACTGCCACCTCTTCACACCTCTGCCTCAGCCCCCCAGCCCCCGAATCCACATCAAATACTCAGCCAGACCTCCAGCACACACCCCTGCTCTTTGTCTGTCACAACAGCTCAGGTTAGGAGAGAACTGAGCCGGATAAGGAGTAGGAAAGCTGCTGGACCAGACGGGATCAGCCCCAGGCTCCTTAAGTCCTGTGCAGATGAGCTGTGTGGAGTTATGGAGCATGTCTTCAACCTGAGCCTGAAGCTGAAGGTGGTGCCACAGCTCTGGAAGACCTCCTGTGTGGTACCTGTGCCCAAGACACCGCACGCCAAGGACCTCAACAGCTTCAGGCCAGTGGCTCTCACGTCTCATCTGATGAAGACTCTGGAGAGGCTCGTCCTGGGTCACCTCCGCTCCACGGTGAGCTCAGCGATGGACCCGCTGCAGTTCGCGTATCGGCCCGGCATCGGAGTGGAGGACGCCATCATCTCTCTGATGCACCGCTCACTGTCCCACCTGGAGAGGCCCGGCAGCACTGTGAGAATCTTGTTCTTTGACTTCTCCAGTGCTTTCAACACCATCCAGCCGCTGCTCCTGAGGGACAAGCTGGAGTGGGCAGGAGTGGACTGTGACCTGGCTGAGTGGATCCTGGACTACCTCACAAACCGGCCCCAGTTTGTGAGAGCCAAGGACTGTGCGTCTGACCTCATGACCTGCAGTGTGGGGGCGCCCCAGGGCACCGTCCTCGCGCCCTTCCTCTTCACACTCTACACTGCAGACTTCAGACATAACACGGACAGCTGCGTCCTGCAGAAGTTCTCCAATGACTCCGCCATCATCGGTCTCATCACGAACGATGACGACACGGAGTACAGAGGACTAACACAGGACTTTGTGGACTGGTGTCACCGGAACCATCTTCTCATCAACGCGGGGAAGACCAAGGAGATGGTGGTGGACTTCCGTAGGCGCCACTCTACTGCCCCCCCACCAGTGAACATCCAGGGAAGAGACATTGAGAGAGTGGACTCTTACAAGTACCTGGGTGTGCATCTGAACAATAAACTGGACTGGACTCATAACACAGATGCACTGTACAGGAAGGGCCAGAGTCGGCTCTATCTCCTGAGGAGACTGCGGTCCTTTGGAGTGAGAGGGCCACTCCTGAGGACCTTCTATGACTCTGTGGTGGCATCAGCCATCCTGTACGGTGTGGTCTGCTGGAGCAGCAGCGTCACAGAGAGGGAGAAGAAGAAACTGGACAAGGTCATCAAGAAGTCCAGTTCAGTCCTGGGCTGTCCTCTGGACTCGGTGCAGCAGGTGGGGGACAAGAGGGTCCTGGCTAAACTCATGTCTATGCTGGACCATGAGTGTCACCCCCTGCAGGACGCCCTGTCTGCTCTGGAGAGCAGCATCAGTGACAGACTGATTCACCCTCGCTGTGTGAAGGAGAGATTTCGCAGGTCTTTCCTTCCTGCTGCTGTCAGACTGTATAATGAACAATGCTAGTCATGTGTCATCGCCATAGTAATAATAACAATAATAACAATGTGCAATACTATTTAAAGTCACTACCTGCTACTTATTTATTTATTTAACCACCGCTGTCCATCACTGCACTGTACACAATATTTTGATTGTAAATACTTATTATTATTTATCTTGTTTTTGATGTGTGCTCTTGTTTTCCTACTTTTTCTGAAACTTGCGTTGTGACATTGAAATTTCCCCACTGTGGGACGAATAAAGGATTATCTTATCTTATCTTATCTTATCTTATATGCCTTTATTAGTCCCACAGTGGGGAAATTCCAGTAGAAATCAACAAAAGCAGCATCATATGAGGACAGGGGGAGGAGAAAAAAAAAAGAGAACCGCCCCCAGACCATGCTCCTAACGGGCATCGTATGGAATAGCAAAAGGCGAAATTTAATTTGTCAGCTGGACAGAGTTTATTTGGTCGAATACGTTTCGCAGCTCATCCAAGCTGCTGCTTCAGTTCTGGTCAGATGCTGGTGGACACTGCTTTATATCTGCTTGAAGGGAGGAGCTAATTACAATGAAATTACTCTGAGACAACACATATTTATTTACAGTTTCTGTTAGTTAGGTGTGTCTATTCAATATGGAGTGGGAGTGGGGTGTAGTTAGCATAACCATTCAGGGCCATGATGGGTGTTTTCACACCTCTGGACATGTCCTGGCTAGTCCCGTTGTTTTCTCTGTTTGTTTTGATTTAGGTTTGAGAATAGAGTTATAGATGGGAGACAAATGATGTCTGAGACCTCCATTTCTGTTCAAGGAAGGATGCTCTTTCTTGACAAAAATAGCTTCTTTAACTCCCCTCTCAAACCAGTTCTTTTCTCTGGCCAAGATCTGGACCTCGCTGTCCTCAAAGGAGTGGCCCGTGGCTTTTAGGTGGAGATGTACGGCAGATTGCGGCCCACCCTGGTTTTCCCGTCTGTGTTGATACATCCTTTTGTGAAGTTGAATGGATATGCTAACTACTCCCCCACTCCCACTCCATATTGAATAGACACACCTAACTAACAGAAACTGTAATCATTCCATATTGAATAGACTCACCTAACCAACAGAAACTGTAAATAAATATGTGTTGTCTCAGAGTAATTTCATTGTAATTAGCTCCTCCCTTCTAGCAGATATAAAGCAGTGTCCGCCAGCATCTGACCAGAACTGAAGAAGCAGCTTGGATGAGCTGCGAAACGTATTCAACCAAATAAACTCTGTCCAGTTGACAAATTAAATTTCGCCTTTTGCTATGGATTCTACCTGGACGACTGAGGGATTCTACCCACATCGTATGGAATAAGTACACAAAATAAAAACACCTCAGAGCATCAGCAACATAGTCAAAACACACATTAGACAATGCTTCTCATCAAGACACAATTCTTACCAGGTGTGTGTTTTATAGTGGTCAGTGCAGCTTTCACCCACTCCTCAGTGATTGGACACACCCCTGACTTAAATGGTTTGGTAAAAATTGGTATTAATTGCTCTCAAAGTCTCCTTAGGCAGAAGGTTCAGTTACTTATTCCTCCCCCTTCTGTCATTGTTTGCATGTTATCCTCATTAAACATATGAAAACCTATAAATGTTTGGGTGGTTTTAGTTAAAGCAGACACCGTTTTTTCATCTGTGTCATTTTGACAAAGATCAGATCACATCTGATGGTGATTTTAGCAGAAATGTGAGAAATTCCAAAAGGTTCAGATACTTTTTCATGCCACTGTACATTGCTATGGGAGCCATCCCGACATCATCTTTGTCGTAGAGCCACGAAATTCAGTATTTAATAAATATTATTATAGCTGTGCCTCCGGACAAACCAAAAGGTGGCCATCTTGGATTTACTTTTTCTAAATGCTGAGTCAGCATTTTCGCTGACGTTGCATTTTAACTCACTCCTCTGAAGGCGCTTCACTGACAGGGCTGAAAATCACCGTACATCATCTAGAGAAGTGGAGCATCAAAATTTATTCAATTCATTTTGATAACTATCATAGTTTACGTGTGGCAAAGCCGCAAATTTCAGTCTTTTTGATTTTTGATAATTCGCACATCGTTTAATCTGATTGTGCTGAAATTTTAATAACTAATGCGTGATCTCGGCCTGAATATAATATACTATAAAGCATAGCAGCTATAAGCATATATAGCGCCCCCTAGCACAGACATGAAATGTCAAAATTATCAGATTTGTACCAAACTTGGGAATTAAATTCTATGAACGACTAGCAACAAAAACATATATTACTGACATGGGGCATTTTTCATGGTTGGCCAGCACTAAAGGTGCACTTATGCAGTTTTTCTGGTGGAGGATGTGTTGGCCTAGGCGGCCAAATCGGAAGTCCGCCATCTTGGATGTTTTTTTTTTTTTAAAGTTTTGAAAAATGGCAGAGTTAGGTTAGGTGTTAGGGTTGGGGCTATAGTTAGGTTAAGGTTAGGATTATGTTTAGGGTTAGGCCTAGCATTAGGGTTGGGGCTAGGGGTTAGAGTTATGGTTGGGGTTGCAGTTATTAGGGTTAGTGTGGGGCATGGCTTTTTCGGGGCATGACATTTGCGGGGTGCGATGTTTGCGGGCGTGGCGTAAGTGGGCACTGCGTTTACGGGGTGCAGCATGCACGCTGGGCGAGGGCTGTTTGACGCCGCTTGCCGCATTAATTTACATTTGAATTTCTCAAGTACTTTTCTAAACAAATCAGGAGGCTTAGGAGTACCTAGCTGTAGGACCAGCGCAGGTGTGAGAGGAGGTGCGGGTTGTCTTATTTGCCGCTCATTACACTTGTGCAGAGGGCGTGGGCACGTGCAGAGGATGGTACATATCTTATTGTAGAGATCTTGGCACCAGCTCTGCCTTTGTGATCAGGACTTATGTAAATGTGGCAATATTTGAGAAGCTTCTGAGCCCGGCTTGTGTTGTCTTTGTGAGAGCGACATTACTGAGCTGACGTGAGCTGAGATTTCAACATTTCTATCTGTCCTTCTCTGTACTCGCTTCTATCAATAATGCCCCTGTTTTCAGTCAGGTGATCAGAAGTGGATAAGTTCAATCTAACCCTCTCCTCTAACCCTCTCCCTGTTCGTCTGACCCTCTCCCTTGCTGCATCGGAGTCTCTCCTCTGCATCCTCTGACCTTCACTTTTGCATCCTCTGACCCTCTCCTCTGCTCCATCTGACCCTCTCTTCTGCCTCCTATTTTCCCCTGACCCTCTCCTCTGCTTCATCTGACTCTCTCCTCTGCATCCTCTGCTCCATCTAACCCTCTTCTCTGCTCCATCAGACCCTCTCCTCTGCATCCTCTGCTCCTCTGACCCTCTTGTCTGCTCCTCTTCTCGGCATCCTCTGCTCCTCTGATTATCTCCTCGGACCCTCTCCTCTGCTCTGTCTGACCCTCTCCTCTGCTGCATCTGACTCTCTCCTCTGCGCCATCTTATCCTTTCCTCTCCATCCTCTACTCCATTCGACCATCTCACATTAAGATTGTATATGTTTTATAGCTCTTTTTCAAATGTTCATAATTCTTTAGAATTTCGTTCAGTTCATTCACTCCTCCATACTTGGTGGTAAGCTAGGTCTGTAGCAACAGTTGCCCTGGGGTACAATGACACTGACAGAGAAGAGGCTAACAGTCTGTGCTATTTGCCCCTTCAGACACCACACATAAATCAGTCGGCAGGTATAATGTCTTGTCAAAAGGAACAGAATTCAAATGTAGGAGATGGGATAGAAATGCTGACTTTTAGGTTGGTGGGCAGATGCTCTAACCACTGAACCACTGCTGTCCTACTACCTAATTTTGAAGTGAATCGCAGGACCAGGTACAGGCTTTTATGTATGCATTACACAACAGCACTAAGTGGGCAAAGTTTGTTTTTGAGTGAGGTGGTTGGAGGGTGAGACAAGTGGGTGTGTGTTGGTCACGGAGTATATTCATATATTTTTTATTTTATTTTATTAGTAGGATAGCCCCTTGAGATGTGTCATCTCGTTTGCGAGGGGGTCCTAAAAAGAAAACATCACAGAACATAACAAACATTAAGTAAATCACAAAAAAATACAGATCAAGACAAAACACAAACAGCAACAATCATACACACAACAACAAATCCATTATAATAACCCTTGTACCTCATACACAAAAGTATTAAAGCAAAAAAAAAAAAAAAAAAATGAATAAATGAGTAAATAACATTCCATGTGCCACTCATAATATAGCCATGAAAGTATCAAAAAAAAAAAAAAAAAATCAACACCTTGTCACACTAACAACAACAGCAATAATATAAAAAAGAAAATATAATACACAAGGAAATAATAAATTTCTTAAATCAGAAACAGGAACAATTGATATGGAAATATTTACGAATAGCTGCCTTGAAGTGATTAAAAGATGTGATCGATCTGAGTGAGGTAGGAAGATTATTCCAATCATAAGGAGCTTTAATTTTAAATGCTCTACGTCCAATTTCCTTTTTAAATTTAGGAACATTGAAAAACAGATGTTCAGTGTGTCGAAAACTGTAAGTTGATGAAAGTGGACATAAAAATTCTTATAAATAAGATGGGTAATTATAATAATGACACTTAAATACAAACTGAAGCCAGTTCAAGTATCTTCTAACAGAAAGTGAAGTCCAGTTTAATGTAGAATACATATGGCAGTGTTGTGTGCGGTAAGGACATCTTAATATAAATCTACAAAGGCTGTTGTACATGACATCCAGAGCATGGAGGTTGGTTTCTGTAGAACTCTGATAGACCACATCAGCGTAATCCAGAATTGGCAGAAGAAGCTGAGTTACAATTCGCTTCCGGACTGGTAAAGTGAAACAATCAATAGAAGAATAAAGTATCCTTAACTGATAAGATAATTTCTGTATGATTGAGTTAATATGGGGTTTAAATGTCATCTGAGAATCAAAATGAACACCAAGATACTTGAATTGGTCAACTTGTTGCATAGGAGATCCGTCAAGAAAGTTGATTGTAAGGTTATGAGTTGATGGAGCATTTCTATGAATAAATAACATACAAAATGATTTTTTTCATATTTAGCATACGTTTGTTTGAAGAGAACCACTTCTGAACCATATTGAAGTCTTGCTGAAGAGAATGATGAATTATGAAGGACTCAGTGCTGGATGAATAAATTACAGTGTCATCGGCATATAAGTGAATTTGTGAAGTACGACATATTTTCAGTAAATCATTTATAAATATTGAAAATAACAAAGGACCAAGAGAAGAGCCTTGGGGTACCCCTTTATCGATTATCTTAAAATCGGAACAACATCCTAAGTATGAGACACACTGAAACCTGTAATGGAAGTAGGAGTTAAACCAAAGTATGCTACGTTTAGACAGCCCAATGGCATACAGCTTATCAAGTAAAAGATAATGGTCTACAAAATCAAAAGCCCTAGAAAGATCAATAAAAATAGCACCAGTCTGCATATTGGAATCATATGAGGATAGTATGTCATTAGAAAATTTTAAAAGAGCAGTTGTGGTGGAGAAATTAGGCCTGAAGCCAGATTGAAAGGGTGACAAAATATTGAAATTATTTATAAATTGTGATAGCTGAGTATAAATTAATTTTTCAAATACTTTAACAACACTGTTAATTATGGAAATTGGTCTATAATTATTTATGTCATGTGAGTCCCCACTTTTGAACAGAGGTATAACTCTAGTGCATGCTAGTACATGATGACAATGACAAGTTAAACAAATCAGACAGCGGATAAGCCAGAACGTGTGAAGCTACTTTTAAGAATTTTATTTCAAGACCATCAGGACCAGGTCCAGAATCAGAGTTAAGGTTATCTATAACTTGCTGCACCTGAGTAGGAGTAATGCATTCAAATGAAAAGGAATTTGTCTGATTAAGAGGTACATTTAAAAAATAATCTGAGTGAGATGAGACTAATGGTTCAGAGTTACACATGGAAAAATGATTACTGAAAGCATTAGAAATATCAATGGGATCCTGAATAAAGTCATTATTATATTTTATAGATTCTATTTGATTATTAGATTTGTTAGTAAGTGTATTAAATTTATTCCAAAAAATTTTTGGATTATTAAAATCTGATGTTAAGTGATCTTTAAAATAATTCCGAGTTTTAGTAGTACACAAATTCCGTAACTTTTTATAACAGCTATGATCAGAAATGGTCCTGGTTTGATGGTATTTTTCCCACGCTCTATCCCTTTGCTTAAATAATTTTATTAAATCGGCATTAATCCATGGTAGATGTCTTCCTTTAACCTTAATTTCAATCAAGGGAGCATGTTTATTAATGACCGACATTAGCTCTGAGTAGAGATAATTCCAAGCATCCTCAACATAAGGAATTAACTGAAACCTTTCCCAATTAATGTTAATTATATCGTTGATGAACAAGTCTGTATTAAAGTTTTTAAGTTGTCTTTTTTAAATTAATTTAGATCACTAAATAAATCTGGTAACACACCAGATGAGATAATTCTATCTGGATGTGAAACCAGAATCCAGTCTAAAAGAGATGATGACCTAGCATCAACTCTAGTAGGATATTTTATGATTTGTGTTAAATTTATACTGCTAAATAGATTACGGTCATTATTGCATGATCAGTGTAACCAGTCATTATTAAAATCACCCAAAATAATAATTTCAGTTTGGTGGCCTAATGAATTAATAGTAGATAATATACATCTTGTAGATTCTGATGGAACATTTGGTGGTCTATAAATATTACCAATAGTTAAGCATTTGTTCTTATGGAGGATTAGTTTAACAAAGAGACACTCAAAATGTCTAGGTGTCTCCTCTGGTATAACTAGCTCTGAGACAACAGTTGTGAAGATGTATGTTACAACTCCACCACCTCTAGAATTCCTATCCATTCTGTAAATTACATAGTTATCTAATTTGATGGCATCATTAGAAATTAAAGAATGAAGCCAGGTCTCAGAGATGGTGATTACACTGGGATTATTATATGTGAGCCATGCTCTCAACAGGTCTATCTTTGGTAGTAAGCTCCTTATATTGATATGAATAATCTGCATGCCTTTAAAGGTTAACATAGATCAAAAGAAAAAGGTGAAAAAAACCCTTTAAGAAATAGCACATGAAGGGTAAATAAACAACAAAAAATTGTATGAGGGTACACACAATCATAACTATACTAACTCACAACCACACACGCCCACAACCATACACACAAACCACCAACAGCAGATAAAAAAGACACAAACAGAAAAACAGACAAAAAAAAAAACCCAAACAAACAAAAAAAACACTAAAGATACGCAAAGTAGCAATATAATTAGCATTAAGAAATATGACCAACGGTAATCCCAACTACAAATAAAAAATAAAGACATAAAAGCAAGGAAAGAGATTAAAGGACTGTATACGTTTCTATAACAACCGGCACACAGATTACGTCATTGATACCAGATGCCCTGCCTGCTCTGTGACACAACTCTGTGGAAAACCTCCTCTGACTGAGTCCCAAAGATTATGGAGAGAACAATGTGCTTGTCTTTCCCACAGGAGAGCTCCATCCATCACTGTCCTCTGGCCTTATTAGACCACTACACACAGGAGGCCCCTGGGGGCGCTGTGTGCAGACGCGCCTGCTTCACATGGAAACTGTCCTCAGATCGTCGTCTCACAAACAGATGTCACACACACTTACCTGAGCGCAGACAATGGGAGCCATCTGTACAGCGTGGGGACAAGGTAATCAACAGCTTATGGACTGCTCATTACCTGTTCATTATGAGCACAGTGCAGACGGGGGGGGGGGGCATCACAACACAACCTGTGCCATGGAACGCACCCTGTACACACCACACACACACCTGTGCACACTGCACACACACCTGCAAGCTGCACACACACCTCTGCACACTGCATACCTCTGCACACTGCACACACACCTCTGCACACTGCACACACACCTCTGCACTGCATATAGACCACATATAGACCCTGTGATTTAAAAAGTCACTGATCAGCTCACATCTTATAAATGAAGAGGTCACAGCCAGTCCTTGGTCAGTAAAAGTATATGGTATTATAGCATACCCCCATGGTAGATTAGAGCGCAGACAGCACCACTTAGAAAAGCAACTTTAGAACAAATATTTAGGTGTAAACTAGCATATATATTATACTGTAGAAAAATGACTCAAATGAGATGAAATAGCAAGTTCAATATAAAAGGAGCCCTGTAAATAAAGACTCGTACTTGTGGACTTGTATCAATACTTGGTATTGGTGAGTACTCACTGTAATTACTTGTACAACACCTGCTCCCTCAGCAACAAGGGACTCATCTTAAATGAGCACATCATAGACAATAAACTGGATTTTCTCTGTTTGACTGAAACCTGGCATAAACCTATGGACTATTTCTCCCTCAATCAGACCACACCCCCCGGTTTCTCTTTCCTTGAAAACCCCCGTTCTGAAGGGTGCGGCGGCGGCACAGCAGTTATTTTCAAAAAAGACATTAAATTAACCCCTCTCTCTCTCTCAAACTTTCACTCATTTGAATATACTGCTTTCAAACTGTCCGGTCCATCTCCACTTGTAACTGCTGTTATTTACCGCCCCCCGAAGCCCAACCCCTCATTCCTTCCAGACCTCACAGACTTTCTGACTCAGTTAAGTGCCATATCATTCTCCATCCTTCTGCTTGGTGACTTTAATTTCCACATTGACAATGTCAACTTCAAACCCACTGCTGAATTCATGGACCTTCTCCAATGCTTCAACATCACTCAATATGTCAATTTCCCCACTCACACTCACGGTCACATTCTTGATCTGGTTTGCTCCACTGGTCCCACAATAAACAATCTCTCCAGCCATAACCTCTGCATATCTGACCACCTCGCCATAACCTTCAACATACAAATCCTCCTCACAGCCCATAAAGCACAACGTACAATAACTTTCAGAAATCTAAAATCCATTGACACTCCTGCTGTTTCTGTTCTTCTCTCCTCCAAACTGGCTACCTCCCCTCCCCCTCTGTCTGAAAACCCTTCTGAACTTGTCACTCATTACAACAACACCCTCTCCTCCTGTCTTGACGAACTGGCCCCCACCAAAACTAAAACCGTCTCCTTCACCCATACTGCCCCCTGGTACACCCCTGAGCTCCATCAAATGAAGTCCCGTAAGCGCCAGCTTGAGAGACTGTACAAGAAATCTGGTTTAACTGTCCATCTCCAAATCTACACAGACTACATACAGCAATACAAAGACACACTAAACTCCACCCGGTCCAAATATTACTCCAACCTCATCTACTCCGGCTCCAATAACCCCAAAGCTCTCTTTTCCACAATAAACACACTTCTAAAGCCCAATAACAACATCTCATCTTCCTTCACCACTGACAAATGCAACCAATTTCAATCCTTCTTTCAGTCCAAAATAGATTCCATTTACAGTTCAATAGACCTCTCCTCCTCCCACACTGCTCCATCCGATCCTCCTCCGCCCCATCAACAGCTCTCTCACTTCACACCCATTTCCCCTGCTTACCTAACAGAACTTTTTTCCGGCATTAAAACTTCCACATGCTCCCTGGATCCCATTCCCTCTCCTCTCATCAAAGCCTGTCTTCCTGCACTCTCTCCACTGATCACCCCAATCATAAACTCCTCCCTCTCCTCCGGTTCTGTCCCACAGTCTCTCAAGTTGGCTGCTATCACTCCCATCCTCAAAAAACCCAACCTTGACCCTGATAACTGTGCAAATTTCCGTCCCATATCCAACCTCCCCTTTCTGTCTAAAATCCTGGAACGTGTCGTCGCCGCCCAACTTCAAACCCACCTCTCCTCCAACAGTCTCTATGAACCCTTCCAGTCCAGCTTCCGTCCCAAACACAGCACCGAAACAGCTCTGCTCAAAGTCACAAATGACCTCCTCCTCTCCTCCGACTCCGGCCACCTCTCCTTCCTCATCCTCTTGGACCTCACTGCAGCCTTCGACACAATCAGCCACTCCATCCTCCTGTCCCGCCTCAAAAACTCTCTCAACATCACCGGCTCCGTTCTCTTCTGGCTCCAGTCCTACCTCACAAACCGGCAACAGTTCATCCATACCAACCATTGCTCTTCCTCCATAGCCCTCTTGCAGCAGGGAGTCCCCCAAGGTTCGGTACTTGGTCCTCTCCTCTTCATTCTCTACATCCTCCACCTCGGCAACATCATTCGTCGACACGGTCTCCGCTTTCACTGCTACGCTGACGACATCCAACTTTACATCTCCACAACATCCATCAACCCCAGCGTCCACTCCACTCTCACCCACTGCCTAACAGATATCAAAAACTGGATGAATCACAACTTCCTCAAACTAAACAGCGACAAAACAGACTTCATCATCATCGGTCCACACAACATCACTAAATCCTCACAACACTTCACCCTGCACTTTGACAACACCACACTCTTTCCATCCCCACTCATCCGCAACCTCGGTGTGCTCCTCGACCCCACTCTTTCATTTGAACCCCACGTCAAACACATAACCCGGACTGCATTCTTTCACCTCAAAAACATAGCCCGTCTTCGCCCATCACTCACTTTCTCTGCCGCTGAAACTCTCATCCACGCATTTATCACATCTAGAATCGACTACTGCAATAGCATCCTCTATGGTACACCTTCCAAAACCCTCAATAGACTACAGTACATTCAGAACTCCGCTGCCCGGCTCCTCACCCACACCCGCTCACTTGAACACATCACCCCTGTCCTCCACAAGCTCCACTGGCTCCCCGTCCCTCAGCGTATCCACTTCAAAATCCTTCTCATCACATTCAAAGCACTCCACAACCTGGCCCCTCCTTACCTCACAGACCTGCTCCACCACCACACTCCATCTCGCTCCCTCCTGTCCCTGCCCTGTAGGACCAAGCTCCGAACCTGGGGGGACAGAGCCTTCTCCATTGCTGCCCCCACCCTCTGGAACCCCTCCGTGACTGCTCTGACCTCCCCACCTTCAAAAAAGAACTCAAAACTCACCTGTTCAAAATTGCTTTTAATGATTGATTTTATGTTGTAAATTCTGTGATATTTTATTCTTTTATGAGGTGTGAAGCGTCTTTGAGTGTCTTGAAAAGCGCTATATAAATAAAATTTATTATTATTATTATTATTATTATTATTATTATTATTATTATTATTATTATTATTATTATAACTGTGAGTGGACATGATGGCACATGGTGGAATGTTAAACAGGAGATTAGAGCAGTTTATGGAGGATTATAAGGCTTCTTGGCAGAGCTGTGGGGTCTGGGGTCAGAGAGCCTGGGGCATCTGGCCTCTGCAGGAGACACAGACAATAGTAATAGTAGTAACAATAGTAACAGGCAGGAAGAGTTAATACAGCTGTCATAGAACTATAATGTATCAGCAAACATACTTACTACTATAGAGACATGTTCTCTTTGTATTAGTGTGCACAAGAAGCAGATGCAACATAAGGTTTTGGACAGTTTTAGGCAGGAGATACACAGATACACACACAAGCAGGTGCTCACACTCAGGAGCCATGGAGTTCTTAGTTGTAAACTGTAGCCTGTAGTGGTCATAGATATGTCTCTTTTATTCCAGGTTTTTCCAAGTTGTTAAGTGCACATTTCTCTGTAATAATGATCAGTTTGTATTTTAGAAGTGTCCTCTGTTGTGTTACCTTATTGTAGAGTGTAGTCTGATGTGAACTGCCCGCTCAGAGATCTCTCTTGGATTTCAGTGAAATCTTTGTCTTTGTCTGAGCACAAGTGCCACACACAACGACAGAGCTCCCCCTATGCAGTCTTTGCTTTACACACATGTGTGCCACATACCTGTGTGCTGTACTATACACTACACTAGCTATGTTTACATGGACCAGGAAAACTGGATAACTGCTCTAGTTCCATTTAAACCAAATTATCAAAATGCAGGTAAACCTTGGAACTACAATTGAGGGTTTGAGAGTGGAATCTCAATGATCCCAATAACACATGTTGTTTTACTTTAGGAGCAGACTACGGGAGGCGTTAAACTGCACAAGGTCAGAAACAGCCAGGACAATATGAGACATATATTATTATGTGTTTGGACTCAATTTAGATCAGCAGCAATGACAAACTGCAGCCTCTCCACTGAGCACACTGCTTTATTTTGGTGGGTTAAAGTGAAAATGAAATTTACTGGAGCTTCAATGTATATTTATGGTGTGGAGAGCAAATAACATGTGGGCAGTACAATTCTTAGTATGTCTGAAAATGAAATGCTCAACATAAATAAGTAATTTTTATGATAGTTGCAAAGTTTTAGTGCTAACTTACTCCAAACTTACTTAACTTACTCCAGAACTGAAGAAGCAGCTTGGATGAGCTGTGAAACGTATTTGACCAAATAAACTTTTGTCCAGTTGACAAATTAAATTTCTCCTTTTGCCAACTTACTCCAAACATCTCAATGCCTCACAGCAGTTTGACCTGCTGTAGAGTGGGACATGAGTGGTCTGAGTGGTTTTGTGGGAAAGACAAAATTTGAATTTGGTTGCACATGTATTTCCATGTGCATGTAAACATTGTGTGTGTGTGTGTGTGTGTGTGTGTGTGTGTGTGTGGACACAAAAGAAACGTGAGCGCCCCCTCCTGACCCTCACCGTAACCACAACAATAATCAATAGGCCCATCAGCCTGAATTAGCGCAGATGTCCACTGCTGACAGCTCTCTTCCTGCTACGTGTTGAAGCAGCTGCAGCTAAGCTAACGATTACCGCTCATCAAAAATACATGCTCCTGATTAGGAATTCAACCTCAAGGCTAAGCGGCTCCACAGAAAGGCTCTCCAATCTCAACTGGGACCCACCAGCGCTTGTTTACCCCATCTCAGAGCACTGTCATTCACCTACACCCCAGTGCCAAGGGGGCCATAATACCAGGATCAACCATAAACTCTTTCAATTAGGCTGAGTGCTCATGATAACAGTGTGTTTGACAGGGTATTAGCATGACCACTGGCATTTCCACTCTTCATTTGGACCGTCACAGATCAGACAGCAGCACATACACATGTCTAACCCAACTTTCTTTACCATACACACATATGCTGGGTTTCCATGCATTTCGTGACATTACATTGACTTTCCCTTCCTCTCCACTCCTAGCTTCACTAATAGTAGTGCATCAGATTTATATAGAACTTTTTGAACACTCAAAAACATTTTACAGTGCATTATTCACTCCACCCTTGGTGGTGGTAAGGCCCAATCCCAATTCTCCCCCTTAGCCCTCTGTCTTTGTCTTAGCCCTACCCCTTAGCCCTACCCCTCTGTCTTTAAACAGAGGGTAAGGCAAAGGGGTGTGTTTTAAACCCTTAGAAATGGGACACCCCTTTGCAGTCGCAACAATATGACATTATTTTTAAAGTTTTGAAGTATTGTGCTCCTTTTGAGTTTGTTTTAAATGAACTTTGCAAAAAGTCAAATGTTTTTTTTTATTTTTTAATTTTATAAAATTACTATACTCTGTACAACATATGTAAATCAAATTTTAATCAACTGTAACACAAAATTAAAATGCTGCAGAGGTGGACGGAGTTGTAGAGGATGCCTGGTACACACAAAAAAGAAAACAAAATTAATACATAGTCATAAACATATATAGTTGTTTTGGTACCTACAAATATTATAGAATGTAATATACCTTATATTTTATGTTCAAATTCTCCCACTTTTTTGAAGCTTGTTGGGCTGACACAACTCCAACAAGTCCAGCCTCCTACAAGACATTTCTAAACAAAATACAAATGTGATTAATAACATGTCATTTTTAATATAAATAGGGGATAATTTACAAGACGAAACGAAACAATAATATTTTAGGCCATGCATGTTCGTAATATTTTACACAGGCGAAATGAAAACATATACAGATACACCAATATATTTGACACATTCTAGTCTGACATATATGCGTATATAGTTCTTTTAGGCCATGCATGTTCGTAATACTTTACACATTCTACCGTAACATGCGTATAGTTCTAACCGGGCATGTTACGATAAGCCGTATATGTCAGAAAGCGTAAATGCTGGCGCCATGAGTATACCTACAACTTTTCAAAAGTTACTACAGTTTTATACAACTTTTTATGAGGTTCTTGAGTGCAAAATACTCACATTTGTCCAATTTCTTCCCGATTGCTCGACACTTCCCGATTTCCGTGTTGCTTTTTGCTCCGACTTGCGTTAAACTACGCCTATCCCCTTTGCCCAAAGGGTGCATCTGAAAAAGCTCTGTTCAAAGGGGTAGAATAGCCCTTCCCCTTAGCCCTCGCACTTACAGAAAAGAGTATTGGGACACCCCTCTGTCTCTCGTGAACGCGCACAACAGAGGGGTAGGGCTAAGACAGTAGCCGCAGCGGCCCTGGGGCAGACTGATGGAAGCATGGCTGTCAATCTGCGCCATCAGCCCCTCCCACCAACACTTACACACCACTTTTGGTGAAGTGTCTAAGGACACAACAGTAATTTTGCCACTGGCACCCCACTGTGGCACATGGAATTCCCAGGGGTCTCCCATCCAAGTATTGCTTGCTCTGATGAGATCAAACTTTGACAAGGAGGTAAGGCCATACTTAACCATAGTTAAGTATAATCTTTGAGTAACCTTTGCTAAACTCTATTGTAATATGTTGTTGATCTAATGATAGTGGATTTACATCAGGGGGACCATTGTGCCATTTACTGGCTCACACACTCACACAGCCTGTTCAGGGCAGTCACCACACCTGGGGTTTACCTGATGGATGTTTTCAATGTTAGGAGTGTTAGGTTTGATTCATACCAGGAAAACCACATTTCTGGCCTAGTCTAATATCAACAGGATTTCTAGATTCAGAATCAGAATCAGAATCAGAATCAGAAAAGCTTTTATTGCCATTGTCAGTGAACACAATTCACAGACTAGGAACTTGCTTTGGTGATAAGGTGCAACATAGAACACTGAATGATAATAATAATAATAATAATAATAATAATAATAATAATAATAATAATAATAATAATAATATAATAATAATAATAATAATACAAAGTAGAGATATCACTGTTAGAAAAAGTAATAATAAAGTATCACTATTTGAAAATAAAGTAAGAGCATGCAAAAAGATTAAGATATATAATAAAAAAAATAAAAATAGTCAAGTATATACAGAGCATCAGAACAACAGTGCAAACCGACAGTGCAAAAGAGCAAGTGACGTGACATGACTTATTTAAGGTGACAGGTGTTGTAAAGTGTCCTTAGTTCAGGTATTATAAAGTGTCCTTAGTACAGGTGTTATAGTGTTCATAAAGTGTTTATGAGTCCAACGGCAGAGGGGAAGAAACTGTTCTTATGGCGAGAGGTTCTGGTCCGTATGGACCGTAGCCTTCTGCCAGAGGGAAGTGGCTGGAATAGTCCATGTCCAGGGTGAGAGGGGTCAGCTGCTATCCGGCCTGCTCGCCCCCGAGTCCTGGAGACGTACAGGTCCTGGAGAGATGGAAGGCTACAGCCGATCACCTTCTCAGCAGAGTGCACTATGCGCTGCAGTCTCTGTCTGTCCCTGGCAGTGGCCCCAGCGTACCACACAGTGATGGAGGAGGTGAGGATGGACTCAATGATGGCCGTGTAAAACTGCACCATCATCTGAGCAGGCAGCTTGGCTTTCCTCAGCTGCCGCAGAAAGTACATCCTCTGCTGGGCTTTCTTGATGAGGGAGCTGATGGTCGGCTCCCACTTGAGGTCGCGGGTGATGCAGGTGCCCAGGAAGCGGAAGGAGTCCACAGTGGTGATGGAGGAGTCTGTCAGGGTGAGGAGAGGCAGGGGAGCTGTGACTTTCCTGAAGTCCACGATCATCTCCACTGTCTTCTGGGCATTGAGCTCCAGGTTGTTGCTGCTGCACCAGGACACCAGCCGGTCCACCTCCCTCCTGTAGGCAGACTCATCGCCGTCCGAGATGAGCCCGATGAGGGTGGTGTTATCCGCAAACTTAACCAGTTTCACGGAGTCGTGGCTGGAGGTGCAGCAGTTGGTGTACAGGGAGAAGAGCAGGGGAGAAAGTACACAGCCCTGTGGAGATCCTGTGCTTATAGTCCGAGTGTCCGAGACATTCTTCCCCAGCCGCACGCACTGCCTCCGGTCCGTCAGGAAGTCAGTGATCCACCTGCAGGTGGAGTCAGGCACGTTGAGCTGGGCGAGCTTGCCCTGGAGCAGAGCAGGGACAATGGTGTTAAATGCAGAGCTGAAGTCCACAAACAGGATCCTGGCGTAGGTTCCCGGGGAGTCCAGATGCTGAAGGATGAAGTGGAGGGCCAGATTGATGGCGTCGTCTACAGACCGATTGGCTCTGTAGGCGAACTGCAGAGGGTCCAGGAGAGGGGAGGTGAAGGACTTGAGGTGAGGCAGAACCAGGCGCTCAAATGACTTCATGACTACAGACGTCAGCGCCACAGGTCTGTAGTCATTAAGTCCAGTGATCCTGGGCTTCTTGGGGACGGGAACAATGGTGGACAGCTTGAAGCAGGCTGGGACATGGCATAACTCCAGGGAGATGTTAAAGATGTCCGTGAAGACAGGAGCCAGTTCTTCAGCGCAGTGTCTCAGGGTGGAAGGAGAGACACCGTCCGGACCTGGGGCTTTCCGTGGGTTTTGCCTTTTAAATGTCTTAGTCACATCCTGCATACCTTCATATATACCACACACTCTGACCATGCTACAGGAGAGGCATTCAACTGCACAGGTCAAGAAACAGCCAGGAAAGTATTAGACATGTGTTTTGAAACATTTCTAGAGTCAACATTTCAGTGTTTTTATTAATGCTGCAGAGTGTCTGAAAATGATCCCATTAGCACAATGTGATTTTCCCCCTTTAATCAATTAAATTAAGTTGAAACATCAATTACTTTGACCCTCCTGTGGGTGTGTGCACACTGTGGGGACAAAGGACAGCTGTATCATGCAGGCTGCTATGTCTGTCTCCTCCTGCTCCTCCTAGGACCCCTCTTCTTCCGTGTGTATGCATTTGTGTGTATGCCTGTGTGTGTGTATGTATGTGTACATATGATACAGTAGTTTCCGTGATGTGCACACACAGCTTTCTAAAGGTAAAGTTTGCCAGACTGCTGCTCAGAATTTACTTGTAGTTTGCTTTTGTGCTAAAGCGTCAATCAAACAGAGACGAGACAAACTCCTCAAAGAAGCACACGCTCCTCTGTGAAAGATCTGCTGTGACGTCCTGAAGGACAGGCTGAGCAGCACCTGCTCTTGTTCATACAGCACACCCACAATGTGAAACAGACTGGATCATTTATTTCAACACTGTCTGAATGTGATGCGTGAGCTACTGCATTCAAGTCATTTCCCTTGTGGATCAATTAGGTTTATCTAAGTCTAATGTACTCATTTGGTACATCATAAATGAGAAAATGATGTGATGAACTGTGATTAATGCACCTTAATAAAGTCAGAGTCAGAGTTATAATTAGATGCAGACAGGACATAGCAAACTTATTTTGACCTCAAGAGCTGCTTCTGTACTATATCTGTACTGGCTCAAGACCATAGACTGTATAAAGAAGTGGACTGAGGGAGTGTGACGTCACCCATAGTGTTCTGCTCCTGTCAAATGAAGCTCATCAAGGCAAATTTGGAACCAAAATAGAGAATTAAAAACACCAGGATCGTGATCGGGTTAATCCGAACATTTTAAGACCAAAATGAAGAGCAGCATTTATGGAAATATAAGACAACGTGGTAATATAAAAGAAAGTACAACCACTTAATACTGAAAATTACATTCTATCGTCTAAATAAAAATAGTTTTTTTTATTATCATGGTGGTATCAGAATCTGTATTGAGTATCAAGTCTATTCCTTAGTATTGAAATCGAGTTTGAAATTTGAGTCTTATGACAATAAGACATTAGTGGCCAATATAATAGAATATTGTGATATCATCTGAAACTGAGCAATACAAGTAGACAGGCTGGGGGAATAAGGGGGCTGTGAGACTGGGGCTGGTGGTCTAGCTGAGCGGGGCCGGTGGTCTTTGTGTGCAATAGAAGGCAGCATACGTCATCAGAACAAGAGTGAATACTTCTCATTCTGTCCATGTCTGTAAACAGCAGCCACTAATGAAGCTTTAATTAAAAAGTTTGTGTGTGCTCTTTGGGCTCATTCAGAGCTGTCCTGATTCTGGCACAGTCATTATTCCCTATCTGTGTCCACCCCAAACCATCTATGCCTCTGGGGAACAGTCTACAGTCCTTATAGTTTAAACCTGAGGTGGAGGACAGGTCAAATGTTAAGGTAGAATTTGCAGATTTGTTAACCTGGTTTATGGTTAGTATCCCTGTAATTATAGGGCTTATCTGCATGAAATATAAAGTGGTGCCATTGTTTAGCCCCAAATATTGGATTGTTCAATTGAAGCGATGTTAAACCATCACATTATCTCCTCAGTCTGACTGATTTTCCCTAAAATGACTAATGTCTGAGTCTTTTTGCGAACTGTTTTGGAGCACAGACACTGGGCTATTTGTGAAGCTGATCTTCTATAGTTTTGGTCTCTGTCTGATCTACTCTCATTATAATTGTGTGATCTACTCTCATAAGTGTGATACTCTCGTAAGTGGGACCCCATTTGGGACAAATTCATAATCTAACCCTGGGCTAATCCTGGTCTAATGCTGGTCTAACTCTGGTCTATTCCTGGTCTAAATTTGGTCTAAACTTGATCTCTGTGGTGAATGCAGCACAGAGACTACTGCTGTGCCCTGTGTATGCTGGCTGTGTGTGGATGGATGGTGTGAGTGTGTGGTTGCGGCGCTGTGCTCCCTCTGTGGGCTGCTCTTCCCTGCCTCCTGCCCATGATGGAACACCTGGGAGGGGGGTTTGTCAGCATGTGTGTGGCTGAGGCTCGTGCTGTTCTCCTGGGGCAGGCTGACGGATGGTGAGGAGGCCCTACTAGAGCTCAGAGACAGTGACAGGTAAAGAGCTGAGCTGTACCTGCTCTGCGTCATTCCCAGAGACTCAGCTGCTTATCTGTGGATGAGAGCCCCAACTCATAACCATAACACTACAGACCCTTCACTTTTCCTTTGTGTAGACATGAGTGATCCAAATGTTTACCCCAGACAGGTCAAAAACATATTATATAGTTGACACCCAAGGATCATTATGTTTTGCACATTTTAAATCACAATATAAATACAAAAAATAAGTTAATACAAGCAGCCATTTTTTCCCCCCATCTTTACCAGAATTAATATGTGACGTTGTCAAATCCTATGTGTATCATCAATGAGAATAAAATGAGAGAACTAAGTGCTTATGTCACAGTGGGCATGTACCAGTGCCGGTGAAAACGGGGACTGATCGACAAAATTGCATCTTAAAATAAGAAATTAAAGATTCCTCAAACATGCACGAATCACTCCAAATACAACTTCAGGTGAGGTAATAGTGAGGCAAAACAAATATACCTAAAAGACAATTTTGAAGAATGCTTAAAATAAAAATC
Source organism: Taenioides sp. WSHXM2023 (assembly GCA_029959045.1). Taxonomy (NCBI): domain Eukaryota; kingdom Metazoa; phylum Chordata; class Actinopteri; order Gobiiformes; family Gobiidae; genus Taenioides; species Taenioides sp. WSHXM2023. The sequence goes on from CM057100.1 coordinate 31,874,547, forward strand.
CATCTTATTTCAAAATAAATTAATAACAATTCTATATTTTTCTCAAAATTATAAAAAAACTGGCTCCATTAAGGGTGTTTAGTGTTACTTATTGTTCAAAAAAAATAATGTGAGCAGGCTCACCTCTCCACTGATCTAACCTGTAACTCTGCTTCATGGCACCTGTGGGATAAGCAGGTGGCAACCCTTCATTTGAAAAGTTATGCAGTGCCCTTTTAACTAGACATGCCATCCACCTATGTGTGTATTTGTGTGGGAGCAAAGCAGTGAAGGAGACGAGGAAAGAGGTGGCTGCTTTGGTCTAAATGATGGGTCCTGACATTCTCTGGGTCACATGACTGTCATAAGCCCCACCCTCTGTGTGACAGCAGCTGTTTTCGTGCACTGATGCAACTTACTGCAAAGCTTGGTACCAAGTTTCAGCGGAGCAATGAGGTCTCCCCGGTCCTTCTCACACCCCCGGGACACCCAACTCCAAACACCAAACCCTGCCAAAGTTACATCAGAGAGGGACGACACAGGCCCTTAGCTTTGTAACATCAGCTTTGTAAACTCTGAGTGCTGCAGCGGTCACAAGTCTGGACAGTGTTCAGGTCAGATGTCTGGACAGTGTTCAGGTCAGATGTCTGGACAGTGTTCAGGTCAGCTGTGTGGACAGTGTTCAGGTCACAGGTCTGGACAGGGTTCAGGTCAGCTGTCTGGACAGTGTTCAGGTCAGCTGTGTGGACAGTGTTCAGGTCACAGGTCTGGACAGGGTTCAGGTCAGATGTCTGGACAGTGTTCAGGTCAGAGGTCTGGACAGTGTTCAGGTTACAGGTCTGGACAGTATTCAGGTCAGATGTCTGGCCAGTACTCAGGTCAGAGGTCGGGATTGTGTTCAGGTAAAGGAGGGAAACAAGAGTGACCAGGGAGTGTGCAAGGATAGAGTACCCACATCTAGTGGGGACATGCTTTTTTAGCTTTGTGTTTGACACCCTGGGCTCATTTGTCAGCTTTCATTTTTGTTAAATAGGGGGCATTTTACTTCCAAGGGATATTCATTGCTGACACATCACATATTTAGATCACCATGTTACCTTTTATTATTTTGAAAATTTGCCAAAAACAATGTATTAACATGTTTAATAAGTTTCACCACTCTCTGAGTCTCCTCTCCCATTTTTTCCCCACGCTAAGTCACTCCTTCAGAGCGCTATCACAACAAAATCAGCATGCATCCCGCTAATGAAACTACTGCACACCGCATCAGGTTTATCAAGTTGCTGTGTACAGTTTTGTATCATGTTTTTGTATATTAATGAGGAATTATCGTGTGGGTGCATGAGTGATGTAGGCTTGTGGGTGGAACATTCCACTGAATCTTACAGTAACTTAGATTACACAAACATGCATGGATGACATCTAAAACCTCTTCAGATATGTTTTGGATGTGGGAACGTTATAACATGGTAAAAAGTAAAAAATGGTGAAAAAATGAAAATCAGGTTTACATAATAGCCCCTCTTTAACATTACAATACACATGTACAAGAGAAGCACCACAATGAAAGCTGTTGATGTTGTATTTTCAATAAAAGGATATGTAGAAATTCTGTTCTTTTGCTCCTGGTGAAGCTGAAAAGGACTGTTGTGAGGTGAGCATGATGGATGTGATCAGAGGGGAGGAGGTGCTGACTGGGACAGAGACGTGACAGAACATATGAGCGAGGTGTTTCAACTGACACTGCAGCTTCATTAAAACTACAAATATCTCCACACATCCTGCTCCTCTGGAACACGTCGGCTGCATATTTGATTCCTTATCATCTGAAGAGACTGTAAGTGTACTTTACTGTACATGGTAATGAGCCCTGCTTGTGATGCAACAGTGGTGTGGTCTGCTGTGTCCAGAGGAGGTCAGCACAGATCAGTGCGGCGCAGTGAGTGGACAGAAGATCTGAGGAGCAGTCTGTACACATCTCATATTCACACTGATGCTCAATGCTGTTTGAATGTTGCGCAGCTGTATATGACATTTGTACTGCTCAGATCTTTGGACATGAAGGAGAATGCGGTCCCCCAATGCTCACTGCAGACGTGCTCATCATGTGCAGGGGGAATGGAGGGTGTGAGGTATGGTCTCACAAGCAGAACACAGCAGACACACTTTGGGCAGTCACAGCTTTTACACAGGAACTCTCAAAAGAAGAGGAAGGCCACAGAGGCAGCTCCAGGACGTGTGCAGCTCTGGCTCTGTGTTTTTCAGTGGGAAAGACGCTTTTCAGACTTAACAGGTCCACAGTGGTCTACAGTTACTTGTATTGTATCATTGTATTTACCATATTTGCACACGACTTCCAAAGTAAACTTCAAAGCACAAAGTGGTTCTGAACCTGGGCTCCTTCACATGATACATTATTGCGTATGTATTTTGAATGGGGTGTATGCCTTACACTCGCCCTCACCAGTCACTTTGAATGCAGGCTAGAAACTGCATTCTAAACATGCAGAGCTTTTTATGTGAGGTGAAATAAATTTTAGGATTTCTAAATTATCTCCCTTGGCCAAACTTCTGGAATCCCTCATTAGTTCTCAGCTTAAGGACTATTTATCTGAAAATAATATCCTAACTGAGTTTCAGTCTGGATTTCGGAAGCATCATAGCACTACAACTGCAGCCTTAGAAGTAGTGAATGACATAGTTTCATCCTTAGACAATAAAAAACATTGTGCAGCTCTTTTCGTTGATCTTACAAAAGCCTTTGATACTGTTGATGAACATACTGGAACAAAGATTAATTGCAAATGGACTATCATCTCAAGCAATACACTGGTTTAGGAACTATCTCTGAGAAAGAACTCAGACTGTTCAGGTAGATGGCTCCTCATCAAACACTCTCAGTATCCACAGAGGTGTGCCGCAGGGGTCAGTTTTGGGTCCCTTACTTTTCATTTTGCATATAAATAATATTAGTCAAAACATTCCAAATTGTTACTTTCATTTTTATGCTGACGACACAGTAATGTACAGTGTGGCATCTACTCCACTTGATGCCCTTCAGCAGTTAAAGATTGCTTTTGACATATTTCAAAGGAAACTCCAAGACTTAAAGCTTACCTTAAACGCTGACAAAACAAAATCAATGCTATTTTCAAATGTCAAAACACTCCCCTCAGATCTTCCTCAAATCTCTACTTTACAAGGTGCTCAAATTGAGAAAGTGGACAAGTACAAGTATCTAGGTCTTTGGATTGATAGCTCACTTTCATTCGCGTTTCACCTACAGCAATTAACTCAAAAACTGAAAGTGAAATTAGGCTTCTTTTTTAGGATTAGGCCCTGTCTTTCTTTTGAGGCTAGGAAAAGGCTTGTAGAAGCTACATTTATGTCGGTGTTGGACTTTGGTGATGTGGTTTATATGAATACTTCTGCACAGAGTCTGCGAGCTCTGGACACACCTTACCATGGAGCCCTGAGGTTTATCACTGGTCTCAGAGCGCTCACGCATCACTGTGTGCTGTACGCACGTGTGGGCTGGACTTCCCTAACCACACGGAGGCTCAAACACTTGTATCTTCTGGTCTATAAATGTATTCTTGGTCTGCTCCCGTCTTACCTGCAAAAGCATGTTGTTCTAAAAAGTTCTGGGGCCTACAGCCTGCGCTCACAGGACTTGCTCTTGTTGTCAGTTCCCAGGGTAAAGTCTGAGTTTGATAAGAAAGCTTTTCAGTTTTATGCTCCTTCGGCATGGAATTTTTTACAAAATGATTTGAAGTTAAAGGAGCTGGTCTCCTTTGAATCTTTTAAACAGATTTTAAAAAGCAGAGATCTGGAATCCTCAGGGTGTAATTGTTTTAACTATCTTTGAATTGTGTTGATTATTTTGTCATACTGAATGTATTATATGTATGTTTTTATCTGTTTTGAAACTGAAATTTTGTGGCCTCTTGGCCAGTACGCTCTTGAAAAAGAGATTTTTAATCTCAGTGAGACTTTTTTTCCTGGTTAAATAAAGGTTAAATAAAATAAAATAAAAAAATACACAAGCAGAGTGATGAGAGGGGGACCAGTCACTGTCCTTTGTGCTGTGCCCAATCACATATACTGGGACATATACAGTACTGCCCCTGAATGTGCCTGATCGTTTACAACAGCATGCAGCACACTATCAAAGCCTCTGGACTCAGTTTGGATCCAAAAAGGAGGTTCTACAGCTCATACTTTCTCCCAGTTTTATCCACAGGATGACAAGCAGAGGCGCTTGTGTAGATTGAATAGTGCAGGACTGTCTTTAGCTTTTGTGTGGTGTGCAGCCTCAGAGCCAGAGTGATGCTGGCAGAACCCTTATACCTGCTGCACCATCCATTCACACTTCTATTCAGGGACCTTGACTTACTGGACCAGTGCCTGCACAAGTCCTGGCATAAGTGCCCACGAGAGCAGACTATGCATTAGCACAGGAGGGGGCATTAGCACAGGTGGGGACAGGGGTAAAAAGAGGCCTAAAGAGCCAGGATAGAAGCTTGTGGGTCTCAGACTCCTGCCCAGACTTTCACCATCTCCACAACCCTTTTATAACTATACTTTAGTTATATAATTTTTTGGAAACATTTTGATACAGTCTTAAAGGTCCTGTTTTACACAAAATGACTCTTGTGAGCTTTTAGCCATTTTAGAATATTGTTATATCACAAACATACCTGGAGTTGTGTTTTGTTTCATTCTTACATATTTAAGTAATCCTTTGTTAGTCTGTCTACAAGGCTCAAAATGCTTTGTTCTACCTGGTGATGTCATGAAGCTGTAGTTAACAGCTACCTTTACTTTTTGTTCAGTAGAGACTAGCAATTCCGTGTCTGAAATCATCCAAATCATTCTAGTGAAGGTGTATGGAGTTTAAAAACACAGTGGAGCACTTCCTGTATTACCACATGATATAACAAGATGGAACAGAGTGTTTTCTGTTTGAGAGAAGAACTCAGCCTAAATATGTAGGGTTTGTGTCATGTGTGAGTGAAACAAAACACAACTCCAGGTCTGTTTGTGAGGACACAACATTAGAATATAGATTGGCAAATAGCATAATATGAGCCCTTTAAACACCGGATTAGTTTAGTCAGGCTCATTTAATGGACAAATCTGTCATTTGAGTCTTTGCTTTAGACATCACTAAATTTAGTATCAATCATCAAAATGATGAACTGACAAAATAGTTCCATTGACGACATAAACTAGACCATAAACTATACCTTTATGTAATATTTCAAACTCATAACACGCAGGCAGCCAGGTTTGGATTGTTTTATGATATGATCAAACTCCACGTCCTGCACTGATCACTAGTGGTGGTTTGTATGCATGTCTCACAGTGGGTGAGCTCTAAAAGATGTGATTTTACAGTAACTATAAAACATAATGCTCGCAGGCTGAAGGCACTTTTATTTGTGTCTCAATTATGAAATTTCATTTAGCAAACAGCTGAAAGAAAAGCAGCAGAAGTCAACTTTGGCACTGGTATTGATTCAAAAGCTCTACTAAAGATACAGAGAGAGAGAGTGGAAGACAGAAGAGAGAGGAGAGAAGAGAGAGAGAGTAGAGGGAGAGGAAGACAGGAGAGAGAGAGGAGAGGACAGAGAGAGGAAAACAGGAGAGAGAGACATGGAAGTAACATAAAATCTGGAAAGTGGATTCAAGATGGCTTCTCATTGTTTTCAATGATGTGTGCTCATTGGAACATGGACCTAAAAACAATATTCCCTTCTGCATTACTTCCTCAATACAGGCTAGCTCCGCCCACCTGTCTGACATCAGTAGCGTGCACGGCGTGCTAGCTGCTAGAGTGGAAGACAGGAGAGAGAGAGGAGGACCTCTGTGCTAGAGCTCTACTATACAAAGAGAGCGAAAGTGAGGTGGGGGGGGGAGAAGAGAGAGAATAGAGGGGGGTAATGAAAGAGAGAGAGCAAGAAGGGGAAAGAATCCATAAGAGAGAGACAGAGGACAGGGGAAGGTGTCACGCCCCTGGCTGAGTCTTCCATGTGATGTGTGGGCGGAGTCTGCTGGGAGCACCTGCACACCATCTGCAATCAAGCCTGCTACAAAGGGCCAGCTCTCCTGACAGACTCTGCCAGATTGTCGCCTCAACTTGACGCTCCTGTGTGGAAGACTCACCTGTTCTGGCTGCCGGCTCCTCACCTTCAAACCATTCATCCTGTCTGTTCAATAAATCCTGCACTTTGGTTTTGAGTCTATTTTTTGGGTCCTCACCTGCGCCTAACAGAACAATCTGGCCACAAGATGGACCCCGCAGACTCAAACCCTCTTTTTGAAACGGATCCAAGTCCTCTAGCTCAAGCTGTTTCAAGCTGTCTCCAATCAAGGCCAATTACTGGGAAGGCATGACAACCAACTTAAGGAAATTGCTGAAAATCAACAAGTTTTCGCCGCTCAGATGAACCAAATCGGGACCATGTTGGCTAATCTCACTACTGCGTTCTCCCAGTTCACTGCTGCTCCACCATCACACAGTGACCTGCTTGGGGCCTCTCCACCTCCTCCAGCTCCACCAACTTCGGCTCAACGTGAACCTCATATTCCCACTCCTGAGCGATACGCTGGCAATCTTGGGTCCTGTGGTCGGTTTCTCCTCCAGTGTTCCCTGGTGTTCGATCAGCAGCCTCACACCTATGCTTCAGATAAGTCACGCATAGCCTTTGTTATTAGTTTATTATCTGGTAAATCCTCTCAGTGGGCAACAGCAGCATGGGAGAGTAATTCAGACATTTTTCAATCCTATTTGGCTTTTTGTAATGAAATGAGAAAACTATTTGATCACCCATTAAAAGGTAAAGAAGCTGCTAAGAGATTGTTAGCACTTAACCAAGGATCCTCCTCAGTTGCTCAATATGCAATAGATTTTCATGTCCTTGCTCATGAAAGTGGTTGGGATGACATTGCCCTACAAAGTGTTTTTTTAAGAGGACTCGCAGATAATGTGAAAGATGAGCTCACTGCCCGAGATGAGACCAACAGCCTTGAGGAATTAATCTCTTTGGCCATACGCCTTGATAATAGGCTCAGAGAAAGACACAGAGAGAGAGTTTCACGTCAACCTGCATTTCGTGCCCACTATGCCTCATCTCCCGCTCATTCACCTGTACCTATAAATGTTCCTCCTATGCCTTCCAGCAACACCAAGCCTCCTGATACAGAGGAGCCCATGCAACTGGGTCGGACCCGACTTACTCCAGCCGAGCGCCAACGCTGACAGAGGTTTGGGCTTTGCATTTACTGTGGACAGGAAGGACATTACATCAGTGCCTGCACGTTGCGGCCAAAAGACCAGGCTCACCTGTGAGTGGAGAGATCCCAGTGAGCCATGCTTCCTCTCTGCCACCATTTTCTCTAGACCGGCTTCTTCTCCAGTCCACCTTGCTGTGGTTACGCGAGTCCCTTTCACTCCATAGTTTTGTTGATTCTGGGGCCGACGATAACTTTATTGACTCTAACCTGGTAGACCAAGCTGATATCCCTACTGAACCATTAGAGTTTCCCAGAGAGGTTAGTGGTCTGAACGGAAGCCACCTAGCCAGAATAACTCACCGCACAGTGCCTCTCACCCTTGTTCTTTCTGGCAATCACAGTGAGAAAATGCCGTTACTGGTTATTCCTTCTCCTCTAGCTCCAGTGGTTTTAGGACTACCATGGCTAAAATTGCACAACCCTCAAATAGACTGGTCTGCCAATAAAGTTAACAGTTGGAGTGTTCACTGTCACTTCCATTGCCTTAGGTCAGCTGTCACTACAAGTAAAAGTTCTAACTTCGCTCCACCTAGCCCTCCCGATTTGTCCTCTGTTCCTATCTCATACCATGACTTATCTCAGGTATTCAGTAAAGAGAAAGCGCTGTCTCTTCCTCCTCACCGCCCCTATGACTGTGCTATAGATTTGCTACCTGGAGCTCCTTTGCCTGCTAGTCGCTTGTACAAATTAACCCGTCCTGAGAGGGAGGCTATGGAGCAGTACATTAAAGACTCTCTGGCTGCTGGGCTAATTCGGCCCTCCTCGTCCCCGGTAGGAGCTGGATTCTTCTTTGTGGATAAGAAAGACAAGACCTTACGGCCCTGCATTGACTATCGTGGTTAAATGACATTACCATAAAGAATAAATATCCTCTGCCACTCATTGACTCTGCTTTTGAACCCCTTCATCAAGCAAACATTTTTACCAAATTAGACCTCCGCAACGCTTATCATCTGGTCCACATTCGCCAAGGAGATGAATGGAAGACTGCATTTAATACCCCCATTGGACATTTTGAGTATTTAGTTATGCCGTTTCGACTTACAAATGCCCCTGCTGTTTTCCAAGCCCTGGTCAACAATGTGCTCAGAGACATGCTCAACAAATTTGTATTCGTTTATCTGGATGATATTTTGATTTTTTTCCCGAGATATTAAGGAACAAGTTGAGCATGTGAGATTAGTTCTTCAAAGACTGTTAGATAACAAGCTATTTGTAAAAGCTGAAAAGTGTGAATTTCATGCTACCACGGTAAATTTTCTTGGTTTTGTTATTGAGCAGGGACAAACCGGATCCAGCTAAAGTGAAGGCTGTGGCGGAGTGGCCGAGACCAGAGACGCGCAAACAACTCCAGCGTTTCCTGGGATTTGCCAATTTCTACAGGAGGTTCATCAAAGATTACAGTAGAAGAGCAGCTCCACTTACCCGTTTGACCTCCACACTAGTCCCTTTTAAGTGGTCAAATGAAGCTGAAGTTGCTTTGTCTACACTCAAACTACTTTTCATAACTGCACCTGTTTTATCTCACCCAGATCCATCCAGACAATTCATAGTAGAAGTCGACACTTCAGACTCCGGAGTGGGTGCTGTCCTGTCCCAGCATTGCCCAAAGGACCAGAAGATGCACCCTTGTGCTTACTTCTCTCAGCGAGTAACACCAGCAGAGGCCAACTATGACATCGGTAATAGAGAACTTCTGGCGGTAGTATTGGCCCTGCAAGAATGACGCCACTGGCTGGAGGGAGCTGAGCACCCCTTTATAGTGTGGACTGACCACAAAAATCTTTCTTACCTCCAGTCGGCTAAAAGGTTGAACCCCCCTCAGGCTAGATGGGCACTGTTCCTGGGAAGATTTAACTTTGTACTTACTTACCGACCCGGATCCCGGAATGGTAAGCCTGATGCCCTGTCCCGCCAGTCCATTTCTGAGGAGGTTGAATCCCAGCCTGGTCCTATCCTACCGCCGTCTAGTGTCACTGACAATCCAGACTCGATAGTCAACCCTCCCACTTCAATTTCCCATCTTGGAGCCGTTTTTTGGGAAATTGAAAAGGTAGTTCAGGAGGCCCAACGTACCCAACCTGACCCAGGTAATGGCCTGCCTAATTGTTTGTTTGTACCTGACACTGTACGGTCTCAAGTCCTCCGGTGGGGGCATGCCTCCAAATTAACCTGCCATCCTGGTTTTAATCGCACTCTAGCTTTCCTCAGACAAAGATTTTGGTGGCCCTCTATGTCACGTAACACCCGAGCTTTTGTTTCTGCTTGTACTGTATGTGCTCGCAGCAAATCCAGTTGCCTGCCCCCAGCTGGTCTCCTCCATCCTCTGCCGATCCCCAGCCGGCCTTGGTCGCATATTGCAGTGGACTTTGTAACTGGCCTCCCCACATCGGAAGGTAATACCACTATACTTACTATTGTGGATTGTTTTTCTAAGGCCGTGCATTTTGTTCCTCTCCCCAAATTACCTTCGTCCTCTGAAACAGCTAAACTCTTGGTTCAGCATGTATTTCGCCTTCATGGTATACCTACAGATATTGTGTCAGACAGGGGTCCACAGTTTACCTCTCAGGTTTGGAAAGCCTTTTGTTCTTCTCTGGGGACTGCTGTCAGCCTATCATCCGGTTATCATCCACAATCAAATGGGCAAGCTGAGAGGGCTAACCAGGACCTGGAGTCTGCATTGCGTTACAGCCCGTAACCCCACCACTTGGACCTAATTTTTGCCTTGGGTCGAGTACGCCCATAACCCCTTAGTGTCTTCGGCTACAGGTATGTCTCCTTTTATGGTGTCACTGGGTTTTCAACCGCTTTTATTCCCTGCTCAGGAGACAGAAGTCGCAGTCCCTTCCGTCCAGGCCCATCTGCAACGCTGCCGTAACGTTTGGAAGGCAGCCAGAGCGGCGCTCAAGCGCACTAGTGTCCGCAATCAGAGAAGTGCCAATTGCCACCGTGTACCTTCCCTCACCTACCGGCCAGGGCAAAAGGTTTGGCTATCTTCTCGTGATCTGCCCCTTCAGGTTGAGTCTCGCAAATTGGCTCCCAAGTTTGTTGGTCCGTTCGCTATCGATAAGATAATCAGTCCTTCAGTTGTTCGTCTCAAATTGCCTCGATCTATGAACATTCACCCTTCGTTTCATGTGTCCCTATTAAAACCTGTGGTCTCTAGTCCTCTATGAGTAGAGAAGAGGAGGAATAAGAGGAGCAGAAAGGAGGAGAGAGAGGAGCCAACAGAAGCAGAAAGAGAGGAGCAGAGGTTGAGAGAAGAGGAGTGAGAAGAGACGGGAGCAGAGGAGGAAAGACAGGAGCAGAGCGAGGAGCAGAGGAGGAGAGAGAGAGGAGCAGAGGAGGAGAGAGAAGCAGAGGAGGAGAGAGAAGCAGAGAGAAGCAGAGGAGGAGAGAGAGCGGAGCAGAAGAGAGACTCAGAGGAGGAGAGAGAGACACAGAGCAGAGAGGAGTAGAGAGAAGGGGGGGCATGTATTGATTCCATGTTTGACAGTGTGAGCTGGCAGGGTGGGGAAAACAGCGTTTAATGCTGTTCTAATTGATGTGAGGGAAATGAGACCTTCACTGCTACAAATCATTAGCATTTAGTTAACAAGTCCTTCTGTTATTATGATGGAGCACAGGAATGTAGATTTAAGAATGTGTAGTGAGACACACCTCCAACCACAGTCTGTCACACAAGTACCAGGTCCGACAGGACAGGAGGACAGAAGGAGAGGAGAGAAGGGGTAAAACAGGAGGGAGAAGGGGTGAGACAGAAGAAGGGGGGTGAGACAGGAGAGGAGAGGAAGGGTGATACAGCAGAGGAGAGGAGGGGTGAAACAGGAGGAGAGGAGAGGAGGAGAGAAGACAGGGGAGGAGAGGAAGGGTGAGACATGAGAGGAGAGGAGGGGTGAGACAGGAGAGGAGAGGAGGGGTGAGACAGGAGGAGAGAGGAGGAGAGAAGACAGGAGAGGAGAGGAGGAGAGAAGACAGGAGAGGAGAGGAAGGGTGAGACAGCAGAGGAGAGGAGGGGTGAGACAGGAGGAGAGGAGGAGAGAAGACAGGAGAGGAGAGGGGGGAAGAGAGACAGGAGAGAGTAGGAGGTGAGACAGGAGAGGTGAGTCAAGAGAGGTGAGACCAGGGCTGAGTGGAGGAAAGGACAAGAGAGACACTGGCTGTAGAATCATGTACTCTGCTCTGGTCCACACATCAGTTCTTCATTGAGTCGGGGCCTTACTCTGGGGCCAGACTCTGTCATGTGTCTGTACAATGGTGGCCCACTGCAGTGTTTACAGCAGGCAGTCACACTGCAGTATCACACATGAACACTGGGGGCGTTAACGAGCAGGGCCTCATTAGGACACACTGAGCACAGTGATCCTGCTCTGGCTCACCATGCTGTGAGAGTCTACAGGGGCCAGTGTCTGCTCTGTGCTGTACTGAAGAAGAGGAGGACTATCTGTAAGCAGGGCCAGAGGGTGTTACTTGTCTCCATGGAGATGTTATAACTTAGCCAAAAATATTGACCAAAAATACCCCAAACACATGCAGTCTTACTGTGAGTGATGATGTCACCTCTCCACAGATCTGACCTGTAACTTGGTCTGGTAGCATCATCTGCTTGTCTCCATGGAGATAAGTTAAAGTGACAGTGTGTAATTTTCTGTCATGTCACCTACATGATTCTGTGAAAATATAAAGTTAAAACCATACTTTGGAACATTATCCATGGATATAGATACATTTTATGTCGTACTGTGGAATATTAATGAGCAACATTTCCATGGAAACCTGGAACATAACAGAAATAGCAAATCTTTTACAATACATTTTTGCTCAAAAGAAAGAAAAGCTGATTCAATGTAAAAAAAAAAAAAAAAAAATATTCCCACATTGCTCCGGTACGTTGCTCCCACCATGTCTAGTTCTATAACATGTTAAAGTATGCCACCATATCATTGTTGCCCACAGAAGCGGTGCAGACTGGAGGATGCACATATGGACACGAGCTCAGTCTGCTACAAGAGACTGCCAGCTACAATATGAAAATGAACTGTGCAATGATCCCGTGTGTGTGTGCGTGCGTGCGTGCGTGCGCGCGCGCGCGCCTTGGTCAAATGAGGCTGCTCTGCCCTCTGAAGGACTCTAATGTGTTTGGTGCTTAGGAGCTGACACTGACTTATGCCTGCTCCGTCTCCGGTGTGCAGGCCCCTCCGCCATCTGGACACTGTTTTAGCGTGCTGTGATTTTTTTTCCATTTCTCTATGAAGACGGGTCACTTCCTCATTACGGCAACGTGTGATGGAGTGCGGGTTATAAACAGACTTCATAGGCGCAAGTGAGTGGACTTGTGTGCGGCGCTCCAAGCAGAGTTGTGAGGCTGCAGACGGGCTCTGGGCTTGGAACGCCAGGAAAAGTGGAGCACTGTCCAGATCCATTTTAAACTGATTCATTAGAGCGAATCTACCATGCAAAATTTACTTTTCAGAGCTTTAAAATCATGTTACAGTTGTTTCCCCTCACCATTTACACACTATAAGTTGTATTTGGCCATGAATGAGACTGATGGTAGAAATCATCTGAAATCCTGCTTAAGAAATCTATGGGCAGGTATTTTGAAAAGCTCCTCTCCTCGCTGCACTAAAATGCTTTTGTCAACACAGGATGGCTAACTGGTGTAACTCTGCTCGGCTTCAGTTGTGGCGTCTAATATTAGTATTAGTATTAATTATCTGAAATGAAGTGCCAGAAAGCTTCATTAAAGTTATTAATGCTTGTGGCACGCGCACTGCGCTGTGGCTGAAAAATGAAACAGCACCCATCAGACTAGACTGGAGTAAGTCATTACAGCTAATGATACTGGTGACACTGAGTCTACAAAAGGCCCAGAGCAGGAGTCCCAGAACAAGAGGCCCATGGCAGGTGGCCCAGAGCAGGAGGTGTAATGCTGAAGAACATCTCTGAGGTTTTCCAGAGGAGCGGCTCAGGTCTAACCACAGGAGGGTAGTCCTGACCAATCCCTGATCCCCAGTGTCCCAGACAAAGTGCAGTCCCTCCAGTGCAGTACCTGCAGTACAGTGCCTCCAGAAGTGGACTGAGGGGCCTGGTCTACATACAGGGATAACAGTCCTGAGTCTGGCTGCTTTCACTGTGCGGCTGGCACAGAGCATCAGTCAGTGTTCTTGCCCTCATCCCCAGCTTATTCCTCCACCTCCTCCCTCCCTCTTTCCTCTCTCACCTTAACCCCCCCTCCACCGCTCTATTAAAAATCCATTGGTGCTGACGTCCACATATTAAACACAGAGACAGATGCACAAGGCCACAAAACTGTGCTCCTCTTATCGATCACAATGTGACAATCATTTGTAACAAGTGTGTATGGGTGTGTGTGAGTGTGTGTGGTTGTGTATGTGTATGAGTGTGTGTGGCTGTCTGTGGGAGTGTATGGCTGTGTATGGGAGTGTATGGGTTTGTATGGGTATGTGGGGGAAAGTATGGCTGTGTATGAGTGTGTATAACTGTGTATAGGAGTATACGGCTGTGTGTGCGTGTGTGTGCGCGTGTGTGTGTGGGGCTGTGTATGGGAGTGTAAGACTGTGTATGGGAATGTATGGCTGTGTGTGTGTGTGTGTGTGTGTGTGTGTGTGTGTGTGTGTGTGTGTGTGTGTGTGTATGGGAGTGTAAGACTGTGTATGGGAATGTATGGCTGTGTGTGTGTGTGTGTGTGTGTGTGTGTGTGTGTGTGTGTGTGTGTGTGTGTGTGTGGGTGTGTGTGGGTGTGTGTGGGTGTGTGTGTGGGTGTGTGTGTGTGTGTGTGGGTGTGTGTGGGTGTGTGTGGGTGTGTGTGGGTGTGTGTGGGTGTGGGGGGGTGGGGGTGTGTGGGTGTGTGGGTGTATGGATGTGTGTGGAGCTTTTTGATGCATGGCTGTGGGCTGCACTGCCCCAGTGCAAACAACACACAGGAGCAGGCTTATACAGTGCTGTGAGGGCAACATTGCTCACATTAGAGTAGCACATAGTACAATGACTGAGAATTCATATCAGGCCCTCAAGCCTTCATAATTTAAAGATCAAGGCTGTAGTCAACTAAAGAAATTCTTGGTGGACTAAAGACATGAACAAGACAAGTATCTAAGTATATCTGACCCATACTGCACCTATTTATGCAGGAAAAATGACTAGGAAACAATAAAGACAGATTAAACTTCATGAATCATGAGTTTAATCTGCCCTTTGACATCTAAAATGACATCTAAAACCTCTTCAGGGATGGTTTGCATAATAATTGCATAATAATAATGTCAGGTTCAAACCCACCTAAACATTGTAAGATACAAGAAGAAAGACAAGAGATTATTAAGTTTTACTCACGAGGAGAACGGACAGAGAGTGTCAGTTACAATCTCCAACCCGCTCTGACCACTCAAAGCCGTCTACCTCATTTTATTTAGGATGGTCCTTAGTTACAGTGTTTCTAAAGGGAAGGGAAAGCGTCAACACCACATATTTTGCAGACATGTTTGATACAGTTTTCAGACAGCCGCACTCTGCGTCCTGGGAACTTATATTTCGCAGACATGTTTGATACAATTATCAGGCAGCTGCACTCTGCGGCCTGGGAACCTTTCCTGTTTCGAAGGTCACAAAGTACTGCACATAATATAAAGCACAAAGAGGTTATTCACAACACATAAATATCTAACATATGATTATAGCAAATATGGGATATAATATATAAATGATTATAGCAAATATGGGATAAAATATATACACAATTATTCTAACATTTCCCTCCTGTTTATCACACATTTGCATAGATAAAATCATTTATAACCACTTCTTTCGATTTTCAGCTATAAAGTCATAAACTAGCAAATAAGCTTACACCCAGAGGTCTATGTTATTTACAGAGGTGATTGTTTTTCATCTTTAAACAATGTGGTAAAGGCCTCAGTGGAGTCCTCAACGTCAGAGTCACCATCAGCCAAAAGATGGATCTGTATTGCCCTGTCCTCTGGACTAGGGGCTATTGCTGTGGTGATTAGACGATTGATTAGACTACGGATACAGGGAATACAACAGCATCCACACAAGGTCAATATCGCAGCGAACACGGCTATTGAGATCAGTACCGAGGATACGAGTGATTTGTACTTGCCAAATACACCCATCCAATCATCCCATATTGATTGGTCTATGCCAGACTGCTCCTTCATGCGCTTGTTAAGGGTACGGAGACCCTCTATTGCCTTGGTCAAGCTGCCGTCGGATGCAGAATTATTTGGGATGAAAGAACAACACTGGTCCCCAAATATCGCACACACAGATCCTTTTTCTGCTAATAGCATGTCCAAGGCTATGCGATTCTGGAATGTCATCAGTGATGTGGCTGCCAGTTGCTCATGCACCGCCTCAAAGCCTACTTGTGTCCAGTTGCCTAGTTTTTGCACATTGTAGTGGATGTATTTGATTCTGTCTACATTTTTGTTAGGCGTGATTGGAAAGAATGCTGAAATTATAGGTAAATTTTCAAAGCCTGCTGCAATTTGATCTACCAATTTGTACTCATTGGGAACTCCTCTGGGCACTCCTATTGCGTCAATATAAGTAGGATCATTATCTCCTAGCCACTTAGCTGCTCTTTTATATCTATGCCATTCTTCTGGTAATAAACTATTGTGGTATCTGCTCGACCTCTTGAACCCTGTGTATAAATAGTGAGGCCTCCGCATTCTAACCTGTCATGGTGGTCAGAGAGACCTATAACTCTAATGAACATCTGGAGATGCTCAAGTCTTCGGACAGAGAGTGTAATGGGGACGTCCTATAGAAAGCTATATATATGTGGGCAAATCCTTTGTTCGGGGTGATACCAGATTGGCAAGAGGTGATCTCCCAGACCTTATGTCTGTTAATTGGCTATACTCTGTTTTGTAATAAATAGTATTGCACTATCAGAGCGTCTGTCTTTTTGAATGATTCTTGACATCTCCTCCTCGGCACAAGAACCACACAGCAGTTGAGAAGCTGCATTGGAATTTAAACTACATTAAATATTTGGCGTTGTCGGCAGGATCGGTAGCAGTTTTTTTTTGTGCTCCGTAAATTAGCTGGGGAAGGTGTTGAGAATTATTTAAAATTCGTCTAAATTGCTAAATTTGGGGCTATACAGTACTGTATATTGGGGTTTTAATGTTGTAAGCATGCAGATAAAGGAAATGTTGTTGAGAAAAAGTGAGCTCTGAAGTGAAAAGTGAATAATTGTGCGCACAGATAAAGGAAATGTTGAAAAAGAAGTGAGCTCTGAAGTAAAAGTGAATAGTTGTGCATGCGAATAAAGGAAATGAAATACGCGTGCGCTGAGTTGTGTACGCGAATAAAGGAAATGAAATACGCGTGCGCTGAGTTGTGTACGCGAATAAAGGAAAATGAAGTAACGCGTACTCTGAGTTGCTGTGTACGCGAATAAAGGAAAATGAAGTAATGCGTGCACTGAGTTGAAAATGAAGTAACTGAGATAAGTTTTGGGACACGGTGTCAGTGTCCGTAACGGTGACGTCAGGCCTGAGTTAAAGCTGAGAGTTGTGAGTTTAGATCAGCTGAAGTTTACACACGTGTTTTGCTGTTGTTTAGGCCCAGGCCACTGGGTTTCAGACGATTAAATTTTGTCCTTCCGGAAGAGTAGTTAGTTGTTTAATTTTGTTTGTTGCTGTGTGTGCGCGCGCTTACTCTGCTCATCTCTCTCTCTCCTCTCTCTCTCCTGTTCCCCTGTGCTCCTTTGCCCCCTCCTCTTTCTTGCCTCTTCTCTCCATTTCTCTTGCTTCTCTGGGCGGTACCTCATTTCTTTTCTTTTATGTCTTCATGTCACCTAATAGCGAAAGGCTTTGGTGTATCTTGGATGTGTCTTGCCGCCCTATCGATGACGTTTAAATTTATTGATATCAGTTTATGATATGGTTAGCATTATGAGTGAGATAATTTTGCAGGGTGCTAGTTACTTTTTGCAAGAATAGAATGGAGGATAGTGATGTTAGTTGAGCATTGCATTATATATTAAAGGGGGAGTAAGGTGAATTATATGAAATGAAATACAGATAACAGAGATGCGATACATAGATATATATATACATATATTTCTGAATACAGATACTTGAAATAGATATCTGACGTGGACATCTCTGTAATTTATAGATCTTTTGATGACTTTATAGAGATATTTTTAAATTTGATGAGTTTATGATAGCACTTATAGTATAAGATAAGATAAGATAAGATAAGATAAGATAATCCTTTATTTGTCCCACAATGGGGAAATTGCAGATTTCCTGTATGTTGACAGTATTTTGTTGTTTCTTTTATTACGGTTTCGTGGGAGCGTGAGGCGTGCCCCGGGCCAAGGCCAGACGGAAGGGTCGAGCCAAACGGGCCCAGGCAGAGACCAGTTCTATCCAGGCCAGTTGGTAACCAGCCCGGGCCAGGCCAGACGATACCCAGTTTAATCTATCGTCAGACATCAGAGCTGAACCAGACCGACCGAAACGGTGTTGGGACCGGCTCAACGTCGCAATAATTAAAAAGGCCAGTGATTTCTTGTTTATATCCACAAATCTTTTTCACTGCACAAACATCTGTTTGCACCATCATATTGATTCACATTGCTCTTGATCATACATCAGTATGTATAGAGTGCTTACTTATTATATGTAGCCTATATTACTTAGTGACACTCACACTAAATCTTGGCAACGGATGACTGCTCCTAGATATGGGGAAAATTGGGTGGTTGGTATTTTTGGATAATTGATCTATTCATTTCTTTGGGTTTCACTGATGCATTCCACACTCTTTGGTACAAAGAACATTCATGTCATTGATGGTAAATACAATAATAATTGTTTAACTAAGTTGTGGTTTATTTACTTGGGTATTTCATAACTAACGTCTTACACATGCAGTTATATAACTTTAATTTCATTTGTGATATTGTATGAACATAGTTACATAATTCTAACTTGTGGTGTTTTCTATGATAGCAAGCTTTGCTTGGATGCTAAGGTTATTTTCAGTTTATTGCTCGGGTAACTCT
The DNA here is from genome assembly GCA_029959045.1 of Taenioides sp. WSHXM2023. Classification (NCBI taxonomy): domain Eukaryota; kingdom Metazoa; phylum Chordata; class Actinopteri; order Gobiiformes; family Gobiidae; genus Taenioides; species Taenioides sp. WSHXM2023. The sequence goes on from CM057100.1 coordinate 31,892,899, forward strand.
GTTATTGTGTCAATAATAAACAAAACATAACTAAATAAATAATATAGACATACAGATAAATTAATTAATGCATAAGTAAACAGTAAAGAAAGAAAAAAAAAAAAAAAAGGGGGAGACACAAATTATTATTTGGCAACTATCTGTAAGAAGGTTTTCTTTCTTTTTGAAAATGGATACGACAATTCCTAAAATCAATCCAGTTGAAGTAGTGGAAAAGAAGAACCCATTAGTGCAAAATGTCGGCAAGATATCGAAGAAATGGCATTTATGCTGGAAAGAAATCGAAAAACGCTGGCCTGCGGAAGGGACATTCTCACTTGATGTCATTTTCTACATACAAAGCACACCAAAAGAAAGGCAGAAAAGGCCGTCAACGGACAGAGAAAAGACACATAGAGCTTGGGGTTTTGGAATTGTTTGAAATCGAAGGACGGAAGATTTTAAAAGATAATCAAGAGAAGAAAGAGAGGACAATGGAGACCATAAAGAAGGCGAATAAAGAAACAGAAAAACTGACGATAACAATAAACGAACCATACCCTCATGTAAGAAATCCACCGGCCTATGAGAAAACTGTTAAAGGCAGTGATTCATACTTACAACTTCCGCTGATGAGAACAGAAGGCGCTTACCAATTAAAAGATGATGACCAACAAATAGTTGAAACAGGCCAAGCAGTAACTACAATGGAATTATACCCATGTCTGAAAAGCAAGAAGAAGAAGCTGACTGGAGCCAGCCAAATTATGGGAACAATTTATCATCGCAAATCTATCTAATGCGAAAACTCCTGAATACCAGCCACATTGCACGTTGAAGTATTTCAAAGAGACAAGTCAAGCAAAGCCAGAAGAATGGCTGAGTCAGCAACCAGAACAAGTTCAACTCAGCTCAAGTTACATTATCGTGGGACCCCAAGGAGCAGCTATGAAAATGGATATTAGTGACTACTTGAAAGAACAGTTTGACATAAAAAATAGTGTTCCACATGTGACTTTGCTGACAGCTGAAGATTATGAACCGAAACATATAGGAGCAATGATGGAGGAAGCAGAGAGAGCAAAATTTGCTCCACTACAGGAAAATACTCAAATCTGGAGAAGTGATGATCAACGATTTTTAAAAATTATGATTTTCGCACAAGGCTATGGGATACCTCAAACTGTCGCAATAACAAATGAATCGGTGCTTAATATTTCTGACTCACAGCACTTGAAAGAAGAAATGTTACAACAAGTTCCTGAATGTTTGTGGTCAAAACACAGCACTGATATCGGATTGGTAAAATCAGCTCAGCCAGTAACAGTTGAACTTCGACCAGGAGCAAGACCTCCTTGGATAAACCAATACCCACTGAAGGAAGAAGCAATCAGAGGCATTGAATCACAAATAGAGGGACTGGTGCAAGCCGGCGTTCTTGAAGTAACAGACAATCCTCAGAGTAACACACCATTACTGCCTCTGATAAAAGGGGATGAAACTTATCGACTGGTACATGATTTAAGGGCACTTAATGAGGTGGTGGTGGATATTCCAGCAGAAGTCCCAGATCCCCACACCATTCTCTCGCAAATTCCTCCAGAAGCTTCACATTTTACAACTATAGACCTCTGTGGTGCATTTTTCAGTATACCTCTAAGCGTTGAGAGTCAAGGTCTATTTGGATTTACATTTAAAGACCAGCACTACATCTATAAACGTCTGCCACAAGGATACAAGCACTCCCCACACTTTTTCAATCGCATTTTGAAGAATGATTTGGCTGGAATTGAACAACAATTGAACAGCACGGTGATTCAATATGCGGATGATATTGTGCTCTGTGCACCAGACAAGGAAACAAAGCCACAAAGACTCTATAAAGCTGTTACAAATTCTGGCTGAAAAAGGACACAAAGTTTCACAAAAGAAGTTGCAATATTGCCAAGAGAAAGTTGTCTACTTGGGCCAAGCAATATCTAAAGGACACAGAAGCATAGTGGACAGTCATCTGGAAGCTATTCGCAAGGCCCCAAAACCAAGGACAGTAAGAGAAATGATGACGTTTTTGGGAATTGCTGGATATTCATCTGCATGGATTGAGGACTATGCGAGTCTCATAGGACCTTTAAGATCGATGATTAAAGAGACAGGAAGTACAAAGCTCCATGAAAATCTTACCTGGACACATGATGGACTTGTTTCATTTGAGACTGTAAAACAGAGACTGCAGGAGGCGCCAGCTTTGGCACTTCCCGACTATTCTAAAAACTTTTTGCTATATGTGTCTACCTCCGTGGGGGGCAAATATGCATGCGCAGTTCTCTGCCAGCCAACAGGGACTGGAGTAAAACCTCAGCCGATTTCTTATTACTCCACAGCCTTTTCAGAGGTAGAGTTAGGCTTTCCACTCTGTTATAGAGCGATGGTGGGGGTTCAGTTGATGTATGAGAAGGCCTCAGCTATAACAATGGGTTATCCTGTAACAATCCTTACTCATCATAGCCTCAGAAATCTCTTGAATTATGGTAAACATACATTGACAATGTCTAGACTTAGAGACTATCGTAGACTTTTAGAACAGGAAGATGTTACATTGACAAGATGTTCCACGGTGAACCCTGCTGAAACTTTACCAACGTTAGCAGATGGGGAGCCACATGATTGCATTCAGGAAGTAGAGAGATATGCCAAATTGAGGTCAGATTTACAGGCTCTCCCCTTGAGAGAACCTGAACTAGAGTTTTGGACTGATGGGTCCTGTTATCGTATCGGAGACGATTTGAGCGCGGGATATGCAGTGGTGAGAGCCCAGGGGAATGATTTTGAGGTGGTAAAGGCTGAAATAGTACCACAGCCTGCATCAGCCCAGTTGGCTGAACTTGTGGGGTTAACTGAAGCATGTTTGGTGGCTGAGGGAAAACGTGTAACAATATATACTGACTCTGCTTATGCACATAATGTTTGTCATTTGTATGCATCAGTATGGAAAAATCGGGGGTTTAAGAAAACAGATGGGTCTCCCATACAACACCATGCTCAGATAATGAAATTATTACAGGCTGTAATGAAACCTACAGAAACAGCTATTGCTAAATGTGCAGCACACAAAATGGATGCATCTAGAGTAACCAGAGGTAACAAAGCAGCTGATGAAGCAGCAAAAGCAGTAACAGGGGCAAATAAAGTAGGTGAAGTCTTTTTGGTCACACACGAGGTGGATTTGGAAGATAAGGTTACTCTTAGAGATGTGATTTCAATGCAAGAGTTTGCATCCACATTGGATAAGCAGCTCTGGCAAGACCGAGGAGCCGTCCAGGACAGTACAGGTCTGTGGCGGAATCATGAGGGACTGATTGTGGCACCACCAGACCTGTTAGGTCTGATGATTCAAGAAGCACATGGCATGGCACATGTGGCAAGAGGGGAAGTCAAGAGAAAAATCATTAAAGAATATGGTTTTTGGGCACCTTATTTGCTTGAACAAATTGACTATTTTATTGGTAAATGTGTCATCTGTTTAAAGAACAACATTAGAAGAGGAGTGCCTGTATTTCCTGGCTACATTCCAACTCCGACAGGCCCTATGCGGGAGCTGGTAATTGATTTTGTTGATATGATCAGACCAATAGGAGGTAAAAGGTATATGTTAGTGGTCGTTGACAGATTTTCGAGGTGGACAGAAGCCTGTCCAACTAAGCGAAAAGATGCACACTCTGTTGCCAACTTTTTGTGTCGAGAAGTTGTCACACGATGGGGACTTCCCGATAGAATTTCATCTGACAATGGGAAAGAATTTGTGGATAAAACGGTTCGACTAATTTTGCAAAAATTAGGAATTAAACAACGTCTCGGATCAGTTTATCACCCACAAAGTCAGGGTATTTGCGAAAGAATGAATGGTGTTTTGAAAAATCGCATTGCAAAGATCTGTCAGCATACAGGTTTGAATTGGGTTACAGCGCTTCCATTAGCTTTAATGGCCTGTTGCTCAAGCGAATTGCGTGATTTGCGTTTAATGCCACATGAGTTACTTACGGGAAGACGAATGCCAACTCCGCGTTTGCGTACTAGCGGTAAAGGTCCAAGCTTGAATTTGTTAGACAGTGAAATGCAAGCTTATGTGAAATATATGGCTGAATTACATAAGAAATTATCTACATATGTTTCAGATAAGCAAAAACAGGAGGAAGTTCAGGAGACAGAGCAAAGGAAAGAAATAGTGCAGCCTGGTGACCAAGTGTTTGTCAAGGTGTTTAGAAGAAAATGGTATAACGAGCGTCGTGAAGGACCGTTTGAAGTTGTACGTAGTACAGGAACAGCGGTTCAAGTTAAAGGCTCTCCTATGTGGTATCATTTGTCACATTGTGTCAAAGTTCCAAGGGGGGAACCACGCGCTCAGAGCCAACATGGGGACGGCTCTGCAGGAGCAGAAAGGCCGACAGACTCTTGGGGATCTTTTGCCCACTGCTGATGCTCTCTCAGGGGACTCCCCAGACAACGGACAAGGACGATTTGGAAATGTTGATTTACGCGATGCCCCAGGAACAACAGAATCGGTCAAAGGAAATGATGGACTTGAAGGCCGTAGTGCCACTCCAGATGAACCCAGAGAGCTGGCTGGACCAAGCCAGTCAAGACCAGTACGAGAAAGAAGAAAACCTAGTCGGTATAGAGACTAAAGTGGAAGTAAACTTGGGAAAAGCAGCTGTGCTTCCATGTCTGTGTACTGATGAGAATACTAATGAAGAATGTTTTCGACCGCAATGGGAAGACCAATTTGGGAAAACTCTGGACTTGTCAAGGACAATCGGAATAGGGAAATATGTGCTGTTGAATGATAAAAGAAGACTTAAAATAGCTGGAGATTGTAGTCTTTATATACATAAATCACAAAAGGAAGACCAAGGGCGATATAAGTGTCTGTATTATGATCCACAGTTGGTTGATAAGAAAGAGCGTGGTGAATGGTCAGATTCAATCTTTAGAACAAAAGTTGTAATCTTGGTGGTGATGGGAGAAGAAACCACACCAGCAGGAGACACTAGTGAGACGCAGGAGGTTGTTATGCCTAGACCTGCAGTAGGGGTAACAAATCGGAAACCTACTGCTCCACCTTTGAAAATTAAGGTCGAGACAGGTAAATCACACTTAACCACCATTAACCCTCAGACCACTAATTTGTTTGATACTGTTTCTGTAGTTAGTGATTTGGCAGGTAAGACAGCATTTCTCAAATGCCAGTGTTCTAATTGGTCACGTGGAGATAAACTCGAATGGATAGATAATTTGGGTGAAATTATAGTATTATCCGGGCCTGAAGTAAGGGAGTCTTCTAAGGGCCTGAGGAAGTATATTTTATATAATGAGCTCCAATTGTGGGCGAATGTTCATTGGTGGTAAGAAATATTTCACGGGAAGATCAAGGAGATTACATTTGTAAACATTTAAAGAAACAGCATATATTTGTGCCAGAGAGTGATGGTTGGATAATGGGGTACAAAACACATAAAATAACTTTACTTGTAAAGGATGAGGTTTCCAATCTGTTGCCTGCCCTAGGGCGGTTACCTGAAAATACTGATCGTGATACTGTGAAGGTAATCCCTACTGTTTCAGGCCGAGGAGAGAATACTCCAAAATCGAATAATGCTACACTCACAACAAGTATCACTACACCTACAACTACAACCACTACCACACCTACAACAACATTTACTACAACTTCTGCGACTACGACAATTAGAACTACACTTGTGACTACGACGCCGACAATCACAACAACGACAAGTAAACTGGCGATAACATCTGGCACTAATGCGATAGAGAATAAGTTGAATACTACTTTGGCTAATACAGTGGTTACTCCAAAAGCAGTGACCTCAAAGGGAGTTACTAAGGAGGCAACTACTAAGGTAATGGAGTCTCCTATAGAGAATTTTACAAATAGTACAAAGATAACGATATTGGGACATTTATCTTCAAATGAAACATTGAATATTATGTCGACAACTGTACTCTATGTGAAATCTATTTGGACAGCTATGTTACATGTGAAATCCATTTTGACGATTATGCTTGATGAGAGAACTATGACTGCAACACAGAAGTCTAGTACTGCACGTACGACCACCATGACTGAAACATCAACTGAGACGAGGACTATTCAGACTATGACAATGACAACTGATACTATGCGAGTTGAAGAATATGACTGGACTGACCTTTGCAATGAAATTCCTGGTGTAATTTCGGTGCAAGGGGGGACTATTCAAATTTTGTACTTCACACATACTGCACATAATTTTTCACATTTATTTCCACATTTAGTATAGTCACCTATATTTACTTCATGGTTAATATTCATATGTATTACATATTCTATACTTCACATTTATATTTTACATTTATGTTTTTATAATGTTAAAGTGTTTGATTATGTTTGGGTTGCAAGATACTCGGTGTTTTTGTTCTTTCAGGACACCAATGGGGAGTGATGTTGGAATGGACATTGGACAATGGAATGGACATGGATGGAGCTTTGAGCGACACAAAGCTCGGATGGACAGTGGAAAGTTGAGGCATTATAAAAGAGCTGTAATGCCGGAGAAAAGAGGACTTTCAATATGGGGTTTTTGTATAATCAACATATATATCACTACCTTGTATAAGTTTTTGTATTACTTTATGTTTTCAACAGTTTATATGTTCATTTATACAATTGTTGTTTCTAATTTTTGTTTATGTTAATTAAAATATGATTATTATATTATACTAGGAAGAGACGTCCCACTTAGCTATAAGATAGTATGGTCGCCAGCAGCGGGACCCGTGAGAGAGTTTTCCAGTAATTAAGTAGTATGAATTTGATAACAGATTTGGCTGCTACTGGTTTTTCACTCTCACGTTTATAGCTAGGAGAAGCTAGGTAATTGATTGATTTGCAGTCAATAGCGAGACTTCAGTCTCGAAGGGGGGAATATGTGGTATCTGCTCGACCTCTTGAACCCTGTGTATAAATAGTGAGGCCTCCGCATTCTAACCTGTCATGGTGGTCAGAGAGACCTATAACTCTAATGAACATCTGGAGATGCTCAAGTCTTCGGACAGAGAGTGTAATGGGGACGTCCTATAGAAAGCTATATATATGTGGGCAAATCCTTTGTTCGGGGTGATACCAGATTGGCAAGAGGTGATCTCCCAGACCTTATGTCTGTTAATTGGCTATACTCTGTTTTGTAATAAATAGTATTGCACTATCAGAGCGTCTGTCTTTTTGAATGATTCTTGACATCTCCTCCTCGGCACAAGAACCACACAGCAGGTGAGAAGCTGCATTGGAATTTAAACTACACTATTCATTTCTTGTAATAAATCCTGCGCTGAGAGGGGGTATATGGTCGTGGGTAGGAGCAAGGACACTAAGGCACATAAGCCAGTTACATTCTTTGGTAATTTGTCATACAGTTTATCTTCCCCACACCACCACCATACATCTCCCCTAGACACAGGTTGAAATTTGTTTCCTACATGTAACATTATATGACACCATTCTGAGGTTAGGTTGCCTAATACCTCACCTGTGCCTGTCATATTAATACATGTATAATTAGCCATAAAAACATTTTTGTTGAACAATGTTTTTTTCTTTTCTTCAGGTGTAAGAGGGTAAACAGAGTCCAAGGATGTGCAGTTGGTTTGTGGGACGTTTTTTTTGCATAACATCAACTACACATTCTGAAGACATGATTGCTGGCACCACACGGAGTATTGGTCTAACACCTAAACATATGACACAATCAGAATTTACAGCTTTTGCAGCTTGTTCTACCATAAGCAACCAATTGTTGTTTTGTCCTGAGATTAACAGAAGGGTGTTAGTTTAGCTCCTTTTGCTTTTGTTTTTCTAACTTTTCTCATATAATCTGCTAAGGTAGATCCTTCGTCTATTTCCCACTCATTCTTAAATTGTGGTAATTTGTACATTCTCCCAAATATGGTTTCATAAGGTGTCAACCCTGATGTACTGGTTATGTTAATGTATAGTTTAACTAAATCTAAACATTGAGTCCATTGTCTTCTCGTTTCTTCCATACACTTTTTCAGTCTATTTTTGACTGTACCATTCATCCTTTCTACTAAACCAGCGCTTTGAGGGTGGTATGCACAGTGATTCTTTAAATCAATATGGAATAGCTTTCCAATGTGTGAAATTAGACTGTTTACAAAATGTGTACCATTATCACTATAAATTCTTTCAGGTATGCCAAATCTCGGTATTATGTCTTTGCACAGTGCCTTAGCCACCGTCAGAGCGTCAGGTGTTTTAGTTGGGAATAGTTCTACCCATTTAGAAAATGCATCTATTATTACCAAACAATACTTTTTGCCTTCACTTGGATTTAACTCTATGAAGTCCATGTGAATAATTTGAAATGGATATTGAGGTTGTGGAAATTTCCCTCGCTTTGGTCTTAAGTTTCCCTGTGAATTATGTTTCGCACATATCAAACAAGCTCTACAAAATTTTTTTGAGTACGTACTGAATCCATAAGTTGTATAATGTTTCTCTACCTGTCCTACCATCCCTCCTGTTGAGACATGTGTTACACCATGGCTCAATATCGCTGCCCATTTGTATAAGTTTTTTGGTAGGATAGGTTTATTTTGAGGACATACGTAAATGTAATTTTTCAATATTGCTGCATTTTTTATCCATACTTGTATCTCCTGCTGTGGACTTTGTTGTTGCATATCTCTTAATATTTCATCTGTTATTGTGTCTGACTTTTCTAAGTGTAACAGTTGGTTTTGCTTTGATGCTGGTACTTTTGCTGTTTTATCTGCGAATGCATTTCCTAATGCTATTCTGTCTGTCCCGTTCGTATGTGCTGTGCATTTACATATTGCTAGTTTCAATGGTAATTGTACTGCTTGTAGCAGGTCTATTAGTAAGTGGGCATGTGTTACTGGCTTGCCAGTAGAAGTCACCATTCCTCTATTTTTCCAATATTGTGCAAATGTGTGCACTGTCGCAAAGGCGTATTGACTATCTGTATACAGTCCCTGACAAAAGTCTTGTCGCTTATCCATTTTGTAGAAACAAAAGCTTATAACCTGACTTTAAATTAATCGATTGGTTTTAGAAATGTCTCATATGAAAGCTAAAACCCTCCCAAATTATGCTCAATATACTAAAATAAATTTGCTTCACTGAAGAAAGATTGATCATTTAATGAACACAGAAAGGTCAGATTTTGGCAAGACAAAAGTCTTGTCGCCTTGTCATATGATGCACCCAATCCTAGATTACAGCCTCACCTGTGATCAATCAATTAGTGGATGTGTATAAAAAGAACCCCAGCACACCAGACCTTCACATCAACTGCAACTTGACCTCTGACAACATGCCTAAGATCCACCCTGAGACCAAAGCGTTAATTATCAAGAGGCTGAAGACCAGATCCACTGCTGAGGTGGCTGACACCTTCAATGTGTCTCAGCGTCAAGTACAAAGAATAAGAAAAAGATCTGAAAAGACTGGAGATGTTTTTGACAAGCCCAGGTCCGGCAGACCCCGCAAGACAACTGCTCGGGAGGACCGTTTGTTGATTCGAAAATCCAAGGCCAGCCCCTTTTCCACTGCAGCAGAGCTCCACCAGGCCTGGTCACCTCAAGTCCCTGTGTCAACCAGAACAGTTTGTAGAATTCTGTCTCGAAATGGCCTCCATGGTTGAATCAGTGCACAGAAACCAGCACTAAACAAAAGGCAATTAAAAAACCGTGTGGCATTTGCCAAGGCCCACAGCCTGCTAAAAGGATGGACACTGGAAAAGTGGCAGAAGGTGGATTTCTCAGATGAATCCTCGGTTGAATTAGATCACAGCCGCCGCAAATATTGCAGGAGACCTACTGGAGCCCGCATGGATCCAAGATTCACCCAGAAAACAGTTAAGTTTGGTGGCGGAAAAATCATGGTCTGGGGTTACATCCAGTATGGGGGTGTGCGAGACATTTGCAGGGTGGAAGGCAATATCAATAGCCTAAAATATCAAGAAGTATTAGCTACCTCTTACATTCCCAACCATAAAAGGGGTCAAATTTTGCAGCAGGATGGTGCTCCATCGCATACTTCTATCTCTACATCAAAGTTCCTCAAGGCGAAGAAGATCAAGGTGCTCCAGGACTGGCCAGCCCAGTCACCAGACATGAACATCATTGAGCATGTCTGGGGTAGAATGAAAGAGGAAGCATGGAAGGCAAAACCAAAGAATCTTGATGAACTCTGGGAGGCATGTAAGACTGCTTTCTTTGCTATTCCTGATGACTTCATCAACAAATTGTATGAATCATTGTCGAACCGCATGGATGCAGTCCTTCAAGCTCATGGAAGTCATACAAGATATTAAATATGGATCTCACAGCACCACTACTTAATTCACTGACGTTATGCAACATATTTTTGTATTTGAAGTAAATAATTTGTTCAATTTTCTGTAGGCGACAAGACTTTTGTCTTGCCAAAATCTGACCTTTCTGTGTTCATTAAATGATCAATCTTTCTTCAGTGAAGCAAATTTATTTTAGTATATTGAGCATAATTTGGGAGGGTTTTAGCTTTCATATGAGACATTTCTAAAACCAATCGATTAATTTAAAGTCAGGTTATAAGCTTTTGTTTCTACAAAATGGATAAGCGACAAGACTTTTGTTAGGGACTGTAGATTGTTGCTATTTTTCCTTTCATTAGTTTACACGCCTCTGTTAGTGCTACTAATTCTGCTGCTTGAGCGGAATAATTAGAGGGTAATGCTTCAGCTTTCAATATTTTTGTTTCTGTTACTACAGCGTAGCCGGTATTAGTTTTGCCTAAATCATTCTTTTTAGATGATCCATCTACAAATATTAGTTCACTACCTGCAATTGGTTGATCTAGTAAATCTGATCTACTTTTAGTTGATGTTTCTGCCAATTCTTGACAATCATGTATATGTCCCTCATCTGGTAGTGGAATTAAAGTTGCTGGATTTAGGGTTGTGCATCTCTCTAGGGTCAAATGAGGTTGTGATAGCAGAGTTGCCATGCAGGAGAGGTGACGAGCAGGAGATAAGAAGGTCATATTGGTTTGTAATAATAGTGCTGAAACAGCATGTGGTACCTTTAAAGTTAACGGATGAAACAATACAATGCCTACACTCACCTCTACTGCCATGGAGGCTGCAATAACAGCTCGAACACATGGGGGCAATGCACATGCTACACTGTCTAATTTTGAGGAGAAATAAGCTATAGGTCTTAGCTTATCTCCATATTTCTGGGTTAACACTGACGTCATAAAATGTCCTTTGCAGTCTACCATTTGAATGAATGCTTTACTGTAATCTGGTAACGCTAGTGCTGTACTTGATACTAACGTCTGTTTTAATGTGCAGAATGCGCTTTCTGCCTCCTCTGTCCATGTTATTGGATCTGTCATTTTCATTTGCTCCTCATATATTAGTTTCTGCAATGGATGAGTTATTTCCGCATAATTTGGAATCCATGATCTACAGTAATTAGTCAATCCTAAGAAAGACATAATTTGCTTCTTTGTCATGGGTTTTGGTGCGGCTAATATTGCTGCTTTTCTACTGTCTGCTATTGTTCTTCCTCCTGCACTTAAATTATGTCCAAGATATTTAACTTCTGATTTACACAGTTGTACTTTGTTTTTGCTCACTTTGTGCCCATTTTCAGCGAGATACTTTAATAATGCCACTGTGTCTATTTTACAGGTTTCTCTGTCTGGTGATGCAATTAATATGTCATCTACATACAGTAAAATCTGACTTCCTCCTGGAGGGTTGAATTTTGACATATTTGCTGACATAACCTGTGAGTAGATTGTGGGACTTTCACAATAACCTTGGGGTAGTCTGGTGAAGGTATATCTTTTACCTTCGAAAGTAAATGCAAACCAAAACTGGCTGTCTTGATCAATTGGAATTGAGAAAAATGCATTACTGATGTCAATTACCGTGAATATTGTGGCATCAGGCCTCAATGAATTTAATAACGTGTGTGGATCTGGGACACAAGGTGCTCGTTGAATTACTGCATTATTTACTGCCTGTAGGTTTTGTATCATACGCCAGCCTATGGAGGGTGCCTGCTTTTTTACTGGGAATATTGGTGTATTACATGGTGAATCATCACATTCAATTATAACACCTGCCTTAATTAAATCATTTATTACTGGTCTTATTCCCTCAGTTGCATCTGGCTTTAATGGATACTGCTTTACGCATGGTCTATATTCAGATTTTGGTCTTATAATTACTGGTAGGGCTCCTTTAATTAGTCCTACGTCAGATGGTCCTGTTGACCACACTTTGTCTGGTACGTCAGCTAAGAAGTCCTCATCAGCTTCAGTTAAGAAGATTCGTCACGGTTGTTGATCAAAGGGTTCTAGGTTTGCTTGTCCTGTCAGTCTAGCTGTGCAGAATAGAGATGTTCTGGTCAGTCCAGTCTCTGCGCTAGTTTCAGTGTTCATGGAAGTCACTACCCAGTCCTTTGCATTCTGTCCTTTGTGAACCATCCGCCCCAGGTCTTTCCATTCCCACTCTATGGGTTTGTACAGAGAAATGTGTGGAGGCAGATGGTTTCTGTACATGTCATACATTGTGCCTGCGTCCCAAGGGAGGACTACACTCGCTGCGCTGGCACTGTCCGCATCACTGTACACATGTGCAGTGGTTACTTTGGTGGGTGACAATTTCTGGAGCTTATTTAAATATTCTTCATCTGGACCTGGAGTCTTTTTAAACCATGTGGTAATGTGCAGATTTCCTAGTGGCATCTTGTCTTGCTCTCTAAAAATAGCTTTCCTTCCTTCATCTAGGAGTGCATTTGCCATTTGAGTTGGATCATTTTTGGACAGATTTAACGAATAATAATAATGAGGTTGGCCTCTGCCTTGCAAAACATATATGTCTGAATTAGCCAATTCATGTTTTCTTTTTACTATCATACTGCTTCCCCGTGGGATGATAGCTAGGCCCAGTTGGATTAAGGCGTCTCTTCCTAATAAATTTTCTGGACATTGTGGAAAGTACAAAACTGGTAAGTGGCATGGTTGGCCCTCTGGATCTCGAATCCACAGGGGAGCAGTTTCTGAGATTCTTGTTACTGATTCGTTCGCTGCTCTGATCATTACATCGTTTGGGCCGAATTTGAGACCTGGTACTGGGTGTTTGCACGTAGTCCTACATGCTCCGGAGTCACATAAAAACTTTACTGGAACTACATTTACTATAAGTGTTATTTCTGGCAACACTTCTCTATTTAGAAAAAATGTCTAAAAGGGTTGTGCGGCGATGTTTCTAATTCTGGAGCTGTAGGCATTTCGTTTAAACCCCCACCCATAACTTTGGACCACTCCCAGTGTTTATCTGTCTTACTACGGTTTACTGGTCCTCCTATAGTACCTTTAAGTTCTGTTAAGTACTACATAAGGGTATGTTGGAGATTTCACTGCTTCTGCATATGTTTTGGGTGTCTGTGTCTCTGCAGTGTACGGGGGAGGGCATGTGTTATCTCCTGATTCTGCTCCCTGTACTACTTGCACTTCTGCTACCACTGTCGTCTCATCATCCTCTTTTCTGTGAAAAAACACTTCCTCTCTTTTATTTCTGTCCTCTCTACTTTCTTGCTTTCTCTTTTGTCGCCCCTCTCTCACTCTTGCTGCTTCTAACCAACATTCTAATTCTCTCATGCCATGTTTACGCATTTTCTTCTCATTATTTTTTGTTTTTTCTTTTATCTGCTTGCGTAATGCCTCTAAGGTCACTACACTCAGTCTGCCTTTAAAATTATATTTTTTAACCCATAAGTCTAGGTATTTATTGTATCCTGCATTTTTTGCTTCCATTATTTTATAATCCTTACACTGTAACCTGTCTCTAGGTTTACTGGTTGTTAATAAGTTTCCCATTTTGTCACAATTCGGATCAGTCTGTTACTCGTAGGGAGGTCTCTAAGACTGATTTCAAGATCCGATTGGGATAGTGATAAATTTATTTTTGTGGTATTTCTCACTTCTACCCGTTAAGGTGGAGAAATCTTGTCTTTACATCCACAAAAACTCACTATTTTCAACCCCAATCTTTTGGTATGAAATTAATAACCTAGTGGTTATTAACTTCCACTCACACACTCATTCACACTCCTATTTTACTTTTACTCACGGAATTTAACACGAAGAGGACTCCGCCGTCCTTTGTTTTACGGAATTTAACACGAAGAGGACTCCGCCGTCCTTACCTATCAGTGCCTAGGATTTATAGGGTTTGTCTACGCGCAACGACCCTCAGTCATTCGCTTCTTTTTAAGTCAAGACTTACTCACCCTCTGTTGTCTTTCTCCCTCGGTATTCCGTCAACCGTCGGACTCCAACCGACGAGAAGACAACCAGCCCGAGAAAGGGATTATTCCGCCGTGGCCACGGTCTTTCTGGATTCTTAACGTCCGATGGAGTCTTCAGGTGTCTTGGAATCCGGCTCGAAGGACCAAGTTAATGTCAGGTTCAAACCCACCTAAACATTGTAAGATACAAGAAGAAAGACAAGAGATTATTAAGTTTTACTCACGAGGAGAACGGACAGAGAGTGTCAGTTACAATCTCCAACCCGCTCTGACCACTCAAAGCCGTCTACCTCATTTTATTTAGGATGGTCCTTAGTTACAGTGTTTCTAAAGGGAAGGGAAAGCGTCAACACAACATATTTTGCAGACATGTTTGATACAGTTTTCAGACAGCCGCACTCTGCGTCCTGGGAACTTATATTTCGCAGACATGTTTGATACAATTATCAGGCAGCTGCACTCTGCGGCCTGGGAACCTTTCCTGTTTCGAAGGTCACAAAGTACTGCACATAATATAAAGCACAAAGAGGTTATTCACAACACATAAATATCTAACATATGATTATAGCAAATATGGGATAAAATATATACACAATTATTCTAACAAATAATAATAATAAAAATTGCTCTTTAAATATTGTCCTGTCTTACATCTTCAGAAAGACTCTGGGCACCAGCCGAAGGCTGGTCTCAGAGGGTCTTCAGAGATTCTCTGAGGTCCTCAGAGTTCCTCAGGGATGTGAGATGGTTCCTATAGCATTAACATGTCGGAGATGCTCCTGTTGGGAGCCTTGTCCTTGATGTACTCATGGATCTTGGCTGTTTCATCCTGGACAGTGGCACTCACACTCACTAGTCCTTGGCCTCCTTCATTATGGCTCATGTACAGTCTCATTGTGATGGATTTGGGATGGAAATCTCTATGCATGCTGGAGCGTTAGTGTCTTAGGGTCTGTATCGCCTCCTTTATCCAGTACATGATTCCTGCTGGGGATCAGATTATAAACATCAGATCACATTTTTCCTGTCTTCTTCAATAGCAATAACGCTCTTTTGCAAGACATATACTTGTATAAAAAGCATTAATACATCAATATAACAAAATCTCACTATCCTGTGGTTAAAGGACTGTTATAGTTGTTTCCTTCTCATTCACCCACATACATGTTCATGCAGGTTTGCAGTCCATATTACAGTTTGGTCTACTCATTTCATTAAAACATGGTGAACATCATTAGATTAAAGATTAGATGGAGAATGCCCTGTTTTTAATTTTGGAGAAGTTTTCAGTTTTACTTACTCTCAACATTTCTCCACTTTACTGATGTGAAACTATGCACTTTAAAGCAGACCTATTCTGCAAACTGGACTTTTCAGATCTCTTAACCATGTTCTCCCTCACCACTGACACTGTCAAAGTTGTATTTGGAGTTTTTTGTGCATATTTCAGCAATTTTTAATTCACTATTTTCAAGAAGTCATTTTCCCCATCAACCCTGTTTTCACTGGTTTGTACTTCCTTCTCCAATTTTACTTTCTTAATCAGTGATACACTTATGATTTGGCAGTGCTGCATAGCCATTTAGTGTGCAGCTATACATTGGAGGGGGCAGCAGCATGTAGTGCTTTATTGTGATGAAGTCAGCAGATTTGTTTCTAAGTCATTTTAGATATTAGATAGATAGATTTAAATATTGGGATTTAAAATGTGCATATTATAACATAACGATCCACAGGTGTCATAGATTATAACTTTGGAGCAGACACAAGCACAATAGGTCTGTTGTAACTCATTGTCCTTGAATCTCTTTGGAGCTTTATAAAAAAAGATGAACTTTATAAGAAAAAAAAAGTCGGTTATGATGTGTCTGAAATGTCCATCATGTGCTGTGTTTTCAGTCAGACAGGAGCTTTCACATAAGAAGAAAAGCAGCCTATAAACCTGATATCCACAGTACATGGGCATCCGGGAGTGTCATGCTGTGGCCGTGGACGCTCAGATTTCCCATGGGACATGTGGACACACAAACTCACCGCGAGGTGTCCACTCACTGTCGTAAATGATTAATGTCCCAAGCCAAGCCACATGCACAGACAGGGGAGTGACAGACAGTTGTGGGCTCCCTGTTCTCCACCTGATCCATGAGCTCCTAGCATCAATAAAACATAGGGATGCTATAGGAGTCCTGAAGCAGCCCCACAGCCAACCAAACTTCACTACAAAGCACACTGACATCGCATCCTGGGACTTGGCCTACCACAGTCACCTGCCAGGCCTAACTACAAAACAAGACGAGATGATTACTTACTAAGAATCTATTGCTGTATTTAGTCTTTTAAAGGGTTCTGATAATGTAGTTCATCATCACAAACATGCCTGGAGTTTGGTTTTGTTTCATTCACACATGAAACAAAACCAAACTAGGCTATGTTCTTCTCTCAAACTGAAAATATGTGATGCCATCAAGTGGTAATACTTAAGTTCTCCACTGTGTTTTTAAACTCCATACACCTTCACTAGAATCATTGTAATGACTTGCACCTCTGGAATCACCAAACTTGGAAACTACAGCTTAAGTTTGAGTTTCAGTGAAACGTCTTAACTTCTCAATGCACCAGCAGATACTGGAGACTGTGGCAATCGCAACTGAACCATAAGAAACAAAAATAAATAAATAAATAAATAACATTTTAGGGTTATTCTAGTGTATTGTAGAGTAAAGCAGTTCAACTGAGGTGAAAAATGGCTGTTAACTTGAAAACTACCACTTGATGACATCACAAGAGTGATGAGTCTTTTGACACTGAGTCTTTTGATTTTGAGGATGCAGACCTATTAATCATTATTAATTAATTCATGTGTTTGATTAATCGCATAATATTTTTGAACAACACTCTAATACTGATAAACTTCAGAAAACATTCCTCCTTACCATGAGTGGGCTTGCATCCATCAGCGTGTTGTGAAACAGTACAACCTGCTGCCTACTCTGAGACACATTCATTTTAGTGTCAGGTAAAGTGGACCTGACTGCGTGCTCCTGCTGCTCTGACAGGTGAATGTGGCTGTAAAGTGCTGCTTTGTTCTCACACAGACCATCATCAAACTCACAGGACCCAAGAGCCTCTCAGCCCCTCACAAAGATCAGAGCTACAGATGGATCACATGGGAGCAGAGATGGGTAGTACTCAGTTACATTTACTTAAGTAACTTTTTAAAGAAATACTTTTCTAGCAGAATACTTTTATTTCTGCATGAGTAATACTTTTATTGAAGTACAGTACTCTTACCTGAGTAAAAGTTGTGGTTCCTCTTCCCTCTAAGAATATATCAGAGTTGCAAGTGTCAAAAGCTTTATGTTGATAATATGAAATTACTTCTTTCAGTGCTCCTTCAGATATGATTTAGTTTGTCTGATTTTTACAAATTACATGAACTTTAAATTATAAATCACATGTTATGTCTTGACAGTTACTATGGCTTCCTGGACCACTACTTTGTACTTCTACTTGAGTAATATTAATCTGAACGTTACTCTACTTGATTACTTTGTCCACTCTACCACCACTGTTAAAGAAGCACTAAGTCACTTTTCTGGTGGAAGTTCTGTCACCAGCTTGTTTCCATAGGGTAGAATGTGTGTAGAATCCCTCAGTCGTCCAGGTAGAATCCATGGCAAAAGGAGAAATTCAATTTGTCACCTGGACAAAAGTTTATTTGGTTGAATATGTTTCGCGGCTCATCCAAGCTGCTTCTTCAGTTCTGGTCAGACGCTGGTGGACACTGTCTTATATCTGCCTGAAGGGAGGAGCTAACTACAATGAAATTACTCTGAGACCACCACACCTATTTAACTTCTTGGGTTCTTTTTTAAGACAATACAGTAATGTGTATTTACCTTGTTGACATGTTTCAACTGCTAGCTGCGAGCCATCTTCAGAACTGTATGTTACTGTATTGTCTTAAAAAAGAACCCAAGAAGTTAAAGTACATAAGAAGACAAAATGAACATCTTCAATTTACCACACCTATTTGTTTACAGTTTCTGTTAGTTAGGCTGGCCTATTAAATATGCAGTGGGAGTGGAGTGTGGGGTCTTGTTAGCATAACCATTCAGGCCCATAATGGGTGTTTTCACACCTCTGGACCTGACCTGGCTGCCCTATTGTTTTCTCTGTTTGTTTTGATTTAGGTTTGAGGATAGAGTTATAGATGGGAGACAAATGATGTCTGAGACCTCCATTTCTGTTCAAGGAAGGATTTTCTTTCTTGACAAAAATAGCCTCTTTAACTCCCCTCTCAAAACAGTTCTTTTCTCTGGCCAAGATCTGGACCTCACTGTCCTCAAAGGAGTGGCCTGTGGCTTTTAGGTGGAGATGTACGGCAGACTGACGTCCACTCTGGCTCTCTCGTCTGTGTTGGTACATCCTATTGTGAAGTGGCTGTTTTGTTTCTCCAGTGTAGCGCTCACTGCAGTCTTCACTACACTGAATGGAGTAGACCACATTGCTTTGTTTGTGGCTCAGTGTTTTGTCCTTAGGGTGGACCAGTTTAAAGTGTTTGTGGGTTTGAAATAGACTGGGATTTCATGTTGTCTGAAGATCCTCGGTAGTTTCTGAATAAGTTTCTGAATAAGTTTCTGAATAAGTTTCAGGAATAAGCAGCAAGAAAGAGACTACTGCAGGATTTCAAGCTAGAAGAGAGAACCAAACTATCACCTGACCAAATCTGCCAACTGCTGGAAATTTGTTTAAATACCACCTATTTCCACTTCAGAGGAAACTTCTACAGGCAAATCCACGGCTGTGCAATGGGCTCACCGGTCTCCCCTATCATTGCTAACTTATACATGGAACAATTTGAACAGAGTGCCCTGGCCTCATATCCAGGCACTCCACCCACACATTGGTATCGTTATGTTGATGATAATTTTTCAAAAATCAAAATTCAAGATTTGGAACCTTTTACTGCACATATCAATTCTGTAGATCCGAACATCAAATTCACACGTGAAGATGCCAAGGACAACACATTGGCCTTCTTAGATTGTGCAGTAACGATAAGAGAAGACCAGCGACTCCAGGTAGAAGTCTTCAGGAAGCCCACACACACTGACCAATATTTGCTTTTTGATTCACACCACCCACTGCAGCACAAACTTGGAGTTATTCCGACATTACAACACAGGGCCCAAGTGGTTCCTACAAGCACAGAGGGAAAGGAGAAAGAAGAACAACACGTGCAGAAAGCCCTCTCCGTTTGTGGATATCCTAAATGGGCTTTGAATAAAACGAAGAGAGCCAAGAAACAAAACAACAGAGAATCAGAACCCAGGAGAAAGGGTGTAACTATTCTTTACCTAGCTGGTGTTTCTGACAAACTACAGAGGATCTTCAGACATGAAATCCCAGTTCACAAACACTTTAACACAGAAACTGGTCCACCCTAAGGACAAAACACCGAGCCACAAACAAAGCAATGTGGTCTACTCCATTCAGTGTAGTGAAGACTGCAGTGAGCGCTACATTGGAGAAACAAAACAGACTCTTCACAACACAGACGACAGAGCCAGAGTGGGCCTCAATCTGCTGTACATCTCCACCTAAAAGCCACAGGCCACTCCTTTGAGGACAGTGAGGTACAGATCTTGGCCAGAGAAAAGAACTGGTTTGAGAGGGGAGTTAAAGAGGCTATTTTTGTCAAGAAAGAGAATCCTTCCTTGAACAGAAATGACTCTATCCTCAAACCTAAATCAAAACAAACAAACAAACAAACAAAGAAAACAATAGAAATCAGAATCAGAAATCAGAAATCAGAAAAGCTTTTATTGCCATTGTCAGTGAACACAATTCACAGACTAGGAACTTGCTTTGGTGATGAGGTGCAACATAGAACACTGAATAATAATAATAATAATAATAATAATAATAATAATAATAATACAAGTAGAGATATCACAGTTAGAAAGGATAATAATAATAATAATAATAATAATAATAAAGTATCACTATTTGAATAAAGTAAGAGCATGCAAAAAGATTAAGATATATAATAAAAATAAAAATAGTCAAGTATATACAGAGCATCAGAACAACAGTGCAAACCGACAGTGCAAAAGAGCAAGTGACGTGACATGACTTATTTAAAGTGACTGGTATTATAAAGTGTCCTTAGTACAGGTGTTATAAGTGTTCATAAAGTGTTTATGAGTCCAACGGCAGAGGGGAAGAAACTGTTCTTATGGCGAGAGGTTCTGGTCCGTATGGACCGTAGCCTTCTGCCAGAGGGAAGTGGCTGGAATAGTCCATGTCCAGGGTGAGAGGGGTCAGCTGCTATCCGGCCTGCACGCCCCCGAGTCCTGGAGACGTACAGGTCCTGAAGAGATGGAAGGCTACAGCCGATCACCTTCTCAGCAGAGCGCACAATGCGCCGCAGTCTCTGTCTGTCCCTGGCAGTGGCCCCAGCGTACCACACAGTGATGGAGGAGGTGAGGATGGACTCAATGATGGCCGTGTAAAACTGCACCATCATCTGGGCAGGCAGCTTGGCTTTCCTCAGCTGCCGCAGGAAGTACATCCTCTGCTGAGCTTTCTTGATGAGGGAGTTGATGGTCGGCTCAATTGTTCAGAATTGTTCCCTCTTCAAAAACATAGTTGCAGTTGTATTTTAGCTGCATAAAGCTGTTTACAAGCTTGCTCTGAGCCTTCAAAATCACATTGACTTTTCCCAGAATTGTTGTTTCATATGTACCTGGCAGACTGGATCCTGGACTACCTCACAAACCGGCCCCAGTTTGTGAGAGCCAAGAACTGCGTGTCTGACCTACTGACCTGCAGTGTGGGGGCGCCCCAGGGCACGGTCCTCGCGCCCTTTCTTTTCACCCTTTACACTGCAGACTTCAGACACAACACGGACAGCTGCGTCCTGCAGAAGTTCTCTGATGACTCTGCCATCATTGGCTTCATTAAGGATGATGACGATGTGGAGTACAGAGGACTAGCACAGGACTTTGTGGACTGGTGTCAGCAGAACCACCTCATCATCAATGCAGGGAAGACCAAGGAGATGGTGGTGGACTTCCGCAGACGCCACTCTACTGTCACCTCAGTGAACACCCAGAGAAGGGACATTGAGAGAGTGGACTCTTACAAGTACCTGGGTGTTCATCTGAACAACAAACTGGACTGGACTCACAACACAGATGCACTGTACAGGAAGGGCCAGAGTCGGCTCTATCTCCTGAGGAGACTGCGGTCCTTTGGAGTGAGGGGGCCACTCCTGAGGACCTTCTATGACTCTGTGGTGGCATCAGCCATCCTGTACGGTGTGGTCTGCTGGAGCAGCAGCGTCACAGAGAGGGAGAGGAAGAAGCTGGACAAGGTCATCAAGAAGTCCAGCTCCGTCCTGGGCTGTCCTCTGGACTCAGTGCAGCAGGTGGGGGACAAGAGGGTCCTGGCTAAGGTCATCTCTATGCTGGACCATGAGTGTCACCCCCTGCAGGACGCCCTGTCTGCTCTGGAGAGCAGCTTCAGTGACAGCCTGATTCACCCTCGCTGTGGGAAGGAGAGGTTTCGCAGGTCTTTCCTTCCTGCTGCTGTCAGACTGTATAATGAACACTGTTAACACTGAACATGTGTCGTTCAACTCTATCTATGTGCAATACTGAAGACCTCTGGTACAATTCACTCATGTCACTTTACTGATATTTATCCTGTCTGTACATAAACATAGTCATTACTGTAAATAACATAATATACTGAAGTCACTTTACTGAGATTTACTCTGTTCATATGCTGCACTGTTACTTTTATTGTACATAATAGTTTTTTGTTTTTTTTTTTTGTTTTTTTTGTATTTTATATTTTATATTTTGTATTTTATATTTTTGCTCCACCGGAACAAAATTAGAGTCTATCTTTAAGTCTATTTCTAAATTATTATTTTTTTTAGCCATTATCTATTATCTTGTTTTATTGCATGTTCCATTTTCCTGCTGTTCTTGAACTGTGCGTTGCAACACTGGAATTTCCCCACTGTGGGACTAATAAAGGCATATCTTATCTTATCTTATGTCATCTTATCTTATCTTATCTTATCTTAAGTGCTGCAGTGTTTAAAGACCCTATACCTGATTTGAAACCATAAGCCAGGAACATGTTTTAGTTTGAACTTTAAGCCCCACCCACCTTTCTGTGATATTGCACCATGACACAAAAACAGGTGTCAGGCAGTTGGTTTCCCATGATTCTTCATGATAATGTGAGTTTTTAGAATGATAAAGTTGACCCTGTTAGGTGTTTTTGTGTTAGTTATTGTATAAGGAAATGTAAATAGATTATGTTCTTATATGGATGAAAGTGTGGTCATTTTTATTAGGGCTTATAGCTGCAAAGTTTCAGTTCTAATGCTAAATTACTAGTTTATTATTGACTACTTGTAGTCCCCATTGTGTTCTCGTAGCCCTATTGTGTTCTTTGTCTGTAGACTGGGGCTAGAGTGCTCTGACTGGTTTTGAGGTAAATGTGATTTGAATGGGGCTGTTGAGCACACTCAGAGTTCTCTGTGCATGTGACTGTGGTGAGAGACACAGATGTTCCCAAGAGCCTCTGTAAAGGGCTGTGATGAGTCAGCTGTAACCCCTCCCCTCCCTGTGTGTGCTGTCACAGGTGACAGCATTGGTCCCTGGAGCCTGCTCCTGATTACAGCAGTAACACTTGTCTCCCACAGGACCAATCAGCCCTCTCTTTCCTGCTGGGTAGAGGAGAGCCTTCACACTGTCTCTGACCCATATGACTCTAGACACAAGAGCAGAGGAGAAAGGAGCAGTCAGGGGCACTCTGATTACACTCACCTGCAGCCTCACGCCTACTTTTAAAGAGGGCACATTTGTCTTTTATGGGGTATTGCTAACACAGAAAATATTTATATCACCATGTTACCTTCCTTTGAAAATGCGGTATTTTTTAAATATACTACATGTTTGATAAAGTGTCACTTTCATTTTCAATCACTACCACAACACAATGTGTGTACCGCTAATGAATCCACTGCACATCGCATCAGGTTTGTGAAGTTATAGTGTATTGTTTGTATTATGCTGTTGTATATGTATGCAAAATGACTGTGCGGGAGCATAGATGACGTAGTCTTGTGGGCTGAGTGCTGCAAGATTGTAAACTGCTAACCATACTGAGGATTTGAAAATTACCTGGAAAAGATTGCTAGATTACACAAATGTGCATGGATGACATCTAAAACCTCACCCATTTTGATAAGGGAACGTAATAACATGATAGAAAGCTCAGAAAAGTCAATTTTGCATAACACCCTCTTTTTTAAAGGTGCACTGTGTAACTCTTCTGACCACCTGCTTTCCTCCATAGAGCTGCTACTTCTTTGTCTGAAATGTTTCATAGTATGGCATTAAACCTTTCTACCATCATGGAAACCAAACTAAGCCAAGTTACTGTTTAGATCTGTGGAGATGCAACTGCACGCACCATCATCACCACTCACCTATTTTTCTAGGTATTTGGGAGCAATACCTAGTATTTGTGAGGAATACCTAGCAATGTAATGGAATACATGTATGCTAGATCTGTTTAATGTCATATTGTGGAACATTCAAGCAGAGCAATGACATCAATAGAAACAAGAACATGACAGACCGCCAACCAAAAAGTTACATAGTGCACCTTTAATGTAGTACAGAGCATAACACTGGACATTTACCCTGACTGCCAATAATCTCCTGTTTTACACTCTAAATCTGCAATATTGGTTGGTGAGTATGGGGTAAGCAGAGGTGGTGGTTGGTGAGTATGGGGTAGTTGGAGAGTATGGTTGCAGAGTTGTGCTGTCACACTGCTGAGGTCTGCTGTCATTCCAGTGACAAAGGGGTAATGCCTCTTTACCTGTGGAGATTTCAAACACTAGCCCTCATTCAGCAGGTCATGTTACAGCCCCAGGGGCACCAGCATGTTACAAGCACAACCACCACTCTACACTCCACACATGCATTTTTCATGAGTCCTGACCCAGCC
Organism: Taenioides sp. WSHXM2023; assembly: GCA_029959045.1. Classification (NCBI taxonomy): domain Eukaryota; kingdom Metazoa; phylum Chordata; class Actinopteri; order Gobiiformes; family Gobiidae; genus Taenioides; species Taenioides sp. WSHXM2023. The sequence continues at coordinate 31,917,325 of CM057100.1, forward strand.
ATGGCTGAGGGGCCTGGGGCCCCATTCTGCACATGGGGCCCTATCAGATTACCCCACAGCCTGGGAGCGAGAGCTTTCCACAAACAGGCATGTTTTCCAGTCTGGTCACTTTTAATTATATCGCCCAATGTCACAGAGGAGACTAAGTGGCCCCCCTGCTCTCAGTGCTGTGTCCAGAGTGAGTCCAGGAGGAGCCCCCCACAGTAGCTCATGGACATGTGTGAGGGGCTCACATAATAGAGAAGCCCCCAATGAAGCTCATGGACATGTCTGAGCGGCCCACACAGTACAGCAGTCACACAAAGCAGCTCACAAGCATGTGTGAGGGGCCCACACAGTAGAGAAGCCCCCCACAGCAGCTCATGGGCATGTGTGAGGGGCCCACACAGTAAAGGAGGAGGGTCTGCAGTTAGGGACACACGACAGTCTCCAAAATTACAGGACAACACTTGAAACAAAACATACAGTCCCCTGAGAATGTGTGTGTGAATGTGTGAATGTGTGTGTGTCTGCATATGTGTGTGGAACACGGAAAATCTCAATCTGTCCAGCGCTGTCATGTGAAGTGAAGAGGAGCAGAGTCAAAGGGGGCTAATTAACAGCATTTTTCACAACAATGTTAAATAACACTTCCCCACACAGCGCCCTCTGATCCCCCTGTGTATAGTGATGAAGTGGTGCTCCGAGCAGTGCCTGCTCCACTGCTCTTGAGAATAACAGACAGAGAGTACCTATCAGACCGGAGTGTGCTCAGAAACGCTAAGAGACACAATGCCATGGAGTTCACCCAAATATATATCTATATATTTTTTTTAAACTGTTTGGCTGAGTGAAATAATTTCACCTCAAATGCAGGGCACAGGATTACACAAACATGCCTGAATTACTTTAAAGTAAATTAAAGTATGTTTTCTAAATCATTTTATCATTCATTTATACTCTGTTTCATCACGTTATGTCATTTAGCGGTAGTTTTAAGGTTAACAGCTCAATTAAGATGTTTTAATCTCCAATAATCTAATCTAGAAAATCTAGGGGTTGCTTTTATTTGTGAATATTTTTGTTTTACCGTTTATACAGTCGAGACAGTAAAAATCTGGTAATTTGACTTTAAAAGTGCAAAGTCCTTTCAGCCTCCTCCTTAAAGAGCTAGGCCTATCTACACTTTGTTCCATGTTCTTGAAAGTGACTCAAATTAATATTCTAAATGTAAGTCATTTGACATAAAGCGAGCTAGCAATGTTTGAGCGGGGCCTCCTGGGTAGGCACAAAGCTGCGTAGGTGCGTGTGCTTGAGGGAGCATCAACAAAAAAATCACCACAATAGGTAAGTATGTGTAAAGCATGTTAATAAGTATAAGCAATACAAAAGCAACATAGAGAGAGACACCACCGCTAATCAGAGCAGAGCAGCGGACACACAGACACAGACCTGCTGCTCTATCAACCTCTGCCTGCTTGTTTCTTGGTGAAAAAGTTTCACCTGGGCGTAGCATGCAGAGGGCTTAAGTCTACCTGGTGCCCTAATTGCAATATGGACTGGCCATAACTTTCAGATTTAAGTGGGAAGTAGGATTAAGACTAGTTTTACAAGCAGCTTGTGCTGTTAAGAATCACAACTGGCGGACCCAAATATGCAGACAAAAAGATAATTAACAAATAATCTTGGGTGGGAAATGGGACCCAGAGGGGCTGGACGGGTCCAGGTAGGCTGCAGACAGGAGGTAGGTAGTGGCTCGGACTGACTAGAGGCTTACAAGAGGGAAACTAGATGAGGCTGGCTCCAATCGAAGGTACTGTAGAGCAGACAAAAAACTGATAAGTCTATAGAATATACAACACTCACAAAAAACATAGAAAAAGCCCAAGTTCACCACTTAAATGATGGAACGATCTGGCACTGGAGAGAAGGTCAGCAGGGTTTTTATATTGCAGGAGGTGATTGCCAGATGAGGATCAGCGATGGAGCTCAGCAGGCGAGTGTAATTAGGATCTGCCCAGGAAACTCCAAACAAGGTAATAAGAGAAGGGGAGAGGGAGCAGGAGAGGAGGGGCAAGGAGCTGCAGGATGAAACCCTCAGGCCGGTCAGCGTGAGCGCGGTGAAACTCCTTCAACATGTCGGAGTCCAGGATCAGGGTACGACCAACCCACAATTGCTCTTCGGGACCATACCCTTCCCAGTCAACAAGGTACTGGAGCCCACACCCACGGACATCCAAGATCCGCTTCACAGTATATGCCGGGTGACCATCAACCAACCGGGGGGCAGAGGGGGTTTGGAAGGAGGCCACAGATTACTAGAGTGTATGGGTTTTAATTTGGGATACTTGAGAGGTTGGATTAACACATAGAGCTTGTGGAAGTCTAAGGTGAACAGAAACAGGATTAATCACCTTTTCAACTTCAAACAGTCCAATGAAGCGGGGTCAATTTCTTGGATTCAGATTTCAAAGGGATATGTTTGGAAGATAATCAGACTTTCTGACCTGCAGTGTACTTTGGCGCTGGGCGGCGATGGAGGTCAGCCAAGGACTTATTTTGGGATGATGTCTGTAACAGGGCCTTCCTGGTCTTTTTTATGACACCTCCGCATATGGGCTTGGATGGAGGGTACAGCAGCTTCAACCTCATCCATGGACAGGAGAGGAAGCTGATATCCAATGGAGCACTGAAAAGGGGAGAGACCAGTAGCAGAGGAGGTTAAAGAGTTATGTGCATACTCTACCCAAGGTAAGTGTGAACTCCAGGATGCAGGGTTGTGACTGGCCACGCAGCGGAGAGCAGATTCCAGATCTTAATTGTTCCTTTCGGTCTGACCGTTTGTGGATGGAAATCAGACGAGAGGCTAACAGCGGTACCCAGAGACTGACAAAATGCCTTCCAAACCTGGGAGATGAATTGGGGACCCTAGAAACAATATCTGTAGGGATACCATGAAGATGGAAAACATGTACCATGATGTCGGCAGTCTTGAGCTGAGGGTAATTTAGGGAGGGCCACAAAGTGAGCTGCTTTTGAAAATCTTTCAACAATGGTCAAGATGACAGATTAACCATTAGAGAGGGGAAGACCAGTTACAAAATCCACTGCGATATGTGACAAGGAGTGATTAGCAATAGATAGAGGCCTGTGGTGACCAGAAGGGGGTGCGTGAGATTTGTTCTTAGAACATACAGTGCAGGCAGACACAAAACCCAGAGTGTCAGCGTCCATTGTTGGCCACCAAAAATGACGCCTGAGGCTTGACAAGGTGCGCTTTACCCCAGGATGACAGGCAAAAAAGGAGTTATGGGACCAATGTAAAACCTCACTGCATACAGCGGATGGGACATAGACTCTGTTGGGTGGTCCACCTCCTGGATTGGGCTTGACCTCCTGAGCCTTCTACCTGCCAACAGAGAGCTCCAAGAATACAATTAACCAGAAGAATGGTGTCAGGATCAGACTGTTCAGACGGGTCAAACTGACGAGAGAGTGCATCGGGTTTTACATTTTTGGAACCAGGGCGGTACGTGATTATGAATTTGGACCTCCCGAAGAACAAAGCACACCTGGCCTGGCGTGAGTTTAACCTCTTTGTGGACTAGATGTAGGCTAGATTCTTGTAGTCAGTCCATGCAACGAAGGGTTGCGCTGCTGCTTCTAGTCAGTGCCTCTACTCCTCATATGCGAGTTTGACTGCTAGGAGTTCTGTTGCCCACATCGTAGTTGCGCTCAGCAAGGGCTAGCACCTCAAAAAAAAAATAAAGGGGTGGAGTCGAAAATCTAAGTCAGAGCGCTGGGAGAGAACAGCACCAGCTCCCACATCTGTGGCATCAGCCTCAACAATAAACTGCTTGGATGGGTCAGGTTGAATCTTAAGCTGGAGCTGGAGCTGTCATGAATAGTCTCTTAGGCTTATTGAAAACACTATCTGCCTCAGGAGTCCATTGGAATGGGAGTTTTGCAGAAGTTAGATGGGTGAGAAGAAAAGCAACCTTGCTGTAATCCTGAACGAATCTCCTCTAAAAGTTGGCAAAGCCAAGAAACCTTTGCAGTTGTTTCCGATTACAGGGAGGAGGCCACTCAGAGACAGCCTTGATCTTCAAAGGGTCTGCTTTAACTTGTCCACTTTCTATCATAAAACCCAGAACTGGCATGGAACTCGCATTTCTCACTCTTTACGAACAGTTTATTCTCCAGAAGCCTTTGCAGGACTAGGTGGACATGTTGGCGATGTTCCGGGTTTCTGGAAAATATTAGAATATCGTCCAGGTAGACAAAAACAAAGCGATTAAGAATTGATTGATTGATTGATTGATTGATATGCCTTTATTAGTCCCACAGTGGGGAAATTCCAGTAGAAATGAAATACAGCATCACATGAGGACGGGGGGGGGGAGGAGAAAAAACAAAAGTGAATCAACCCCAGACCATGCTCCTGACAGGGGCATCATATGGAATGAGTGCACAAAATAAAAACACCTCCGAGCATCAGCAACATAGTCAAAACACAGTACAAACATTTCACAGGACTAGCAACAGGGGAGGGGAGAGGAGTAAGAAAGTCCAACTCAGGCAAGACAGCATCCGGATCCTGCAGCCACTGACGGCGCTTATACAACGGACCCGCCCACCCGGTCGGGGGTACAAAGCTGCGAGGGGGTTAGGGAGGGGCCAGGCTCCCTCCGCTGTAATCTCAGGGCGATTTGACACCAGCCCGGCCTTGGTCGTGACCAGTACTGGCTTGGGGAGGCCAAAAGATAAGATTGCGTTGTTATAGTTTTAGAGCGAGCAGCTGCACCAATTCTTTAAACACTGCTCTTGTTTGTCCAATTGGTCTCAAGGTCATCTCTCTATGCAGAGCAGCCAAAATTCTCCTAGATGTTATCCCTGTTGCGAATTAGAGCCAAAGTTCCATCCAGTCTGCGATCCATAGTCGCTAACCTCTCCGAGATGTTTTCCAAAGTCTTTTCCAAAGTGCGGTGCGAGACCACCAAACTTTCCAAGATACGGCTCAAAGTCACAGTCTGAGTATCGGCAGCTTTGCCCATCGTTCCGATCAATCCGGGCAGCCAAGTGGGGCTTTGAACAGCTGCCTCGGTGCTCTGATTTTTCTTGAAAGACAGGGCCACGCCTAATCCAATCAGCAAAAGTCCTGTAATCATGGTTCCGAATAAGTATAAATCTTCTATATCCTCAACGGAAAGCGCAGCCAGACACACAACACGCCACTTGTCCCAACTGTCCATCATGTATCCGGCAGCGTAAGTTCCGGCGGGGCACGCAGGTTCACCCGATCCTGCTTGTCTTGTTGAAAAAATGGTGTCAATAGCGTTCAGAGACCAATTTATCAGATCCATAATAAATTTGGTTTTAGAGAGCAGAGCGGAGAGAGTCACTCAGGGAAAAAGACTAGACACTAGACCAGACAAGACAGAGAGCAGAGCAGGAAAGATAAGGGGCAGGAGAGGAGAGAAAACGCGTCCGCCCTCGCCAAGAGCCAGAAGAAGAATGTCCCGAAGGACATCGTTTACCAGAGCTTGAAACACGGCAGGTGCGTTTGTGAGACCAAATGGCATGACGCAGTATTCAAAATGCCCCAGAGGTGTGTTGAATGCCATCTTCCATTCATCTCCTTCTTCGATGCAGACAAGATGGTACGCATTACACAAATCCAGTTTGGTGAAAATTGTGGCACACTGCAAAGGTATAAAGGCAAAGGAGATAAGAGGATATTTGTTTTTCACAGTGATATTGTTCAAACTTCTGTAATCAATACATGGTCGTAAGGTCTGGTCTTTCTTAACAACAAAGAAGAAACTGACCCCCACAGGAGATGATGATGGACGAATAATACCTGCAGCTAGAGAGCTTCTGATGTACGTTTCCATGGCCTCCCTTTTCAGGTCGGAGGTTAAATCCGGAGTAGACACAGGTTGTTGGGATTTAATCTCTTCTGATGGAGGGAGAGCAGACTGCAAACAAGACTGGTGACAAAATGAGCTCAAGCTCACAATCTTATTGAGAGACCAGTCTATAACAGGGTTAAGAATGGCAAAGGGAGAAATTCAATTTGTCAGCTGGACAATACGTTTTGCAGCTCATCCAAGCTGCTTCTTCAGTTGGATGAGCTGCGAAAACATATTCGACCAAATAAACCTTTGTCCAGTTGACAAACTGAATTTCTCCTTTTGCCATGGATTCTACCTGGATGACTGAGGGATTCTACACACATCCAAGGTTATGAATCTTAAGCCAGGGGTAGCCCAAAACTACTGGAGTCAGAGGAGCAGAGAAAACAAAGAAACACATCTCTTTATAATGGTTGCCAGACAGAATTAAGTGGAGAGGAACAGTGTGAGGAGTAATTTTAGCTAGAAAAGTACTATTCAAAGCACTGACCTGGATGGGCTCTGGAAGGGGCTCAGTGGAGATCCCTGCTTGTAGTATCAGATTTAAGTCCATGAAGTTTTGCAGAGTCCAGAGTCCAACAGTGCTTGAAGAGGAAGGACGGGGCGGTTTGGGGTGGTGTGGTGGGGCACCACAAAGCATTTGTGCTTAGGGCATCCAAATGGCTAGCAAGTGCCTTGGGGAGGCATCACAAGCATGTTTAACAATATGAAACACATTTGGAAGATTTGAATGAAGAGAATCTCGACCTTTCTGTATAATTTTAATTTGGTACAAATTGTTAACTTGTGAATGTGGCTTTGAGACAAACTATCACCTCTTATGAGAGCCTCAGGCCTGTGCCAGTGAGAACAGGGGCACCATGTGTGCCCTTATCCACCACCTTTGACCTCTGACCCTGGAGCGGACAGGAAATTGAGCTCAAAGAGCTCATTAGTCTCCAGTTTTTCACAAACAAAATCAAATTTATCTCACCTCAGATGGACAGAGTTTAGTGCTTCACTCAGTGATTCTGCAGAAATCCACAAAGTTTTTCAGTCCCCTGTAACAGTTTATGGGGAACCTCTGTTTTTTCCTTTATTTTTTCCAATATGAACAGACCATGCATGTCCCTGATTGGCCCCTGATTGGCTAATCCACCTGTCAATCGCGGCCAGACTTAAATCTTCATAAAGGACTGAAGAAGTGTATGTTCTGGGTCCTAGGTAACAAAAGATGGGCTTGTCACTTGCATTTTCATGAGAGATTTAACGCCTCGTAAAAGGTATAGTGTAATGTTACACATTATACTTTACGTAGAGCAGCAGACGTCTCATGTCTCAGCTTTTTGGACAAATGCTCTCATTTCCAAATGGACATTATTTAAAAGGGCTCTACGTAACTTTTTTGTGAGAAGGTCCACCACCTTCATATATGTGCAGGGTGAGAACTGCAGAGGGAACGCCTGTCTCACCTTCCTCACCTGCTCACAGACATAGGCCCAAATCCTGAAGAGCTTTTCATTATCCTCTGTCCACTCTCCCATCCACAGAGCCTCACCAAGAGGAGGTCTGCTCCAGGCTGACCTGCTGACCTCTGTGTTACAGCGCAATCACAGCACACTTCGTCCTAACTCCACATTACAAACATGATGTCATTTACAGACTGGAAGGATGTGTGGGAGAATGCCTTGGGCAATCACAGCAGTTTCCATTGAGCATGTAAGAGTTCAGTGTGTAAGAAGCATGTGCTCACAGTGGACATGAGGAGCAAAGTCTTTGACGCCATCATTCACAGGGTGATATCATTTGGCCGTGTAAAACATATTCATAATCAGCACACACAAAGGACTTTACACTCCAGTGGCTGTGTGGCTAGCACTCAGGCTTCACAGCAAGAAGGTTTTGTGTTTGATACCTTTTCTGTGTGGAGTTTACACCATATGTACAATCCTCCAGCTAAGGTAGTTCTGACCAACCCAAGCAAGAAGATCATGAAGATGAGTCCCTGGGTGCACCATGCACTGCACTGCTCTTGTGGAGATGTACATTACCCATACGGGCCGAACACCCGTACGGGTAATGTACGGGTTTTGGAGTCGTGCGGGCCTGTAGAACGTCGTAGACAGAATCACGTTAAATGCTCATCTTAAGGGGGTCATAGGTGTGTCTTGCAGTTCCTTTGAGGCTCGCAGGGCTACCTCACGTGGCATCACTGAAAATCGAACTAGCGATTGCCGTGCGTGTCTTAAGTGTATTGTGAGGTATTCCTAAGGGTAACGTAAGTTGCACACACTTATGACGTACAGGTGAGGCTTTCGTACGGTGTCCTTATGCCACACACAAGGCTTTAGTAGGATGTGAGTACAGGTCCCTTACTTACCCCGTGCGCATGCTGCACACACAGACGTCAATATTACCCTCCCTCTGATGTTTGATGTTTGATGTCTGATGTTTTTCCTGGTATATGCTTGAGCCACTCCTCCAGTTTGGGGGTTACAGCCCCGAGTGCTCCGATCACCACGGGCACCACTGATGCCTTCACCTTCCAGGCCTTCTCCAGCTCTTCCTTGAGCCCCTGGTATTTCTCTATTTTCTCATGTTCCTTTTTCCGGATATTACCATCGCTTGGTATTGCAATGTCCACCACCACGGCTTTGTTCTGTTGCTTATCCACCACCACTATGTCTGGCTAGTTTGCCATCACCATTCTGTCAGTCTGTATCTGGAAGTCCCACAGGACCTTGGCTCGCTCATTCTCCACAACCTTCGGGGGAGTTCCCCACCTTGACCTTGGGGTCTCCAGCCCGTACTCTGCACAGATGTTTCTGTACACTATGCCCGCCACTTGGTTATGTCGCTCCATGTATGCTTTCCCTGCCAGCATCTTACACCCTGCAGTTATGTGCTGGACTGTCTCAAGAGCCTCTTTGTGCAACCTACACCTTGGGTCTTGTCTGGTGTGGTAGATCTGGGCCTCTATTGCTCGGGTGCTCAAGGCCTGCTCCTGTGCAGCCAGGATGAGGGCCTCTGTGCTGTCCTTCAGACCAGCCCTCTCCAGCCATTGGTAGGATTTCTTGATATCAGCCACTTCAGTTATGTTCCGGTGGTATGCCCCATGTAGGGGTTTGTCCTGCCATGATGGTCCCTCCAGCACCTCTTCCTCTGAGCTCCACTGTCTGAGGCATTCCCTGAGCACATCATCTATTTGGGCCTTGTCCTTTATGTACTTATGGATTTTGGATGTTTCATCCTGGACAGTGGTTCCCACACTCACTAGTCCTCGGCCTCCTTCCTTCCAGCTCGCATACAGTCTCAGGGTGCTGGATTTGGGATGGAACCCTCCATGCATGGTCAGGAGCTTTCGTGTCTTAACGTCTGTGGTCTGTATCTCCTCCTTTGACCAGCTTATGATTCCTGCTGGGTATCTGATCACTGGCAGGGCGTAGCTGTTTATTGCCTGTGCCTTATTCTTGCCATTGAGCTGGCTTCTTAGGACTTGCCTTACTCGTTGCAGGTATTTGGCCGTAGCCGCTTTCCTTGTTGCCTCTTCAAGGTTGCCATTTGCTTGTGGGATACCAAGGTACTTGTAACTGTCCTCAATGTCTGCTATTGTTCCTTTTGGGAGTGAGACCCCCTCTGTGTGGACTACCTTCCCTCTCTTTGTCACCATCCTACTACATTTCTCGAGCCCGAATGACATTCCAATGTCTGTGCTGTAGACCCTGGTGGTGTGGATCAGTGAGTCGATGTCTCGCTCACTCTTAGCGTACAGCTTGATGTCATCCATGTAGAGGAGGTGGCTGATGGTGGCCCCGTTTCTGAGTCGGTATCCATAGCCAGTGCGGTCAATGATTTGGCCGAGGGGGTTCAGACCTATGCAGAACAGCAGTGGGGACAGTGCATCTCCTTGGTATATGCCACATTTGATAGACACTTGTGCAAGTGGCTTGCCATTGGTTTCAAGGATGGTTTTCCACAACCGCATTGAGTTTGCAATGAACGCCCTTAGAGTCCATTGATATTGTCCAACTCCAAGCACTCAGTGATCCATGTGTGTGGCATTGAGTCATAGGCTTTCTTGTAATCAATCCAGGCAGTGCACAGGCTGGTCTGACGGGTTCTGCAGTCATGGGCGACTGTTCGGTCAACCAGGAGTTGGTGTTTGGCTCCTCTGGTGTTTTTGCCAATGCGCTTCTGTGCTGTGCTCATGTATTGATCCATGTGCCCACTTATCTTAGCCGCAATGATGCGTGACATGAGCTTCCATGTTGTGGAGAGACAGGTTATTGGCTGATAGTTGGATGGGACTGTACCCTTTGAAGGATCCTTCAGGATCAGGATTGTATGCCCTTGGGTTAGCCATTCAGGGTGAGTCCCATCCCTTAGCAGCTGGTTCATTTGTGCTGCCAGGCGCTCGTGGAGAGCAGTGAGCTTCTTCAGCCAGTACGCATGGATCATGTCAGGGCCAGGTGCTGTCCAGTTTTTCATGCCTGAGACTCTCTCTCTCTCTCTCTCTCACGATGGTCACTGTATGGATCACATTCGTCCTTCATGCTTCATCAGCCATGGTGGTTCCACCTAGAAGACTGTTACAACTTGTCACGCAAGAGGAGGAGGAAGTAGAAGCAGCTGTAGTGGCTGTGTTGGCTCGCAATCTTATCCAGCAACGAAGGGAGAAAACACAGTGGTGTTGGTGGGTGAAGCCCTGGCTGCAGAGATGTGCAATTCTGGGACAGTACGAGACCCTGTTTCAAGAACTCGGGAATCTTGCACACAAGCAGTGTGTATGGGACATGTAAGTGCCCGTAGGATTCCCGCACAAAGTAGCCTCTTATTTCTATCACTTAGACTGCATGCATGGGGCACGCAAGGGGCACACAAGGGACCCGCATTTATCACTTGAAGAGCACGTACGTGTCCCTTGTATAGTCCGCCGGATTTGGTGTGCCCAAAAATTAAAAAATTTGTACGACACACCTGCGGGTCACCTACTTCACCCGTACTGAACCCTTGCGTGTTGTACAAGTGTTTGCTACGATTTAGTGCTCGCAGCATGCCCATAGAAAAAAAGGTGCATGCACCTTTTCGTTGTACGGGCTCAACGAGCGGTCTATGGGCTTGCTATTTCATGTGGGCCACTTGCCCCGTACGGTTTGAGCTATAGACCGCCTGTAGCTAGTCGTACGGGCAGTTGTGACTAAGCTTTAATATGGAACCTGGCTCCAAATTCACCCCTATAACTGCTAGTCTCTCCTAAACTTGCACTTTAGTAATATAAATGTAAAGAACAGCAATATGCTCATGTCATACATTCCTTTGTTACATAATTTTCGGTTATCTGTAAATTTCAATCTAGTACTTGATTGCACATTGGTTAGATGCTAAAACTGCATTTCGTTGCAGTGTACTTGTACGTGTGCAATGACAATAAAGTTGAATCTGATTTGACTCTTATTTATTGCATGCGTCTCTTCTTGTATCATTCAGAACACATTCCATAACTTCTTTTACCTCACATTCAACAATTTAGTGCTTCAGTTCATTCTCATTCCTCTATAATGTGTTGTCTTTTTCACTTTTAAGCCGCCATGTTTATTTGGACACAAGTTCTCCTCTGTAAAGGCTGGTTAATGAGACATCATTATGTCTGAACTGGCCATAGTTCAAGCCTAAGCTGGAGCTTGTTAAGTTAAACTTCTGGTCGGTGCAGGCAGATCTGGGCGACAGTCGAAGGCAGGGGCCTTGACCACCAGATTTCTGGACATGGACATGTCCGGGGTAAAGGAAGTCTGGGAGTCCCTGCTTAGACTGTTGCCCCCGCGACCCGGCCCCAGATAAGCGGAAGAAAATGGATGGATGGATTTGCTGTTTAAAAGCACCGAATCTGCCATGTAAGTTATTTACCATGAGGTTTAATGAAAACTAGAGATATTATGGATTCTGTTGTGGCGGCCATTTTATGATTGTATGAAGTGCATAATTCTAATAAGAAAAAGTATATAAGCAAGGTTACAGAAGTCATTGATAATGCAGAAACTCTACCTGTCTCTGTCAGACGTGTTTTCTCTGAATGATGAACATAAATATTCATCCTAACTCACAAAGAACTGCTCTGTATCTGATGCAGGATTAGACTCTGTGTCAGTGCACCACCACTGAGACACGACCACTAAGAATGATTCTGTTTACTTCACAAGACTTGTCATTATTAGCATGGTAGAACCTGGCCTTACAGTTTTTGAGAAGAAAATTACACAAAACATGGCCGCTGGGATTGGATGTTGGTTACTATAGGCTACCACAGCGACTGTAGCGGTTATTCAATGCCTGTTGTCCTTGGTAGCTGCGGAGAGGTTGAATTGGGTCCAGTAAAAATCATGATGAGCTGAATGCAATGTTAAACAAAAAGGCTGGATCCAGTATGCCTTTGTGATGGCTGTTAAATGAATGGGCAACAGGCATACTATAACAGTGGCAACAAACAGGTATGGACTCAGAGCACGAATATTGCAAAGATGAATACTATATAGATAAAATAAAACCAGAAACAAAAGCAATAGTGGTCAACAAAAATTATGGCTACCCAACCAAACTCTCTCCTCCTGTCTGGCCCAGGTGAATGTGCACCCATTTATATGATATGAGGCACCCCCTAGGCCATATATAAGGAATAGGTCACACATATGCACTAAAAGCTTACACATGTACTACTTTTCCTTGCACATGCACATGAAAAGCTTGCGTATACACCACATTTTCTTGCACATGCTAATGAATTGCTTGCACATAAAACATTTTTTTTACTGAGCATGCCAGTCAAAAGCTCACACACAAACTACATTTATGTCACACATACACCACTTTTGTCTTGCACATCCACTTCAAAAGCTCACACATATATTACTTTTACTAGGCATATGCATCACTTTTGTCTTGCATATGCACATTCAAAAACCACACATACCACTTTTATCTTACGCACACTACATGTGATGTGAGACATGAATGATAAATGGTGTGTGTGGAAGGGAAAATGGTATGTGTGCGAGCTAACATTTGTAAATGTTGTGTGTGGAAGGGAAAATTGTATAGCTGTGTCCCAATTCCAGGGCTGCAGCCTCCGAAGGCTGCTTTTTCGGCTGTACACGTCACTTCTGGTGGACAAGGCTTGTCCCATTACACGCAGCCCTCAAATGCAGCCTGAAAACCACCTCGTTTCCATGGAGATCAGGCTGTGAATGAAGGACACATCCGAATATCCTTTGAGGCCTCCAATATCCCATCATGCACCGGGCGGTGGCAGACAGATGTTTGAAAACACGGAGCGAAAACACGAGGCAAAAAGCCCATCTGGAGAGTGGAGAAAACATGTGAGTACACACTTTTAACTTTAGGAAATCATCACTGTAACACAACTGTAAATGTAAAATACGGCCATAAATAACAAAACTATCAAATAAATTTGTTTTTAACTGCGTGAACCTCAGAGCTTTGAGCTAAAAGTTTGGCTAATAATCTGCAGGTAACGCAATGAAAAGTCTGCACAAACTTTCGTATTTGGACAGATTTTCATCAAACACTAATAATATTTTTACTGTCAGGGGAAAAGAAAACCACAGAGGGATTAATGAAGCTACGAGGAGGATGTTTTCATGTAAACACGTAAACACTTGGCCAGTGTAGTGCTCGGAGGTAAGATAAAAGCACATTATTTCATGCATTAAATTTAAAAGACACAGTTTGCCTATATCAAAGTTTATATTTACTTGTAAATCATGTTATATAAGCCTCCAACGTATACAGTCCCTGACAAAAGTCTTGTCGCTTATCCATTTTGTTGAAACAAAAGCTTATAACCTGACTTTAAATTAATCGATTGGTTTTAGAAATGTCTCATATGAAAGCTAAAACCCTCCCAAATTATGCTCAATATACTAGAATAAATTTGCTTCACTGAAGAAAGATTGATCATTTAATGAACACAGAAAGGTCAGATTTTGGCAAGACAAAAGTCTTGTCGCCTTGTCATATGATGCACCCAATCCTAGATTACAGCCTCACCTGTGATCAGTTACTGATCAATCAATTAGTGGGTGTGTATAAAAAGAACCCCAGCACACCAGACCTTCACATCAACTGCAACTTGACCTCTGACAACATGCCTAAGATCCACCCTGAGACCAAAGCGTTAATTATCAAGAGGCTGAAAACCAGATCCACTGCTGAGGTGGCTGACACCTTCAATGTGTCTCAGCGTCAAGTACAAAGAATAAGAAAAAGATCTGAAAAGACTGGAGATGTTTTTGACAAGCCCAGGTCCGGCAGACCCCGCAAGACAACTGCTCGGGAGGACCGTTTGTTGATTCGAAAATCCAAGGCCAGCCCCTTTTCCACTGCAGCAGAGCTCCACCAGGCCTGGTCACCTCAAGTCCCTGTGTCAACCAGAACAGTTTGTAGAATTCTGTCTCGAAATGGCCTCCATGGTCGAATCAGTGCACAGAAACCAGCACTAAACAAAAGGCAATTAAAAAACCGTGTGGCATTTGCCAAGGCTCACAGCCTGCTAAAAGGATGGACACTGGAAAAGTGGCAGAAGGTGGATTTCTCAGATGAATCCTCGGTTGAATTACATCACAGCCGCCGCAAATATTGCAGGAGACCTACTGGAGCCCGCATGGATCCAAGATTCACCCAGAAAACAGTTAAGTTTGGTGGCGGAAAAATCATGGTCTGGGGTTACATCCAGTATGGGGGTGTGCGAGACATTTGCAGGGTGGAAGGCAATATCAATAGCCTAAAATATCAAGAAGTATTAGCTACCTCTTACATTCCCAACCATAAAAGGGGTCAAATTTTGCAGCAGGATGGTGCTCCATCGCATACTTCTATCTCTACATCAAAGTTCCTCAAGGCGAAGAAGATCAAGGTGCTCCAGGACTGGCCAGCCCAGTCACCAGACATGAACATCATTGAGCATGTCTGGGGTAGAATGAAAGAGGAAGCATGGAAGGCAAAACCAAAGAATCTTGATGAACTCTGGGAGGCATGTAAGACTGCTTTCTTTGCTATTCCTGATGACTTCATCAACAAATTGTATGAATCATTGTTGAACCGCATGGATGCAGTCCTTCAAGCTCATGGAAGTCATACAAGATATTAAATATGGATCTCACAGCACCACTACTTAATTCACTGACGTTATGCAACATATTTTTGTATTTGAAGTAAATTATTTGTTCAATTTTCTGTAGGCGACAAGACTTTTGTCTTGCCAAAATCTGACCTTTCTGTGTTCATTAAATGATCAATCGTTCTTTCAATTCAATTCAATTCAATTCAATTCAATTTATTTTTGTATAGCCCAAAATCACAACAAGAGTTATCTCGGCGGACTTCACAAAATTGTTGATTAATAAAGCAGAAGAAACATTCATAAAACAAAAATACAGAATGTTCAACAACAAGCAACAAGTTCTTCAATGAAGCAAATTTATTTTAGTATATTGAGCATAATTTGGGAGGGTTTTAGCTTTCATATGAGACATTTCTAAAACCAATCGATTAATTTAAAGTCAGGTTATAAGCTTTTGTTTGTACAAAATGGACTGTACATTTAATTCTGGGAATACATTATCTGCTTTTTACAATCCGTGCATGTTTGTAAAGTGAAGGGTAAATAACACTGCCTGGACAGGTCAGATTTAAGATGGACATTAGGCTCATTTAACAGGTGCAGACACTGGTGTAGATACTTGACACCTGTGTCTGTTATGTCTATCACATCTAATAGTATAACAATGAGAAAACTGTTTGAAATGTTTTATATGAATTTTCTTTTCTCATCTGCAGCCTCCTGTATGAGGACACAACACTGCTGGGGCCACAGAACTGTTGGCTGATGAGATGTTCATGATTCATGAAATGGGTCAAATGCAGATGACAAAGTAAAGCTAACACTGCACTGGAGGTGTGCTGACCCAGACTCCTGACCCTGATTAGGTATATTGCATGTTGCTTTATTACTCCAGTAATAATAAGGGCTGCAAAATAATCATGCTCATATTGAAATCATTATTTAAATTGTGAAAATACCCATTTCTCAAATGTGTGGGATTCCTCTATTAATTAAGATGTTTCGATTTATCTAAACGGCCTTTGGATCTGAATGTATATGCACTGTGAACCAAATTTTCCTCTAATAGTTTTGTAGTTTTCTTAATGTGTGTATCATTACAGGTTTTCACTCTGGAGGTCAGGACTTTGATCAATCAAACGTAAGACTCATTCTGCCTCTCTTCCTCCTTGTGGCGGCTCTCTACTAAAAACTCAGGCAAGATCGAATTTCCAAGTGCAGGTGGATTTATTGTGCCAGTGTCCAAAGTGCAAAACAGTGCAAAAATATTTACAGTGAGCAAAATGTTCCGGTGTTTACAGCAAAAGAAAAAAAAATGGGTAGAGTTCAGCGTTAACTCAGGTTCCTTTAATTCCAACCTTGTGCAGCACACCGACGTTACCCGCTCTGTAACCGGTGGCAGACTGACTGACAGCCAGAAATGGCTTCCCTTTATACCCCACTTGCTCCTCCCATTGAGCACCATATACAAATAAATGTAGGGAAAACAATTTCACAATAAATCTACATTGTATCATGTTCATTTCCCAAGCAGTAATAATGTGCATCAAATTATAAAAATAAAAATAATAGCGCCTATTTTAACTACCAGGAAATACTGGCTCGGTTTGCCAGAGTCACGCAGCGTCAGAGGAGAGAGACGCATTAGCGAACAGGTAAGAGCTGCATGTATGAAGTAAAATATTCTAACGCGCTCAAGTGTGCACCCTTGGCGAATTAGTAACGGAGGAGAGGGGGGAAAAAGGCGTAATAGCGCACCGAACGCAGATGGATAAACAGCGGGGAAAACCGGGGGAGTAAACTAGTGTGTGCAGGAAAAATTTGCGTATGTGCGCGCGGGCGTAGCCAGAGCAGACCGTGGTTACATTTGGGGGGGGGGGGGACGCCGCCTAGCCTTATAGACGGACTGGCTCCGTCACACTCCTCCAGAAGACAAGGGATACATCACACTGAGTGGTCCAAGTGCACTGGGTCATGTCTCCACTGTCCATGCTGACTGTAGAAGACCTGTGGGGTCTCTGGTTGCATCAGGCCTCCCTCCTGCATTTGCTGCTGCTGTCCCTAATGTGTCCTAATAGTGATGTTTAGGTTTAACTTCTAATTTCCTGCAGAAGTAAAATAGTCAAATGGTAGTTTCTTTGCATCTTAGCAGAGGAGCACCTAAACATCTTAATCACTGAGGAAGTGTCCCATGATAAATGTGGCCTTATATGACCTTAACAAGTGTGTGAGACAAAACTGAAAACATATCATTTGCTCATAAGTTTATTTGAATGTTTTTCAGTCTATACTGACATTTGAATCACGGTGAAATGTGCCACTTATTTTATGTCTCTTTTGATAGTAATTAATTACATGTACTATTAGAATGTACTACTGTACTGCAATTAAGCAGTGGTAATCCACCTGATCATATTCTGCAAAGATAATTTGTTCATTTTGGGCTGTCACCTGCTTCAGCAAAAAGGGAACAGAATTTGAGAGTTCACTGACATACAGCTGTTTTTTACTCACCTATTATTGCATTGTGTGTGTGTAATGGGTTCAATGTTTGACTTTGACCAGAGGTTCCTTTGATTGTATAATAAACCATCTTTTCTCAAAGAAGAGATGTCTTTCTTTATAAACTGACTTAAATGCATTCCCCGTTTGAATGACATTAACTTCTAGTATATAATGTACATAACCTATGGCAGTATGGAAGCCCATTCACGATAAATAAATGTAACAGTATCCTTAGTCTGTCTGTCTGTGTAAGGCTGAATACTTATCCTGTATCAGTCACAGACACAGACCCTCTCACCTCTGAGGAACTGCATTGTCAGCTTTTCCTCTGATGAGTCCCAGTCCCTGTTCAGTTCAAAGACTGGACAAATGGTGTTTTAAAGCAGTGGAACGTTATTATTCTGAATGTTCAGTTATATTACATTATATAAAAGAAGGTTAAATAAGACTTTTTAAGACTTCCACATGTTCAGTATAAAACTATAACATACATAGATCATAGTTTACATTTTCTTCCTTGTAAACACCAGTATTGATAATAACTTATGAGAAACTGATACATTCACTGGTGCAAAACTGCAGAACTGATAAACTCTTAATTGTGTCATTTCACATTAGCACGCACCACATTTTCATGTATGTGTTTCCTCCTTGTCAAAGCCTGATCTGGAACCAGCTAAGCAGGGCCTGGGTAGTACCTGGATGGGAGATCACTGAGAATTCCAGGTGTCACAGTGGGGCGCCAGTGGCAAAAACATTGCTGCGTCCTTAGGCAAGGCACTTCCACCACTTTGCCCAATTTCAGTGTGGTGTGTGTGCAGATTGGCAGCCTCGCTTCCATCAGTCTGCCCCAGGGCAGCTGTGTCTACAACAGTAGCTACCACCGAGTATGGAGTGAATGCATAATGCATGAAACTGTAAAGCATCTGGAACAGCTCTATATAAGGCTAATGCATTATTATTAATATCACTGATGAAAATATGCTGACATTTTGTAAACCTTTCCTGACATTTTGTAACCCTTTCCATGATGCATGCATGATTCGGCATCTGAAAGTAAGTACAGAGCAGTGGGTGGAGATGAGGGGTAGAAAGAGACATTTTCTGAGCACTCAAGCCTCAAATGCAGGACAGTATAGCATTACTCCGACATGCATGAATCACTTAGAATAGTGTGAGTGAGATCATGATGAGGGAGTACTCATAACATGGTTAAAAAGTCATACTTATATCTCACAGTGTTATGAGGCACATTAGCAGCTTTAGCAGAGGGGAGTGCAGCTCCAGTTTATCACACAGGTAAAAGCTTTAGAACAAATGATTCAATAGTGGTCTTATTTTGGCAAAGGTACATGCTATGTAATAAGATTATGAGCCTTTCAACAGGATTCATAAGACCAATCCTATTAAGATCACCATTTGGATTCATCCCTCTGAGCAATCTCATTTTCACAATAATGATTTTTTTCTTTTTGCATTAGCTGGAGACATGGTGCAACAGCCCAAAACCTTTATTATCTCCCCCAAGTTACAGGAACAAAAGATGTGCAGCACTCAGAGGAGGAGAGGAGAGAGAGATGTGCAGCACTCAGAGGAGGAGAGAGAGGCAAGGAAGGACAAGAGAAGGAGAGTTATTGTCACAGATTTTTATTAGCAGTAGGTCTCTGTTAAAACAACACTGTCTCATTTTCTCAAAAAAAAAATAAAATAAAAAAAAATAGAATGTTACAAACCATACTGTGGAACATACTCCATGCAGGAACAACACTTCCATGGAAACAAGCAGCAGAAGGCCCTCTTCCATGCAGGCCAAGTCAGAGTCAGGTTTGTGGATGCAAGACTAGGGCAACGTGCTGCTCAGGCCTATTATGGCTCTCTCATGCTGCTGCTTTAGAATAATGGAAATAAATGATGTGGCCAGCGTGTGAGACAAAGCTGGAGGGCTGAGGACGAGCATCACTACAGCAGCAGTCCCACTGAGCACATGGCATAACACACTCTGTAACTGAGACCTACCTGAGGTCCTACCTCCTACCAAACAACCTAATTCTGACCACTCCTGACCCAGTCTACAGTAGGCCAAAGAATCCAACAGGTGTAAACAGGGCCTATGAGGCGTTCAGAGGCATCTGGTCAATTACTATTAGCACTAAAACTTTGCACTAAAACTTTGCAGCTATACCCCAGTTACTAATAAAAATAACATGCATATAACGACATTTTTTGGCAAAAGTGCAGCACGGTGGCTGAGTGGCTAGCACCCACACCTCACAGCAAGAAGGTTCCGGGTTTGATTCCCAGGTCGCCTGGGCCGTTCTGTGTGGAGTTTGCATGTTCTCCCAGTGTCTGAGTGGGTTTCCTCCGAGCACTCCGGTTTCCCCCATCAACCCAAAAAACATGCACCATAGGTAAAAATCCTCCAGCTGAGGTCCTGACCAAGCCTAGCTATAAGATCATGGAGATGGGTCCCCAGCGCCTGAAAGACTGGTTGCCCACTGCTCCTGAATAAGATAATTTCCCTACAGGGATAAATACAGGATATAAAAAAAAAACAGATCATTTCATTTACGTTTCCGCTCCACAATTATACATTTAAGTTGTATAAGTTATACATTTGAGTTTCATTTTCACTTTAACGCAGTAGACCAAAAGAAAACAACATGTGCTCTGTGTAGAGGCTGTAGTTTGTCATTTGTCATCATCTGCTGATCTAAAATGAGTGAGCAAATGTCTTGGCTGTTTCTTAGCCTGTCCCTAATGTAAATTGGACTGTGCTGTTACATGCAGCAGGTGTCTGAGTACATATCAGCTTCTCCAGATGTGTTATTGGGATCTTTGAGATTCAATTCATGACACCTCAATCGTAGTTTTTAGTAGTTTAAACTCCATACACTTTCACTAGAATCATTTGAATAATTTCAGCCAGGAATTGCCAATCATTGCCTTTTACCTTTTAAAGGTAAAAGGATCTGTTATTTTAAAAACTACCACTTCATGACATCACAATGTGGAACAGAGCATTTGGAGATGTAGCCTAATAACACAACTCAGAGTATATTATTGTGTTTATTTTAGACTTTTATATCTTTGGCTAAAAAGGTATATACTGTGGCTTTAGCATTCACTTTTAATTTTGTCTTTCAAATGTCTCTTCACAGGCTCCTCTCATCTCTGATTGATTTCTCTCTATCCTAAAGTTAACACTAAACACAGGCTTCATAATGCCTAATGCAAATACAGTTTGTCTGAGAGGAACACGGTTGTAGTTATTGTGGTGTGAAGGTCTGCCTCTAAACACATGCACTCTTACACACTTTATTACACCATTACAATTTCATTATCTTAGATTTATCTGCATGAACCCAGCACACAGATCTGCTTTGAAGAACCACTCCAGAACCAGAGAAGGCTTTCAAACCTCTCTCACATAATCAAAGTGCTGCGCTGGATACGTGCTCCCTGGTTCTGCTGCTAATGCCCATTACAGCCATTAATACGAGGTGTCACCAACCCAACACAACAGAACAGGAAACCCTAGGTCTGAGCATTGGACTCACTCGAAATAAGTCCAACTGCAGCAGTTGTAAAAGAAGTAGGAGGAGCAACAGTGGTAAGAGTAGCCAGGTAGCAGCAGGAGGACAACAAAAGAAGGACTAAATATCAGCAGGAGAAAGAGAAGAAAGTAGTAGGAGGAGAAACAGGGTGTCGAAGAGGAGCATCTAGTCAGTATCTTCAAATACAATATAGAAGACCCAAGGCAATTGAGCAACACATAAATACATGGTCAAATGGTAAAAGGTCAAATTTTTATACAGCGCTTTTCCACCTTCAAACCTCCAAGCACTTTACATTAAGGAACCATTCACCCATTTGCACACACAATCAAACACCATTGTGTGCAGACACTGGGGCGAGGTGGGTTAAGTGTCCTGCCTAAGGACACAACGATAGCATTCATCTATAGGAGCTGGAAATGCACCGCCAACTGCTGGGTCAGTGGATCTGAGCGCTCTGCCAGTGATGTTTATGCTGTGAGCTCCGTTGGTGGAGTGGAAGAGTTGGTAGAGGAGGAGAGGACAGAGAAGGGAGAGAAACAGGAGGAGCAGCAGGAGGAGCAGGAGCAGCAGGATGTGTCTAGTCCACACTACTTGTCTGATAATCGTCCTTGTACCCCCCTCTACTTTACAATGATTTGGGTTGGAGGAGCTCATCAAGTGATGACTCAAATCCTTCAAATGAATTATAAAGTGTCTGTTGTGAGTGGCAGACATTTTCCAGCCTGGTAATTGGCACATGATGGCAGGCTGGTGAGGAGGGTGGCAGTGCCCTCCCCTGACGCGCTGCTCATTATTCCTGCTCAGCGATGTGGAGTGTCGCAGGCTCCCAAAGCGCTCACGGAGCAGGGGCAGTCCTGGGAGACGCAAGCGCTTGTTCAGTCTTAAGTGGAAATAAGGCCGCTAACATTGTAATGAAGCAGCTCTCTGGGGGCAGATCACAGCACACAAACACACTGAGTGGTAGCACCCCTACTTACCTCACTATTGCCCCCCTCACTGCCACCCTACTGCCGCCCTCACTACCCCCCCACTGCAGCCACACAGAAGCAGTATCTCTGCAGCACAGGGCAGCCATGTGTGGCTGCCCTGTGCTGCAGCCATGTGTGGCTGCCCTGTGTTCTTTAGCTGTGTCATAGCCCAGTTTACTGGTTAGGGTTATTAATCTAAATCTATTTAAACTGGTCTTAGTCTGTGTAGAGACTATGTAGTTTTTAGAGACTTGTTTAGTGGGGCTCTTGGACAAGAGTACTCTCTGGTTATGAGGAGTCCTGGAGGGTCATGGAGAGTCATGGAGGGTCATGGGGAGTCCTGGAGTGTCATGGGGGTGTAGAGTGCAGCTCAGTGTGGCCCATGTGGAGAGCACTGGGGCTGGGTTAGACTGAGGCTGTCATTGCTGTCACAGCTGAACAGCAGCCTGTATAAAGTCTGTTCGACCAAATAGATAATTCTCTATAAAACTCTTCATAAATGTTCTTGCATTACATAGTATTATTCTTATTCTCTCTTAAAAATAATTAAAAAAAATTCTCATTTACAATCATAAGAAACTAGAATTTTTGGATGCATTATCTGAGTAATAATATTCAAAAACAGCTGAATTTTTGTGCTTGACTGTTCATAGGATTTGTTCTTCCAGGAGAACAGTTTCAGTTAAGACATTTTGTTAATGCCAAATATGTCACGTAAAAATGCTTTAAAGCTACCATCTCAGATTGGCTGACGCAGCCCTGTTGTATTCTCACATATCACCACTAGATGCTATCTATGTTACTGTCTGATAGTGTGCCAGCTTTGGCTTGACAAGGGGGAGGGGCCAGGTGAGTGGAGTGGGACAGGTTTCTCATGTGCTGTTTACTAGTAAAAAGAAATTAGATGACCATATGAATGGTAGCTTTATATACAGATGTGTTGGTAAAAAGGCTTCATGCATGAGTTGAGTTTTCTTGCCATATTCAGAGCCATCTGAGTGGAACAGTGCAGGGGACATGGAAACAGGTTTTATTTTGTTGACAAATTAGATACAACATTTTCTGCAGAGGAATTTTTGATCTTTTATTTAACAATTCTAGTGAAGTTCTATGGAGTATAAAAACATATGTAGAGTATGTATGGAATATGTATGGAGTATAAAAACAGTGTATTACCACATGACATCACAAG
Source organism: Taenioides sp. WSHXM2023 (assembly GCA_029959045.1). Classification (NCBI taxonomy): domain Eukaryota; kingdom Metazoa; phylum Chordata; class Actinopteri; order Gobiiformes; family Gobiidae; genus Taenioides; species Taenioides sp. WSHXM2023. The sequence goes on from CM057100.1 coordinate 31,940,553, forward strand.
GTGGAAGGAGGGTTTGTGTGTTAAACATGTGTGAATGAAACAAAACACAACTCCAGGAATGCTTGTGATGAGGAAACTACATTATAACATAGATCAGAAAATAGAGTAATATCGGCCCTTTAATACGACTCTCCAAACATCACAGCCACTGAAAATATCAGAACTTTTGCTTTGATTTGATTTGTTTGGCTTGTTTCTCATTCTCCACCCTTCCAATGATTGTTACTGTGTATTATCTCAACAACTTGGCAATAAAGCAGTGCACAGCCATTAAAAGGCGCGCAATATAATAAGAGCATGAGATAGGAGCCGATGAGAAACCGCTGTGTTAACACCAAATTAAAGTGGCGCATCTGATCCACCCACTCACACTGGTCTTTGATTGTGGAGTGCAACGCCTGCCGTGTCCAATCAAACGCAGATTAACTCCACACTGCTGCGCTTTTCCATTTAATAAGAGGAGGAAATGAAAAGGCAGAGCGTGGTTCACCGGAGGAGATATGAGTGTCCGACTGCCGACAGGGCCGCTCCTGCCACAGCGCGCCACTCCTAATCAGCACCCGTCTGCAGCCAATACAATGGGCCTAATGGGATCTGATAAGAGCGGGCCTATAAAGCTTTAGCATGTCACTGTGTTCAGCATGTGTGTGTGCGTAGCGTGGAGGAGCCCACCTGGACACGTTTCTGCATGTGTCAGCAGACACATGTAAGTGCACATTTTGTCTCTGCTCAAGGGGTTCATGAAGGAAACATTTTCCTATTCCTTAAAGAGGGTGTATTGCTAAATTTACTTTTTGGAGCTGTCTACCATGTTAGAATAGTGTTTCCTCATCAAAAAACATGTCTGAAGAGGTCTTCGATGTCATCCATGCATGTTTGAGTAATCTAGCAATCTCTCCTGCGCCCTATTCAAATCCTCCTTACAGTTAGCTGCAAGATTCTGTCCAATGCTCCGCCTACATATTTACTAATCTATGTCACCCATGCTTCCACATGACAATTCTCCATAAATGTACAGATGTGATATGCAATAGTTTCATTAGTGGAAGGCATGCTGAGTGTGTGGACTCACTTAATGCTGGGAACAAAAGGACTCAGTAATCAATAGTGAAACTTATAAAACATGTTAATATGTTGTTTTTGGTGAATATAGCAACTTCAAAACAATAGAAGGTAAAAAGGTGATCTAAATTTATTATGTGTTAGCAATATCCATCCATCCATCCATTTTCTTCCGCTTACCCGGGGCCGGGTCGCGGGGGCAAAACTCTAAGCAGGGACTAAGCAGGGACTCCCAGACTTCCTTTGCACTTCCTCTTTCTCCAGCTCCTCCGGGGGGACCTCAAGGCGTTCCCAGGCCAGCCGAGAGACATAGTCCCTCCAGCGTGTCCTGGGTCTTCCCCGGGGCCTCCTCCCGGTGGGACATGCCCGGAGCACCTTCCGAGGGAGGCAACCAGGAGGCATCCAGAAACAAAGGCCCAAGCCACCTCAGCTGGCTCCTCTTGGCGTGGAGGAGCAGCGGCTCTACTCCGAGCTCCTCTCGTGTGACTGAGTTCCTCACCCTATCTCTAAGGGAGCGCCCAGCCACTTTGCGGAGGAAACTCATTTCGGCCGCTTGTATCCGCGATCTTGTCCTTTCGGTCATTACCCAAAGCTCATGACCATAGGTGAGGGTAGGAACGTAGACTGACGGTAAATCCAGAGCTTTGCCTTTCGGCTCAGCTCCCTCTTCACCACAGCGGTCCGATACAGCGATCACATCACTGAAGATGCTGCACCGATCCGCCTGTCAATCTCACGCTCCATCCTCCCCTCACTCGTGAACAAGACACCGAGAACTCCTCCACTTGAGGCAGGGACTCTCCACCCACCCAGAGAGGGCAAGCCACCTTTTTCCGGTCAAGAAACATGGCCTCAGATTTGGAGGAGCTAATCCTCATCCCAGCTGCTTCACACTTGGCTGCAAACCGCCCCAGTGCATGATGGAGGTCCTGGTCTAATGATGGAAAAAAAAATGCAATGTACAATATAATATATGAATTGTACGTAGCTTTTTTCTGGTAATAACTAACACAGAGCTACTGACAGGGTTACCTTTTGCACCCAAACAGTTACATTTTTAGAAGGATTCATTGGACCCAACTGCCAGAACACTATCTCAGACACTTGGTTCTCTCTCATGGTGTATTTTCAATAGTAACAAATAATCAAAGGGCAGCAGAGATTGGAGAAGTACTAGGAAACAGCTGCCTGACACACTAACCCAAACAGGAGTTTCTGTGCCATGGTGCAATATCACAGTGACAGAAAAGACTAATTTGGCGAGCCTAACAGTTCAAACTACAACATGTTTCTGACTCATGGGCTGAAATCAGGTACAGGCTCTTTTTCAAGTTGTGTGAGAAGAAACCGGGTCAGTATCTTTACTTCAAAAATATAATAATAAATAAAATAAAAATTACTCAAGAAGAAGTACAAAGTATACTGTGGGCCAATATATTACTAAAGAAAGAGTAAAATGTGTTTGGGGAAACTACTGAACTAACAGTGATGGTAAGAGTAACAGTAACAAATACATATTTGATTCTGGTATTTTCATAGTTTGACATGAGAAAGAAATGATATCTGATCACACTACTGTTTAAATGATGTAGTGACTACTAGACTTAGAGAGGGGAAGAGTAACATACCTCTTCTATGGCTATATCACTGAAGTAGGAGTTAAAGTATGGTGCTAGAAAACTGCAATATCTTTACACAGTCTTTCCACTAAAAACTCCTCTGAGTGAAAATCAGACTTTAGACAGAGGACCCATTCCCCTGTTGTGATGGTGATGATAGTGGCTAGTGCATAGTTACTTTAAAGCGGACCTATTTTGTAAAATCAGCTTTTCAGCACTTTTAACTATGTTCTCCTCATTTTCCCTCTCAAAGTTGTATTTGGAGTGAAAAATCCACAACTCCCTAGTATGATCTGGATCTATCCATAGAAGGGTTGTGTGTGGTGTGTGCGTGAAAGTTGTGTGTGTGCACGTGTGTGTGAGGGTTGTGTGTGGTGGATGTGTGCTGCAGCCCTCTGCTTGAGCACGATAGAAGTGTCTGAGCGCATATTACGATTAGGACACATTGATCAGTGATAGCGCTGGACACAAATGCATCGAGGCTGGAGTAAACAAGGCCCAGCCACAGCTAATCAATAAGCCTCATTAACAGCATCATGCAAGAGGCATCCATCACTACCACACCTCAGGAGGAAGGATGCAGAGGAGGAAACCACACCTCAGGAGGAGGAGTGCAGAAGAGGGCATCACATTTCAGGAGGCGGGGGTGCAGAGGTGGACACCACACCTCAGGAGGAAGGATGTGGAGGAGGACACCACACCTCAGGAGGAAGGGTGTAGAGGAGGACACCACACCTCAGGAGGAGGAGTGCAGAAGAGGGCATCACATCTCAGGAGGCGGGGGTGTAGAGGAGGACACCACATCTCAGGAGGAGGGGTGCAGAGGAGGACACACCTCAAGAGTGGCAGTGGAGGATGTCACACTATGTGGAGCAGAAGTATAGAGAAAAGGACATAAAGGACATCAAGAAGCAACGGAGGAGGGGTGCAGAGGAGGACACGTACAAAGGACATCAGGATGCGAGGAGGACATCAGAGGACAACATCCATAGTGGTATTTGAGAAAACTGCATTTTGAAAAAATAATTTGTGGGATTTAAAACTTGAATAAATCAGGCTCAGTATGATATCAACAAATCCTTGTGAGCGATACTTCAAAGTCTTGTTCATTAAAACCATGGCCCGGGGGAACTGTGAGGTCTCACACAGACGCACTACATTTGGACAAAGTGTGCTCTCAGTCAGAGGCACTAAATTCTGGAACACTCTCCCATTATCAATAAGAGAGACTCCAACACTAGCCACTTTCAAATCACACTTGAAACAGTGGCTAAAGGAAAACCAGACCTGTGGACACTTTTAGTGTATAGCTGTTGCTATTGTCAGTTGTTATTGTTTTTGCTGTGGTGTCACCTGCCTAGGGACTACAGATGGAAATTAGCATTTTTGCTATAATCTGTCATATTTACACTGCAATGTTGTGATGTTCATCAATATGCACTGTCTCTATTAAATAAAAGAATAAATAAAACAATACAAATAAAAAGACTGTGAAGTCTGGTGTGTGCAGGTGTGACTTTAAGAGGGCTCCTTCTGCCTTTATACATTTGAAGTTACAATGCCCCTTAAACATGTTTAGCTGCAGATTTTGATGCCATGTGAAAGTTTAGCTGGTGAGAGCAATGTAGTGTGTGCCCTTAATAAAAGCCCATACCACAGCATTTTTAGAGCAAACCAAAGTCCATGTCTCCTCTGATTGCTTTCTTACAGTGCTGTGGTAAAAGCAGAGGAGTGGAGGGAGCGCAAGCACTCGTCCACCCCTGTGCTCACCCAGCTGCTCCATGTGCTCAGTCAAAATGGACGCTCCCACCAGCCCATGTGTAATTTAAAAGGATGGGGCTGACCTTTCTTCTTGTAGCGGAGCAGCTTGAAGCATCTGTATGAAAAGCACTTTGTGTGTTTTGTGTTTGTTCTGATAGACTCCCCCTGACCCCTGTGATGCCGGCGCTGCAAGACCAACATCCAGAAGAGCCACATGCAGATTCACTATAGCACTCTTCATTTAAAACTGCAAAATGTCACTTTTCTGATGCAAGGTCGTCATAGAGATGTTATTGTATGGCCTCTGTTATACCACAGCTTTAATTTTTCTGCTGCTGCTGGAAACAAGCAGGTGACTCCTTCTGGGTCAAAGTATAGGCTAGATCTATGGACAGGTGACCCCGCTCACAGTAAGAATGCATGTTTGTCAAGGTACTTTTAAAGGGCGGCACGGTGGCAAAGGGGTTGTTTTTGTATATTAATGGACAATTGTCATGTGGGAGCATGGGTGACGTTGGTTTGTGGGTGGAGCCTTGTATAGAATCTTACAGCTAACTGTACAGAGGATTGAAATAGATGACATGGATGACAACTAAAACTTCTTCAGGCATGTTTTTGATGAGTGAACGTCAATTTTGCATAACACCCCTCCTTTAAATACAATTTTGATCTTAAAACATATCTTTGCCCAAAAACTGCAATAATCTGACCTTTTCAGAACTGAATAGATGAACTTTGTGAGTTGGTCTTATACTAGTAATTGTGTGTTGTATCTTCTTATACTAGTATATGTGTGCAGTGTTAGTTCCTCTTATATTAGTACATCTGGGCAGTATTAGTTGGTCTTATACCAGTAGATGTGTGTAGTATTAGTTCTTTTTATGCTAGTATATGTGTGTATTATTAGTTCTTCTTATACTAGTACATTTGTGCTGTATCTTCTTAAACTAGTATATGTGTGCAGTATTAGTTGGTCTTATACTAGTAACTATACTAGTTATACTAATATAAGACCAACTAATACTTGTCAAAGCCTGATCCCATCAAATCTCAGAAGCTAAGCAAGGCCGGGCCTGCTTAGTACTTGGATGGGAGACACTGGGAAAATCAGGTGCCACAGTGGGGCGCCAGTTGCAAAAAACCCCAAAAACTGTTGTTGTGTCCTTAGGCAAGGCACTTCAAACACATTACCTAGTATGAATGTGGTGTGTGCGCGAGTGATGGTGGTGGTCGGAGGGGCCGATGGTGCAGATTGGCAGCCTCGCTTCTATCAGTCTGCCCCAGGGCAGCTGTGGCTACAATAGTAGCTTACCACCACCGAGTGTGGAGTGAATGAATAATGATCTGTAAAGCATCTTTGAGTGTCCAGAATAGCGCTATATAAAACTGATGCATTATTATGTTATTATTATTAGTATATGTGTGCTGGTTGTGTGCAGGTTGTGTTAGCAGAGCTCCTGCTGCTTCAGACCTCTTGGACAGTTAGGGACTCAGAGTGAGTCAGTCTTACCACAGAGAAGTGTTATTCTCTCTCCTCACGCCTCCTCACATATGGGCTGTGGACTGGCTTTATCAGTGGTTTAATATACACTCTTATTTATGCATGACTCACCATAAGTACCAAATGTAAATGTGCTTTTCCCATCACAAACAAATGTAAATAAACACATTTCAACAGGAGGAACAGACACAGACAAGTGAGGACAGATCCACAGAACAGAATGGCTCTGCTCTCCTCACCTCTCTCTGGGAGAACCAGTCAATGAGCTGCTGCAGTGCCCAGAATCACAGGACTATCTCAGTATGGATCATATCTACACAGCCTGGGTCAGATGAGTCCTGATGGGTCAGATGAGTCCTGGTGGGTCAGATGAATTCTGATGGATCAGATGAGTCCTAGTGGGTTAGATGAGTCCTAATGAGTCAGATGAGTCCTAGTGGGTCAGATGAGTCTAATGGGTCAGATGAGCCCTGGTGGGTCAGATGAGTCCTGATGAGTCAGATGTGTCCTGATGGGTCAGATGAGCCCTCTTGGGCCTGGATCAGATGAGCTCTGGTGGGTCAGATGAGTCCTGATGGGCCTGAATCAGATGAGCTCTGGTGGGTCAGATGAGTCCTGATGGGTCAGATGAGTCCTGGTGGGTCAGATGAGTCCTCATGGGCCTGGATCAGATGAGCTCTGGTGGGTCTGATGAGTCCTGGTGGGTTAGATAAGTCCTGGTGGGTCAGATGAGTCCTCATGGGCCTGGATCAGATGAGCTCTGGTGGGTCTGATGAGTCCTGATGGGTCAGATGAGTCCTGATGGGTCAGAGGAGTCTTGGTGAGTGTATGGTTATGGTCTGGACATGTGACAGTGATGCACAGTAAAACATATTTAATGTCACTCTTATATTTGACATTTCTTTAACTGTAGTCCCACACAGTCACACATGTCCCCATATAAAAGTTTAGGTCCATATGTGTCTTTGCATACTGCTTCTGTGCAGGGGGAGCACTCAGGGGCAGGTGCTCTCTGGAGCTGATCAGTCTGATGAGGTGAGTGAGTCTGAACTTTTCCCACAGCTGGGGACCAGCTGCTGCCACAGTCCCAAAGGTCCCGGGATCCTCCCCATGACACAGACTGTAGTGAACCTGAAAGCCTGCAACCTCACACTGTCCCACTGTCCCCTGCTCTTATCTGTCCTCACTCTGATACCTGAGAGCTCCAGAGAGGGGCCCATTGCACTGGGAACACTCACACAGGGGTATACCGTAGCAACTATCACCTAATCATACGAGAGTACAGACAGACCATAAAGTTCAGGTCACAAAGAAAGTCATACAGAGCACAGAGCCCACTGGCAGAGGTGACAGAGGAGCAAAATAGTCCAAAAACATTACTTCAAAAATAATATTACTCAAGCAGAGTCATATAAGAGTAAAAATGTACTCAAGTAAGAAGTAACATTTTATTTATAATTCAAGTTAATGTAAACAAAGGACAATATATTAGCTATTTCACAAAATCTGGTATTTTCAAAGGATAGACACAAAAATGAGACAAACTAAATCATACTGTGTCTTCAATAAAATATTACTCAAGTAGAAGTAAAATGATGCTGCTAGAAAAATACGCTGAAAAGTAATATTTCTAAAAAAAAATTACTTAAGTTAAAAAGTTACTCAAGTAACTCAAATTTATTACATTAGCCGTAGTTACTGGTGCATATGCCATAGAGAGGCCCCAATGGTTCGCTGGATACTCCAGTTTCCACCATCACTCCACTTCACACCCCTCCAACCCCATCAACCCCCCATCACCCCCTTTACCAGGAAACACCCGATACGTGATCGTCCATCCATCCATTTTCTTCCGCTTATCCGGGGCCAAGTCGTGAGAGCAACAGTCTAAGCAGGGACTCCCAGACTTCCTTCACCCCAGACAGTTGCTCCAGCTTCTCCGGGGGCACCCGAAGGCGTTTCCAGGCCAGCCGAGAGACATAGTCCCTCCAGCATGTCCTGGATTTTCCACGGACTCTCCTCCCAGTGGGACATGCCCGGAACACCTCCCAAGGGAGGTGTCCAGGAGGCATCCGGAACAGATGCCCAAGCCACCTCAGCTGGCTACTCTCGATGTGAAGGAGCAGCAACTCTACTCCAAGCTCCTCCCGTGTGACTGAGCTCCTCACCCTATCTCTAAGGGAGTGCCCAGCCACTCTGCGGAGGAAACTCATTTCGGCTGCTTGTATCCACAATCTTTCGATCATTAGATTTAGACAAACTTTATTGATCCACAAGGGAAATTATTTGGATACAGTAGCTCACTCGTCACAGTATAATATAATAACAGAGAGTAACAAAAATAGATGGTATAGCAAAAAGAGCAAGAGACAGGTGTCAAATGAGGCATAATTATAAAAATAAATGTATATGTACAAGTCAAAATAAAATAGAAAAATAAGTAATAAAATATAAAATAAACTATAAAATCACAGCTCTAAACAAGAGACAAGAACGAGTCATAGGTTATCCGTTACTTAAGATTAAGTTGTTGTACAGTTGTAGGGAGTATTATCTGTTACATAAGGGTGAGTTGTTGTACAACTGTATGGAGTATGGTATGAATGTAGTCCTGAATCTCTCACTGTTAGAGCGGAGCTGTAGGAGCCTGTGAGCTCCTCTGTCCCTCTATAGTCTGATGCAGTGGGTGAGCAGGAGTGTCCATGATGGATAGCAGTTTGCCCATGATGGAGGCAGTTTGTCCAGTGTCCACCTGTCCCTCACTGTGACAAATGTCTCCAGCTCACAGTTCACAAAACAACAAAACATGAGAATCTAATACTCCCTTATTAGGGATAGGACCTAATACGTCAGTGTAAATCTAATGTAAACATGTGTTTAATAATAATATAACAGCCTAATTTTCCATCTATCCATCCATTTTCATTTTGTGAAAATTTTCATTTTGTGAAATTTTCTTCAAGTATGAAGTACATCTTTGCTTTTGTTTTCCAGATTCAGTGGTCTGTAAAAAGACAGTGGTGATGAGATGCTGGTGTATTACCCTGTAGACAGAGAACATCATATGAGGTTGTGGAGCTGTAGACAGTTAGCGTCATTGCTCCAGTGAAGCGTCACTGCTCCATCTGTCCCTGTCTCTATAATTGAGGCTTGGTTCTTGTGTCTCAGGGCGAGCGGTGGTTGCCAGGCATCTACCTTGTCTAATTGTGTGAGAGAATCCTGATTTGTGCTCATTCTGTGTGTGGAGTCTTCTCTGGGCTCAGACCCTTCACTCATTCACATAACATGAAAGTGATCCTTATGGCCCCTCTCCTCCGCCTGCCCACTCCAAACACCCTGCAGCCCTCCACATACAATTAATCCATTCCACTCTTAAGAGGAGCTATTTATGCCATCCACTATGCATCAGGCTGCTGTGCTGAATGAAGGCGCCTGGTGAGGGGCAGGGGCAGAGAGGGGGCATGGCATAAGAACCGGACATTGACGTTTGGACTCCACTCATGCAAAATTTGGACAATTCCATCCATCCATCCATCCATTTTCTTCCGCTTATCCGGGGCCGGGTGGTGGGGGCAACAGTCTAAGCAGGGACTTTAAGCAGCTAGGACAATTCAAAATTCAATTCAAAATTTAAAACAAAATGCTCAAAAGTACTCAGTAACTTTTAAAACAAAGTAGAGTACTTTTCTATGAGCATATGTTTACCCCAATATTTTTATTGAAGTGACAGTACTCTTACTTGAGTAAAAGTTGTGGTTACTCTTCCCACTTTGAGTCTACAAGTGACACAGTCTTTATGTTGACAATATGAAATAATTTGAACATTTGTGTTTCTTGCAACCCTCTTTCAGATATGATTGAGTTTGTCTCATTTTTGTGTCTGTCCTTTGAAAATACCAGATTTTGTTTATTATTTCATGTTTTGTCCTTCAAATTACATGAACTTCAAATTATAAATCAGGTGTCCTGTTACTCTTTAAGTTACTCTTTCTTGAGTAGTAATTTACCCTAATATGTTTTTACTCTTACTACAACTGGAGCACTACTTTGTACTTCTACTTCAGTAATTCTGAAGTAATGTTCCTTTTACAGAATTACAAGTACTCAGTAGAATAGAACAAACCTGTTTGCAAAGCGTACCTCATATTTTGCACTGTGAGTGAGAGCAATTCATCTGTTTGTCCCTATATTTCTCAATTTGGAAGCACTGAGCAATGCCTGAGTGTATGTGTGTGTGTATGTGTGTGTGTGTGTATGTGTGTGTATGTGTGTGTGTGCATTAGAGGACTGTAGCCTGACTGTAGAATTCATGGTCCTGAAAAGAGGCAAGGGGCTGTGAGCATGTGTCTGTTCTCCGGTCTGGTCTCTGCGCTGCTCCTCTCTCATTCAGCCTAGATTAGCCCACAGAGGCTCCGTGACATAAACCAAACTCTGTGTGTGGGAGGGCATCATGCACAATCAGCTCTGTGCTGGATGAAGGGAGACACAAACAGCAGACCGTCTGAGAGTTTAATGTGCTTAACAGTGATGGGAAGAATGCTTTGACAGTGTATTTAGTTACAGAATACTGAATACCTGCATTCAAACGTATTTGTAATATATTCTGTTACATTGATGTTGACATTGATGTAAACCCCACCCTACCATCAGCATGTTTACGGTTTTAATCCTCCTTGCCACTCCTCCAAAGGTAACATCAGTGCACAGTCAGCACCCCAGTCTAGTCAGCCCACTCATTTTGAATTTGTATAGTTTGTATGCTAATTAATAGTCTTTATTGTCTCTTTTTTGCAGTTTTTAACACCAGACTCTTCCTTCAAAACATTACATCTTTCTTGCACTTTGTGGCTACTGCCCCAGCTTCATATCAGTATCTTCAGGGGTGAGCCATCTCTACCTAAGTCTACTCTAAGTCACATTTAACATCTTATAAATAAACTCTGTCCAGTTGACAAATTAAATTTCTTCTTTTGCTTAACATCTTATGTGTCCACATTGAACTGTTTATACTACTTCATTCTGGTACCACGATCTTGAAAGGCAACAGAAAACTGCCACTTTCCAAAGTTACCATCTTGTTATATTGCATCTGACTAATATCACTTGCAACTGCCCAACATGTCATCAGCATCTACAGGACTGTAACACCATCCTCCAGTTTAAATTTGGCTCCAACATCAGCCAAGATCTCCTCTATTAAAACAACAGCTCCAGCCCCATCCTTACATCAAGATTTACAGGGGCAAGCATACATTTTAATCCTCCTCGCATGTTCTCATTGATTCTGAGCAGTTTGAAGCCTAAATTGTGTGATCAGGTACCGCCAAGTATTCCCTTGATTTTTAGAAAAATAACTGAACACCATCAAATGAAAGAGTAACTGTACCAGAATACAGGTACTCAAAATCTCTTCAGAAGAGCTCCTCCAAGACCAAAGGACAAAACCAGTACAGACACTGCAGTGCACAGAATGCACCAAGACTGGAGGTACTACATGAAAGTGTTGTGTTGGTACTTTATGTTGAATTAAAAATGGGGTATTATGCAAAATCAGCCATGCTTTCTACTAGGGCCTGACCAATATATCGGTTGGCCGATATTATCTGCCGATATGGGCACTTGAAGACATATTGGCTATTGGCCTAAATATAGCCGATTTAGCCAGGTGGGCATGTTATACCTCGCTATGAAGCGTATACTCTCTATATTGAGTCCATTTAATCCAATTTACTTGCCTGGAAAAATCCAGACTCATCGCTGTACCAGCGGCTGAGTCTGGTCACTGGTGGTCCAGCAAATTTTCCTGGGTGGGCAACAATGAGCAAACAGACAGCAAAATAAACCAATCAGAGAAGAACTAACGGGCAGCGAAGTGAACCAATCAGAGAAGGGCGGACGTGACGTCGGCAACGCGACACGAAAATCTACAGGGGGAAAGTAAATAAACAGTAGCAAAGAACGGAGAGCTAATTCAACATGGCTAGCGCTACAGAGATCGTTGTAAATGACGTGTGTCGCTGTTGCGGTAAAAACATGAGACGTGGTGTAACTGAAAACTTTTATAAGTCACGAAGCTCACCGTTGTTGCAACGACTTGTGAACTTGGGTCTTGCATTAAGACTTGAGTTAAATAGATCGATTAGAGTGTGCAAGCCTTGTGTAAGCCTTGTCGGGCGCTTGGAATGGAACCTAACCATTTTTCGCAAATGGCAACAAGACGTGGAAACTCTCACTACTGAAACAATAACAGAGGATTCATCTGGACCTGGTGACAAACGAAAACGCTCAACTCCTTCTAAAACTCCAAGAGGACTGAAGAAGATCCGGCGTAGTCCTCCCCCCACTCAGTCCGCAACAAGGCGAAGCATCACACAGGTAAGCGTGCTATTGCTAAACGCTTTACTGAGTGCTAAGTCTGTAGGCTGTATCTAAGTAAACATTAGAGACATGGAAGAACCCAATTCACTAATGTGTTACTTCTTACGGATCAAGGCATTTGTCACTCTGTAGAATTAAAGTAATTAACCTATAAAACGACGTTGTGCTTTTTTAAATGCCCGTTCGTTTACAAGTTGACACATACATTGCTGTTAATCGATGTGTTATAACACATTCCCGATCTATTTGCACAGTAATAAAGAGAAAATTAGGATGATACGGGTATTGACTGAGTTGAAAGATGTATCTTCTCCCCCACCCCCCACAGCCTTGATGCATCAGTAGATGGTCTTTTTAACAAATGGTTATTAATTGTAAGTCACATCCTATATTCTTTAACATTTATGAACATTGTGTCTTCTATTTCATAGGTCATTACTGAGAACACAAGCAAAACTGTTGTCAAGGTTTCTTCTCCGTCTGAAGCTGGGATCATTCAGAACATAACTAATAAAAAGTTGAAAACTGCATCCAACTTGATTTCAGCTCATAAAGAACTTTAAATAAAATAAAAGATTCACCTTATCATTAGTGAAGAAAGTGAGTGCCTCTCAAACCCAAACAAAAAATTTATGCTGTGGAAAACTACACCAGAGAATCTCCTTGTGGACCTTGAAAACATGTCTCATTTTTTGCTGTCCATTTTCCAATCAGTCAACAGCAAAAGTCTACCAGCTGCTTGCACTGCACTTTGTATAGCACTACAAGGGAGAGAGCCTCGGATGTCAGCCTTTGCTTATTATCTAAATAGTATACTGCAGCATGGAGGCACTAAAAAGGCTGCCTTGAAGAGGTTAAGCAAAATGGCCATCAAAACATCATACCAGCATGCAATCGGCAAACAAAAGGAGTTAGTAGCCATGTGTGGAGAGAGACTACAGGAGCTCTAAGTCTCCACTGAACTTTACCTGACCTCTGGGGCAGGAGGGCTCTCTGAGGACATGCCCAGTGTGAATGAAGGTGAGATACTATTTCACTAAAATATGACAAAAAACTAAATAAACAAATACTACTTTATTGTTTGTATGTGAATGAATTTGTAATTTGCTTGATCATACTTTATTCTACAGATGACAATCCTGAAAGCAGACTCCTTCATCTTCAGCCCATTTGCTGTCTCGGAAGCTGCAGATGTGAATGTTCCACATGCTACCACACAGCTTCAGGCGCCATCCACATACTCCATGATATTTGATAATATGGACTTCTTCATGAAGGCACACCAGCAGTCCTCACTGATAAACAAGAAATCCCTTCACTGAATTCATATCGCCATAGAAGATCATATCCACCTCAGTAATGTAAGGCCACATGTGGACATTGGTATATATGATCTTGAGGTTTTCAAGCATCTTTCCAGGGTTGTGGTACATTACATTCCACATGAGTATTCTGAGTAAATGTTGCTATGCTCCACAGACATGTACACATTTACCACACTGTTTTACAGCAGCAACATGTAATTCATGCATTGAATGTGTTGCAGTGACAATAATTATTTACTTTGATTACAGTACCTCCTTGGTGTGCTATTTAATAAAAATCTGTAAAAGGCATTTCTCAAAACACTGTTTATTTTTAGTGTCATACAAACAAATACAATTAGTTCAAAGCCAATCCTAGTACAAGGTGTTTTGCTGGTGTACAATTGTTATGTGTCCAAAACTAATGTGTTCTGAAATTGCTCCAAGAGGTTCTGTAAGAGCAACTTGTCTTCATATGTCACCTCTCTTCTGACAAGATGCGCCGAAACACCACTTTGAGGCAGTTCATACACTGGGGTGGTCTCCTGACAACCTTCTGGGTGACATTGGCATACTGTGTGACAGTAGGTGCAACACAGATGACCTGGTATAATTGCTGTGGTATACTCAAGTCAAAATGACTGTACAAAGCCGTTTTGTATTTAGCAGCTCCTTGACTACCTGATCTGCCTTTGTGTGCTGTTTGATGCGATAAAAAACTGCATGTGTTTACCATCTCTGCCTGCCCTACCCATCTCCTGCACAATGGCTTGCACATCCTCTGGAACACCGTACATAACAACATGAGACATGTTTGGAGATATGTCTTTGACTTCCTGTACTATCCAGTCCATACAGTCCAGCTGAGGTCCTGATACAGGAATCTGTCCAAGTCTGATGTTGGTCCGGTTTGGGCTTTCAGTCACAGTGACCGCCTTTTCCAGATGAAGCGGCCTTATCACTCTGTCTCTTGACTGGACATCAGCAGAGGCAGTTAGGGCCATTATAGGGGTACCTGTGAAACAACACAAACAAAAATATCAAAACAAAACATTATAGGTTCTGAAAGAGTAAAAAATGAATTGAATACCAACCTGCTTTGCCTGGAATTTGCCTACTCTTGCAAAGCACTCCCTGAAGGCACTTTTTCCTTTGTCAGCCAGTCCACTGGTAGGAAAAAAGTAAAAAAAAAACATGAGTACAACAGATCTGCATAGTAAATGAATTGTAGCCAAGCATCAATACACTCTGCATAACTTTATTACATTACATAACTCATCAACTTGTAGCTTCTGCGCTCATGTGGTCCACGGAAAATGTTTTTTTCCTGAGTTGACAGCAGTGTGTTTACGTCACACAGTATATGGAGAATCATTTGTTTTTTATCTTAATCACTTTGACTAAACGCTACTACATTTAGGGGTTTAATGACAGTTACCCAATGCCCATATAAGAGCAAAAGATCTGCGCAAGACCCACACTACTGTATAAACATAATGAAGCTAATTACCGATATAGCTCTTTATGTTAAGTAGCTCACGTTAAAATAAACAAATAACGTTTAGCTTTTGAAGAGGCTAACAACAATGCTGTATGCAGCTGTTAACGATATGTAGCTCATGTTTAAGTAAACAAATAAGGTTTAGCTTTTGAGGCTAACAATAAAACATACTGCCACATCTGGGGTTATTGTTGTATGTTAAGCACTTTGGTCAACTGTGGGTGCTTTTAAATGTGCTACACAAATACATTAAGACACCCGGTGACGTCTAAATCCCGACTTTCTGAGATAAAAGCACGCGAATGCAAACGAGCCATAAGCTAACCCAAATGTCTCATCTCGGAAACGCGAGCACCACATGAACGCAGTTAGTTACGCTGTATAACAAAGTAATACCTTACCTTTGTATGTGAGATGAACCTCATCCACCACAATCCCAACAAGCTCCTTGATGTTACACAGCAAGCGCCTCCATTTGTCATTTAACAGCCCAACAGTAACTCCGCTTTTCCGCTGAAAATCTCCTCATCGCTATTGACTCCAATCTGCATGGCGATAACTCCGAGCTTAGAGGACTCTGTTACCTGCTGCTCCATGAGTGCAGAGGAGACACGGCGACTACAACGGGATGTTCCAACAAATGGAGCCGTTTGACAGATTAAGCTTTTCCCAAAGCCGGTAGGAAGCAATGCGAAAACATCTTAAAAAAAAAAAAAAAAAAGAAAGAAAGAAAGAAAGAAAGGCCTCTAGAGCTGTCAGCTGCTGTGGTTTTAATGACTCTATGTGTTTTTGGTCATTTAAGACCATTTAAGATTTGAAAGCTGAATGGAAGAAACTTTCAGCTCTCCAGTGCGCCATCTTGATTCAAAACTGAGGGGAACTTCCGCCGCCTAAGAGTGACGTTGCCGGCAAAGGATGCGTCACTTCAATGAACGAATCAGATTGCACGACCATGTCGAACCGGGGATTTCAAGCAGGGCGGAGGACATGGGGACCAGACGGATATGGATCTGTATTACAAATACAGAGAGGTATCCTTCTGGATTTCCAGGCAACCAATTTACAGACAATGTCAGACAAAATCAATGTCCTAATATGTGGCGCCGCATCAGTATTTATAACAGGAGTAATTTGTCTGTGTCTTTGATGTCACTTTTCCTGAATGCACCCCCAGAGTCATGTCACTCATGTGCTCTTATTTACACCAGCGCGCAACACTGAGGAGCTGGCTTTAAATGCTATTGTGTCTGGTCTAAGATATTAACTATAAATAAAAGTGAACTTGCCAGAAACAAGACAACTGCTTGTTTTTATCAAAGTGTGAGTGCAGAGCGGAGAGGACTGTCCCATAGACAGAGGAAACATACAACTGCTGTCAACATGCTGGTTGGTAGTGGCAATTGAAATATAAGACAACCACAACAATAGTCTTTGATTCTTCCTAAGTGGAGTTTGATCCGCCTTAAAATAAAGCTGGAGAATTCTGTGCTCTCTACTTTATCAACACAGATCAACACATCCTGCTCTGTGAGGGACTGGAAGAAGTTATTAAGGAGCAGAACTGATCACAGACGATGTGCGTGTAAGCTAACAGTGTCTCATACTGAATAGGCAATTGCCACATTGCAGCATTGGACGGATTGACAAACCGATCCGTGAAGTTGGTAATGTGAGCGGCTGTGAGCTGGAGACATCTGTCACAGTGAGGGGCAGGAGGACACTGGACAAACTGCTCTCCATCATGGACATTCCTGCTCACCCACTGCACCAGACTATTGAGGGACAGAGGAGCTCATTCTCCTACAGCTCCGCTCTAACAGTGAGAGATACAGGACTACATTCATACCATACTCCCTACAACATATTATTTAGACTTAATTATTACCATTTATATTTTTTCTCTTTGTTATTATAACATATTGTGATGTGTGAGCTCCTGTGTCCAAACAGTTTCTCTTGTGGATTGTCTAAGTATAAATTAGCAGAGCACGAGAGCATGCACAATGACCAGAGACACTCTGGTTATAATGTGGTCAAATCAGTGTCACACTCTCACTTTTCTGGCTAACCTGCAGCCTGCTGTTTGCTGACATCACATTTTCACACCCTTCACAGCTGAACCAGGCCGGAAATGGTTTAAAAAAGTTAAGGTGCATTTTAAAGAGCAGGGGTTTGCAATCTTTAACTGCCAAACAGTCGCATTGGCCCTTTCAAACCAAATGAAAGTTAGACAGACACACATTATTTTATCAATCCTAACAATGAGCCTAACTTTTTGATCATGTTTTTGCTAAAAAAAAATTTTTTTCTCAATCAAACAGCAAAAAGACACACTGGAGGATTTAAAAAGCCACATGTGGCTCTTTACACAGAGGCTGCCGATTGATTTGATCATCACAGTTGGTTCCAGCAGGTCTGTGTGAGGTTCAGGTCCTGGTCTGGTCCTGGTCCTGGTCTCTGGTCTGGTCCTGGTCTCTGGTCTCTGGTCTCTGGTCTCTGGTCTCTGGTCTCTGGTCTCTGGTCTCTGGTCTGGTCCTGGTCTGGTTCTGGTCCTTTGTGGATGCATGCACCTTCTCCCAGTCTGTATCAGATTGTGTGTGTCTGAAGCCACCCTCTGCTGAAACAATGGCTGTAATGTGATGAGTGCACCTGGTAGCGCTCACAGGAGCAGTGGGACTTCAGACCATTCCTCTGTCGATTTCCAATGGCGTTGCTTTGGTGCTTCATTATCGGATGCAAAACGGGTGTGCACGCTTCTCCCTATGGTCACAGTCCCACAGGGCTCTCTGAGCTCTGCTGCTGGAGATTTAAAGGGCTTACTTTGAAATCTGGAGTCGTTTATGCAAATCCCATCCGTTTGGTCTTCCATTCCTTGTGTCCCTTGTCTGATCCTCTGTCTGTAGGCTAAAGAGGAAGAGGAGGCTCTCAGGCGGGCCAGACTTCAGCTGACCTGCACCAGGCTCTTACTGTACCCACAGCTTCAAAGCCACAGTCTGAGAGAGAAAAGTTTAATGATCCAGTGCACTGGGGAAAAACGGAGATATCAGCGTGATTAGCTCTGTCACTAAATCATTATTTCAGATTTATCAATACACAGAGAAACCTATTGTAGATAATGTACCTAAAGGCACTACCTGATTTTACACATACAGTACAGTATCTGAGCAAAACATGCCCCAGTGCAGATATATTGTATAAGCAGCTCTTGAGGTCAAAATAAGTCCACTGTGTGATGTCTGCATCTAATTATTAAATGATTTTATTGTCCAATAAACAAAAAGTGTGCATTAGTATGCTAGTTGTCGTAGCTTTACTGTTACATCAAAACTCTGCTTTGGCCTCTGAAACTTCTGAAAAGTGCTTATAAACTCATCACAGTGAATAATTAGGATGCTCTGAATGCATAAGATAAGTGAGGAAAAACTTGGACCACTGCAAACTGGTCCAAGTTATTCCTCAATGAATGCCTTTAATCAGTGTGTTCATTTTCTACATGAACATTTTCTACATAAACTAGTTCAAAGTTCAGTTCACAAATTTCAAAATGAACTAGTTTGTTCATAGTTCATCATTGTTTATAGTTAATAGTTCATTCATAGTTCCAAAAACATGAACTAGTTCATAGTTATTTTTTTTTTATTCAATACATTGCTGCTAGCTATTATTTTTCAATGCCAAAGCCCATATAAAGCCACGCACAGCAATTATTTTATCAGTTTTGACAATGATTTTATCTTCATATCAAATTTCGTACGTGCTTTCATATACCTTGAAAGGCTAGGCGGGTGTTTCAATTTGTCGTTTTAAGTTTGCTGTTGATATGGCTGAAGTGCGGATTTTCTTTTTGATAGCCGGTGGGCAGTTTGCACATAAATGTTAGGTTATTCCCTTCCTCACCGACCTTGTCATAGAGCTCTTTTAAATGTTCATATGACGAATCCTTGTTGCTCCTACCTGCTACAGTTGCCTCCGTGCTGCTTTTTTGTTTTGAATATTTTAAATATTAAGGGCTCTTTACGGTGTGTTTAGCCAGGTTTTTGCCTGGAACACTAAAGAAATCTGGCACCCTATTGAATGAAGTATAGATAGCGCATGCCGTTCACAGACACCAGAATGAACGCGTTCACAGTTCGTTCATCAGGCAGTAATACAGTGCGTTCAGTTCACGTTCCCCCAAAATATGAACGCGTTCATGAACTATTGTTCAATGCCTTTAATGACCCCACACACTTAAACTACCATGTTTTCATACATATTACATGCTGATGGCGCCGCGTATGGTTGCCCTGGTGATTTGGTGCTCTTTGTTTTGTCTGTTTTTGTGCGTAAATCGTGTGTCTGCGTGCTCTTACACCCGTGAAGAGCTCCTAAACATCAGAACAACGACTTCTGCTGATCTACTGCCAGTTTTTTTAGTGCCTGCAGTAGATTTAGTTCATTTTTTGGCCAAAAAAGTGAGACGCCGCAGACGAGGAAAACGCGCAGGGGCTCTGGTGCGCCTTCGGAGAGGCGGCACACGGACGCCCTTACCTGGGATTTTCCTGTCCAACGTTCGCTCACTCAGCAACAAGATGGACGAACTGGCGCTGCTGATGAGGAGTAACAGAGACTTTTCTTCCTCTTGTGTCTTGTGCTTCACGGAGACATGGCTCAGCGAGCAGATCCCGGACCGCGCGTTACACCTGGACGGATTTCAGCTCCTCCGCGCGGACAGACATCGGGCTCTCTCCGGGGGAAAGACAAAAGGTGGAGGGGTCTGTTTCTACATCAACAACGCCTGGTGCTCAGACGTAACTGTGATCTCCCAACACTGCTCTCCCGCTCTGGAATATCTTTTCATTCACTGCAAACCTTTCTACTCGCCACGTGAGTTTGCTTCATTCATTCTGGCTGCTGTTTACATCCCGCCATGCGCGGACGTGCACGAGGCTCAACGCGTGCTAGCGGAGCAGATTTTGGATGTAGAACGAACCTTCCCGGACTCTCTACTTATTATCCTCGGCGACTTTAACAAGGGAAACCTGAGCCAGGAGTTACCAAAATACAAACAGTTTATTAAATGCCCAACGAGAGAGCAGAACACGCTGGATCATTGTTACACAACAGTCAGTGGGGCCTATCGGAGCGTGTCACGTGCTGCTTTAGGCTTTTCTGATCACGTCATGGTTCACCTCATCCCCACATACAAACAACAGCTGAAGCTCTCCAAACCAACAGTGAGGACTTCTAAAAGGTGGACTAGCGAGGCTGTGGAGGAGCTTCGCACATGCTTGGACACAACGGACTGGAGCATGTTCAAGACCTCCGCAGAGAATCTGGATGAGTACACGGACACAGTGACATCATACATCCAGTTCTGTGAGGACAGCATTATCCCATCTCGCACCAGGGTGTCATTTAACAATGACAAACCCTGGTTCACACCCAGACTGAGGCAGCTGAGGAAGGAGAAGGAGGAGGCGCACAGAAGTGGTGACCCTCACTCTTACAGACAGAGCAAGTACTCATTTAGCAAGGAAGTGGAGAAGGCTAAATCGAGGTACAATACACATCTGAAGGAGAAGTTCTGGTCCAACGACTCCGTCTCTGTTTGGAAAGGTCTGAAGGAGATCACAAACTATAGACCCAAAGCCCCCCCTGCTGTGGATGACCGACAACTAGCGGAAAGGCTTAACACCTACTACGCTAGATTTGAAGTCTCACACCCCTCCCCCACCCCACTGACTACAATGGACATTGCGGCCAAGCCCACCTCAGACCCCTCCTCCTCCCCCACTGCCCTCACACTCTCCAAGCAGGATGTGACTAAGACATTTAAAAGGCAAAACCCACGGAAAGCCCCAGGTCCGGACGGTGTCTCTCCTTCCACCCTGAGACACTGCGCTGAAGAACTGGCTCCTGTCTTCACGGACATCTTTAACATCTCCCTGGAGTTATGCCATGTCCCAGCCTGCTTCAAGCTGTCCACCATTGTTCCCGTCCCCAAGAAGCCCAGGATCACCGGACTTAACGACTACAGGCCTGTGGCGCTGACGTCTGTAGTCATGAAGTCATTTGAGCGCCTGGTTCTGCCTCACCTCAAGTCCTTCACCTCCCCCCTCCTGGACCCTCTGCAGTTCGCCTACAGAGCCAATCGGTCTGTAGACGACGCCATCAACCTGGCCCTCCACTTCATCCTTCAGCATCTGGACTCCCCGGGAACCTACGCCAGGATCCTGTTTGTGGACTTCAGCTCTGCATTCAACACCATCCTCCCTGCTCTGCTCCAGGACAAGCTCGCCCAGCTCAACGTGCCTGACTCCACCTGCAGGTGGATCACTGACTTCCTGACGGACCGGAGGCAGTGCGTGCGGCTGGGGAAGAATGTCTCGGACATTCGGACTATAAGCACAGGATCTCCACAGGGCTGTGTACTTTCTCCCCTGCTCTTCTCCCTGTACACCAACTGCTGCACCTCCAGCCACGACTCCGTGAAACTGGTTAAGTTTGCGGATGACACCACCCTCATCGGGCTCATCTCGGACAGCGATGAGTCTGCCTACAGGAGGGAGGTGGACCGGCTGGTGTCCTGGTGCAGCAGCAACAACCTGGAGCTCAACGCCCAGAAGACAGTGGAGATGATCGTGGACTTCAGGAAAGTCACAGCCCCCCTGCCTCTCCTCACCCTGACAGACTCCTCCATTACCACTGTGGACTCTTTCCGCTTC
Source organism: Taenioides sp. WSHXM2023 (assembly GCA_029959045.1). Taxonomy (NCBI): domain Eukaryota; kingdom Metazoa; phylum Chordata; class Actinopteri; order Gobiiformes; family Gobiidae; genus Taenioides; species Taenioides sp. WSHXM2023. The sequence continues at coordinate 31,962,386 of CM057100.1, forward strand.
CTGGGCACCTGCATCACCCACGACCTCAAGTGGGAGCCGACCATCAGCTCCCTCATCAAGAAAGCTCAGCAGAGGATGTACTTCCTGCGGCAGCTGAGGAAAGCCAAGCTGCCTGCCCAGATGATGGTGCAGTTTTACACGGCCATCATTGAGTCCATCCTCACCTCCTCCATCACTGTGTGGTACGCTGGGGCCACTGCCAGGGACAGACAGAGACTGCAGCGCATTGTGCGCTCTGCTGAGAAGGTGATCGGCTGTAGCCTTCCATCTCTCCAGGACCTGTACATCTCCAGGACTCGGGGGCGTGCAGGCCGGATAGCAGCTGACCCCTCTCACCCTGGACATGGACTATTCGAGCCACTTCCCTCTGGCAGAAGGCTACGGTCCATACGGACCAGAACCTCTCGCCATAAGAACAGTTTCTTCCCCTCTGCCGTTGGACTCATAAACACTTTATGAACACTTATAACACCTGTACTAAGGACACTTTATAATACCAGTCACTTTAAATAAGTCATGTCACGTCACTTGCTCTTTGCACTGTCGGTTTGCACTGTTGTTCTGATGCTCTGTATATACTTGAATATTTTTATTTTTATTATATATCTTAATCTTTTTGCATGCTCTTACTTTATTCAAATAGTGATACTTTATTATCATTATTATTATTATTATCCTTTATAACTGTGATATCTCTACTTGTATTATTATTATTATTATTATTATTATTATTATTCAGTGTTCTATGTTGCACCTTATCACCAAAGCAAGTTCCTAGTCTGTGAATTGTGTTCACTGACAATGGCAATAAAAGCTTTTCTGATTCTGATTCTGATTCTGATGCTCAACAACTTCAACAACATAATTGATAGAAAAGTTTCATAATCAGAGGAATTGCATAATGAATTTGAAACGGTTGATGGTTTCACTGCCAAATCTCATAACACCTGAGGCAAACAGTTAATGGAGGACTCAGTTGTACAGAAGAAGCTGAGGAGGGAAATCAGACAGGCTAGGGCCAACTTCAGGAGGAAGATGGAACAGCAGCTGCAGCAGCGGAATGTCAGGGAGGTGTGGAGAAGTCTGAAGAGTGTCTCTGGTTTCAGTCCTCCGCCCGTCCAGACAGAGGGAGACCAACAGTGGGTGAACGATCTGAATTCACACTTCCTGAGGTTTGATCAATCACCCACCCCTCCCCCCGCACCGCTGCATGGGCTCACCTTGTCTCCTGCACAAAGGTCCAGACTGCCACCTCTTCACACCTCTGCCTCAGCCCCCCAGCCCCCGAATCCACATCAAGTACTCAGCCAGACCTCCAGCACACGCCTCTGCTCTTTGTCTGTCACAACAGCTCAGGTTAGGAGAGAACTGAGCCGGATAAGGAGTAGGAAAGCTGCTGGACCAGACGTAATCAGCCCCAGGCTCCTTAAGTCCTGTGCAGATGAGCTGTGTGGAGTTATGGAGCATGTCTTCAACCTGAGCCTGAAGCTGAAGGTGGTGCCACAGCTCTGGAAGACCTCCTGTGTGGTACCTGTGCCCAAGACACTGCACGCCAAGGACCTCAACAGCTTCAGGCCAGTGGCTCTCACGTCTCATCTGATGAAGACTCTGGAGAGGCTCGTCCTGGGTCACCTCCGCTCCACGGTGAGCTCAGCGATGGACCCGCTGCAGTTCGCGTATCGGCCTGGCATTGGAGTGGAGGACGCCATCATCTCTCTGATGCACCGCTCGCTGTCCCACTTGGAGAGGCCCGGCAGCACTGTGAGAATCTTGTTCTTCGACTTCTCCAGTGCTTTCAACACCATCCAGCCGCTGCTCCTGAGGGACAAGCTGGAGTGGGCAGGAGTGGACTGTGACCTGGCTGAATGGATCCTGGACTACCTCACAAACCGGCCCCAGTTTGTGAGAGCCCGGGACTGTGTGTCTGACCTCATGACCTGCAGTGTGGGGGCGCCCCAGGGCACCGTCCTTGCGCCCTTCCTCTTCACACTCTACACTGTAGACTTCAGACACAACACGGACAGCTGCGTCCTGCAGAAGTTCTCCGATGACTCTGCCATCATCGGTCTCATCACGAACGATGACGACACGGAGTACAGAGGACTAACGCAGGACTTTGTGGACTGGTGTCACCGGAACCATCTTCTCATCAACGCGGGGAAGACCAAGGAGATGGTGGTGGACTTCCGCAGACGCCACTCTACTGCCCCCCCACCAGTGAACATCCAGGGAAGAGACATTGAGAGAGTGGACTTTTACAAGTACCTGGGTGTGCATCTGAACAATAAACTGGACTGGACTCACAACACAGATGCACTGTACAGGAAGGGCCAGAGTCGGCTCTATCTCCTGAGGAGACTGCGGTCCTTTGGAGTGAGAGGGCCACTCCTGAGGACCTTCTATGACTCTGTGGTGGCATCAGCCATCCTGTACGGTGTGGTCTGCTGGAGCAGCAGCGTCACAGAGAGGGAGAAGAAGAAACTGGACAAGGTCATCAAGAAGTCCAGTTCAGTCCTGGGCTGTCCTCTGGTGCAGCAGGTGGGGGACAAGAGGGTCCTGGCTAAACTCATGTCTATGCTGGACCATGAGTCTCACCCCCTGCAGGACGCCCTGTCTGCTCTGGAGAGCAGCATCAGTGACAGACTGATTCACCCTCGCTGTGTAAAGGAGAGATTTCGCAGGTCTTTCCTATTATTATTTATCTTGTTTTTGATGTGTGCTCGTTTTCCTACTTTTTCTGAAACTTGCGTTGTGACATTGAAATTTCCCCACTGTGGGACGAATAAAGGATTATCTTATCTTATCTTATCTTATTGAGTATCTCCCTCTTTACAAAAACAATTTAGGTATATGATGTCAAATATCTAAAACCAGTTTGCAGTAACGCCAAAATTGCTGTCTATAATATTACCTGACAAAAACTGAGGTCCTGGATGCATTTGGATTGTACTGTACTTTATAAAGCAATAGGAACACTGTTGAGACATTCTTCACTGTCTGCTGCAGTAGTACACATCCAGTCTCTCATCGCCAGAATTCTGTTCAGGAGGAAATCTGGATTTCCATCCATCCAGACACAGGACTCATGACTTCAAGTGGAACTAAACACCAAATCAGCTTTTTTTTGTTACAAAACTGTATGGTGTTTTAATAACATCGTTTACTGTTCCTAGTCATTATTTGGCAATTTTGTGAAAACTAGGTACCCTCCTCCCTCACTCTCCCCTTTAGTCCTCCAGACCCCCTATAACCCACTCACTCTCCCCTTTAGTCCTCCAGGTACTGCCCAGTGTAGCAGCTCTATTTGAAATGTGAATGTGAGTTTAGGTGCTTAGTCACACTTTAAACTCTAAACAGAAAGCCACACATTAAAATTTTGAAATAAAATGTGTGCAACTGGATCAAAACTGTGCTCCCTCTAGACTTTGTTTGAGGCAGCCAAATGAAGCCGTGTCTGCACTAGTAACCAGCCCGTGTGAGTGTATACTACAGCCCCAAAAATGCTTGTAGTATACAAGCAATTTTTACAACTCCAACATCTTCATCGGAATCACAACAGTGGACTCAAGATGAAACGTAGCGGCGGAACAAAGCGGAGGGCAAGGACAGTGCGGAGGAGCGGGTTAGCTGTGTGTGTGTGTGTGTGTGTGTGTGCACCTGTGTGTCCGTGTGTGTGTGTGTATGTGTGTGTGCAATGTGTCCAAACATGAGGGAGCTCCAGCCGTGAGTCAGCGCGGGGCCTTTGATTCCTGCCCCGGCTTCTCTCCCCCATAATGAGCTCCTCTAATGGTGGTGTGAATGTCAGCTCCCAGTGTGCAGCAGCGGGGCGGGCGTGGGTGGTGTGAGTGGAGAGCCAGGCCGGTGGAGGAGAGGGAAGAGGCTGGAGCGCTCTCTTTCTCACTGAGACAATTACAGCAAATGTGGCCGCGCACTAACTAATCATTTTTAATTTTTACCCAGGCACAGACAGAGGAGCAGCACTAAGGTGTGTGTGTGTGTGTGTGTGTGTGTGTGTGTGTGTGTGTGTGTGTGTGTGTGTGTGTGCGGTTAGGATACACGCTTTGTCTGGATTAGATACAAAAATTTCAAATGCAATTTTCATTCTAAAAAAAGACTCACTACTCAATACTGATTCTGATACCACAGTGATAAAAACACTCTTTCTTTAGACAATAGAGTGGGATTATCAAAATTAAATACTAGTATTTTTTTTTCTGTTCCCATGTGTCCTTATATCTGTGTAATCCCTCAGTGGTCCTGTAGGTTCCATAGTGGTCCATGGGTGTATACTAGTCTATGTGCTCTTATACTTGTTCTGATACAGCTCAGGATCATTCTAAAGCTATTCAGGAAAGGCTCTTTTCTGTCCTGTGAATGTGACTTTTTTTTAGTATTGATTCTTGCTCAAATGGGTATCTAGCTTCGATACTAGTTTTAGTTTAGATTATTATCAGATTTTCAATTTTCTTTTGACAAGCACTAAGTAATCATCTTTACCCCAGCAATGGTGAGCAGGTGTGTGTCTGTGTGTGCGCGTGTGTGTGTTTGTGTGTGTACTTAGGATGCATGCTTTGTCTGGATGGTGCCAAAAACAGAGCAGGGGTAGCATGAGGTAATGTGTGTGGTACTGGGAAAAGCAATGCAAAAATATATAACCTACATCCAGAGCCACAGGCAGCAGGAGGAGCATCATCCAGGAAATGTGTCTAACGCTCGCTTGAGTTTGTTTTATTTACAGAGAATTCTATTCAGGCTTTTGTCCTCCTTTGGGTTAAAGAGGGGCTATTATGCAAAATAATCTTGGCGCTTTCTACCATGTTATAGTTAAGTTGTTCTCTCATCAAAAACATGCCTGAAGAGGTTTTAGATGTCATCCATGCATGTTTGAATATTTTAGTGATCTCTCCTGGGCCCTATTCCAACCGTCCTTACAGTTACATGGCAACTTATCATTAACAAAATGATTGCGTTGTGATAGTGCTTTAAAGGAGGAGCGACAAATGGACTGCCAGTTGTAATGAACATTTAAAAAGGGGGTATTACACTTCTATGGGGTATTAACTGCTAATACATAACATATTTAGTTCACTATGTTATTTTTTATTGTTTTGAAAATGCTATATTCACCAAAAACAACATATTAACATGTTTAATAAGTTTTTAACTTTTTAACATTTTTAACACTCCAAGTTTCCCCTCCCTTTGCTCCTTGCATTAAGCCACTCCCCCTTCATCCTGCTAATGAAACTACTGCACATTGTATCAGCTTTGTGAAGTTATAGTGCATTGTTTTGCATCACTTTTTTGTATATTTATGGTACATTATTGTGTGGGGGTATGGGTGGTGTAGACTTAAGGGTTCAAATAGGGCTAAATGATTCAGACATCTAAAACCTCTTCAAACATTAGATGAAGGAACAACATTATAACATGGTAGAAAGTCAATTTTGCATAATACAGCCTCTTTAAACAACAACAACCATGTGTCTGATCTGTCTACCAATGTCAAAAATCATGTTTTTATATTGCTGTCTTGTTAAAATAAATGAGACAGAACACTGATATCAGTACCAGACTGTGTGGCCAGCTATTCTAAACAGGTCAGTCCTAGAAGGCTCTATAAATACGGTATGAATCTAAGTAAAAGTTGTGTCCTGTTAGCACCAGTCAGAGGCACATGTATCCAGTGACAGTGTGTAATTAGCTTCTGCAGAGTGAAGAGAGATAGTAGTGATGGCGCTGTCTCTGTATGAGTCCACATGAGCACAGACACGCCACACTGTTGCTGTTAGCCATGAACAACATTTCGAACGTTTCAACTGGGATGACATGGTTTTACTCCAAAATCCACAACCCAGCTCCATAAATTTCAGTATGATTAGAAGATAGCACAGACTTGATCAGGCGGTAATTAAAATGTGTCTGTCAGAAAGTAAGGATAAAAGAGCACGTCAGCAGACAGCGGGACCAGAGGGGGTATGGTGTACACATTATTACAGTCAGTGCTTATGAGTTTACAGTGCTTGTCTGATAAAAGGAACACACACATGCACACACACACATGCACACACACACACACACACGCGCACACACACACACACATGCACACACACACACACATGCACACACACACACACACACACACACGCACACACACGCACACACACACACACGCACGCACGCACGCACGCACACACGCACACACGCACACGCACACACACACGCACACGCACACACACGCACACACACACACACACACACACACACACACACACATACATATATATGCTAGCTGCTGAGCATCCCGCAGTGAAAATGTCCCAGGTTTCTCCCAAGAGTAGTGCACATAACATATACATACTGCATGCATATGCAACATATACTATACACCACCAGTCAAAGACTATGAATGACACATGTGGAATGTGGTAAACTCAAAATAACTCCAAACTTGCTGTAAATGTTGTAATTTCTTGACCCTGAGACACAGCTATTAAATGAAAACCATTTCAGGAGACTTATTTAGCTTATTAAGAAAAGGCCAAGGGTTTGCAGTGCCCTCAACAAAGCAAAGGGTGGACATTTTGAGAAACATATTTGCACATATCTGGCATCACATATTTGATGTTTTCCTATGGGTCTAAAAAACAAAAACAAAAACATTGAATGAGAGGTTGTGTCCAGACTTTTGACTAGCGTTAACTTGGGAACTAAGGATGGGAATTGATAAGATATTATCAATGGATTCCTCTCAGTAAGGTCTATTCTGTTCTCTGCTCTCTCATGTGTCCTGCTGTTTTACAAGAGCTAAAGCTTTTGCTTGTAGTGAACTGGAAAGTAAGCACTGTGAAGGCACTGTGCTGCTTGAGGTTGATATGGATACCTATGCAAAAGATTAGACCTGTCATCAGAAAGTCTGAAAGTCAAAAATATAAGAACATAAGAGTAATACGCCCCTCCTTGAACCGCCACCTTAACATGGTGGAGGGGTTTGAGTGCCCGAATGATCCCGGGAGCTATGTTGTCGGGGGCTTCATGCCCCTGGTAGGGTCAACCAAGGCAAACAGGTCCTGGGGGACGGGTCTGACTAAGAGTGGTTCAGAAGCCCCTATGATGAGTAATTCAACATGGCCAGCTACGTCGCCTGGATTGGCGTTACCGGGGCCCCACCCTGGAGCCAGGCCTGGGGTGGGAGCTTGACTTCCCCCATGGGGCCCGGCCGGGCACAGCCCGAAGGAGCGACGTGGGGTCGTCCTCCCGTGGACCCACCACCCACAGGAGGATCCATAGGGGGCTGGTGCAGAGAGATCTGGGCAGCAGTCAAAGGCGGGGGCCTCGACGACCGGATCTTCGGACATGGAGACTAGCTCTGGGGACATGGAATATCACCTCGCTGGGGGGGAAGGAGCCCGAACTTGTGCAGGAGGTTGAGCGTTACCAACTAGATATAGTCGGCCTCACCTCCACGCACAGCTTGGGCTCTGGAACCCAACTCCTTGACGGGGGCTGGACTCTCCATTTCTCTGGTGTTGCACGCGGGGAGCGGCTGCAGGCCTGCTCATTGCCCCACAGCTCAGCTGCTGTGTGTTAGAGTTCACCCCGGTGAATGAGAGGGTCGCATACCTGCGCCATGGAGTCAGGGACAGGTCTCTCACTGTTGTGTCGGCCTACGGGCCGAACAGCAGTGCAGAGTACCCGGCCTTCTTGGAGTCTCTGGGAGGGGTACTGGACAGTGCACCGACCGGGACTCTGTTGTTCTACTGGGGGACTTCAACACCCACGTGGGCAATGACAGTGACACCTGGAGAGGGGTGACTGGGAGGAATGGCCTAATTGATCTGAACCCGAGCGGTGTTCTGTTATTGGACTTCTGTGCTAGCCACGGTTTCGAGCACACCATGTTCGAGCACAAGGGTGTCCATCAGTGCACCTGGCAGCAGGACACCGTAGGCCAGAGGTCAATGATCGACTTTGCTGTCGTGTCATCTGACCTCCGGCCACGTGTCTTGGACACTTGGGTGAAGAGAGGGGCAGAGCTGTCAACTGATCACCACCTGGTTGTGAGTTGGGTCTGCTGGCAGGGGAGGAAGCCAGAAAGACCTGGCAGGCCCGACAGCGTATAGTGAGGGTCTGTTGGGAACGTCTGGCAGAGCCCTCTGTCAGGGGGACCTTCAATTCACACCTCCGGAAGAGCTTCTCTCAGATTCCGGGGGGAGGCTGGGGACATGGAGTCCGAGTGGGCTTTGTTCTCAGCCTCCATTGTCGATGCAGCGGCTCGTAGCTGTGGTCGTAAGGTCTTTGGTGCCTGTTGCGGCACCAATCCCCAAACCTGGTGCTGGACACCAGAAGTAAGGGATGCTGTCAGGCTGAAGAAGGAGTCTTATCAGGCCTTGTTGGCTCATGGGACTCCTGAAGCAGCTGACAGGTACCGGCAGGCCAAGCGTACTGCAGCCCGGGCGGTCACAGAGGCAAAAACTTGGGGTTGGGAGGAGTTCGGCGAGGCCATGGAGGAGGACTATCAGACGGCTTCAAAGAAATTCTGGCAAACCATCCAGCGCCTCAGGAGGCGGACGGAGTGCTTCACCAACACTGTTTACAGTGTGGGTGGAGAGCTGTTGACCTTGACTGGGGATGTTGTCGGATGGTGGAAGGAATACTTTGAGGATCTCCTCAATCCCACCGTCACGTCTTCTGAGGAGGAAGCAGAGGCTGGGGACTCGGAGGCGGACTCGTCCATCACGCTGGCTGAAGTCACTGAGGTGGTTAGCAAACTCCTTGGTGGCAAGGCTCCGGGGGTGGATGAGATCCGTCCTGAGTATCTTAAGTCTCTGGATGTTGTAACGCTGTCTTGGCTGACATGTCTCTGCAACATCGTGTGGCAGTCGGGGACAGTGCCTCTGGACTGGCAGACCGGGGTGGTGGTTCCTCTGTTTAAGAAGGGGTGTGTTCCAACTACCGGGGAATCGCACTCCTCAGCCTCCCGGTAAGGTCTATTCCAGGGTACTGGAGAGGAGAATCCGACCAATGGTTGAACCTCAGATCCAGGAGGAGCAGTGTGGTTTTCGTCCCGGCCGCGGAACACTGGACCAACTCTATACTCTCCATTGGGTGCTCGAGGTTTCATGGAAGTTTGCTCAACCAGTCCACATGTGCTTTGTGGATCTGGAGAAGGCATTCGACCGTGTCCCTCGTGGGGTACTGTGGGGAGTGCTCTGGAAGTATGGGGTCCAGGGCTCTTTGTTAAGGGCTGTTCAGTCCCTGTATGACCTGAGCAGGAGCTGTGTTTGCATTGCCAGTAGTAAGTTGGACATGTTCTCGGTGTATGTTGGACTCCGCTAGGGCTGCCCTTTGTCACCGGTTCTGTTCATTGTATTTATGGACAGAATTTCTAGGTGCACTCAGGCGCCAGAGGGGATCCGGTTTGGGGACCACAGGATCTCATCTCTGCTGTTTGCAGATGATGTTGTCCTGATGGCCTCATCGAACCGGGACCTTCAACGTGCACTGGGGCAGCTTGCAGCCGAGTGTGAAGCGACTGGGATGGGGATCAGCTCCTCCAAATCCGAGGCCATGGTTCTCGACCGGAAAAAGGTGGCTTGCCCTCTCCGGGTGAGTGGAGAGTCCTTGCCTCAAGTGGAGGAGTTCAAGTATCTCGGGGTCTTGTTCACGAGTGAGGGGAGGATGGAGCGTGAGATTGACAGGCGGATCGGTGCAGCGTCAGCACTGATGCGGTCGCTGTACCGGCAAAGCTCTTAACTTACCGTCAATCTACGTTCCTACCTTTGGTCATGAGCTTTGGGTAATGACCGAAAGGACAAGATCGTGGATACAAGCGGCCGAAATGAGTTTCCTCCGCAGAGTGGCTGGGCGCACCCTTAGAGATAGGGTGAGGAGCTCAGTCACAAGGGAGGGGCTCGGAGTAGAGCCGCTGCTCCACGTCAAGAGGAGCCAGCTGAGGTGGCTGGGGCATCTGTTCCGGATGCCTCCTGGACGCCTCCCTCAGGAGCTGTTTCAGGCATGTCCCACCAGGAGAAGGCCCCGGGGAAGACCCAGGACACCCCCCACCCCCTTACCCCTCTGTCTTTAAACAGAGGGGTAAGGCAAAGGAGTGTGTTTTAAACCCTTAGAAATGGGACACCCCTTTGCAGTCGCAACAATATGACATTATTTTTAAAGTTGTGAAGTATTGTGCTCCTTTTGAGTTTGTTTTAAATGAACTTTGCAAGAAGTCAAATGTTTTTTTAATTTTTTAATTTTTTAAAATTACTATACTCTGTACAACATATGTAAATCAAATTTTAATCAACTGTAACACAAAATTAAAATGCTGCAGAGGTGGACGGAGATGTAGAGGATGCCTGGTACACACAAAAAAGAAAACAAAATGAATACATAGTCATAAACATATAGTTGTTCTGGTACCTACAAATATTATAGAATGTAATATACCTTATATTTTATGTTCAAATTCTCCCACTTTTTTGAAGCTTGTTGGACTGACACAACTCCAACAAGTCCTGCCTCCTACAAGAAATTTGTAAACAAAATACAAATGTGATTAATAACATGTCATTTTTAATATAAATAGGGGATAATTTACAAGGCGAAACGAAACAATAATATTTTAGGCCATGCATGTTCGTAATACTTTACACATTCTACCGTAACAAGCGTATAGTTCTAACCGGGCATGTTACGATAAGCCGTATATGTCAGAAAGCGTAAATGCAGGCGCCATGAGTATACCTACAACTTTTCAAAAGTTACTACAGTTTTATACAACTTTTTATGAGGTTCTTGAGTGCAAATACTCACATTTGTCCAATTTCTTCCCGATTGCTCAACACTTCCTGATTTCCGTGTTGCTTTTTGCTGTGACTTGCGTTAAGCCACGCCTATCCCCTTTGCGCAAAGGGTGCATCTGAAAAAGCTCTGTTCAGAGGGGTAGAACAGCCCTTCCCCTTAGCCCTCGCACTTACAGAAAAGAGTATTGGGATACCCCTCTGTCTCTCGTGAACGCGCACAACAGAGGGGTAGGGCTAAGACAGAGGGCTAAGGGGGAGAATTGAGACGCAGCCTATGTCTCCCGGCTGGCCTGGGAATGCCTTGGGGTCCCCCTGGAGGAGCTGGAGGAAGTGTCCGGGGTTAAGTAAGTCTGGGAGTCCCTGCTTAGACTGTTGCCCCCGCAACCTGGCCCCGGATAAGCGGCAGAAAATGGATGGATGGATGGATAAGAGTAATATACAAAAACAAACCCTTAAAGAAGAAGGAGACTTATGGACCATTTATTCAATTACAGATGTTACTTAGCTTAAAACAGACATATCGTGTTTGTGTCTGTTCTCTCGTTATAATCTATGACATGTGGACCATCATGTTATAATTTGCACATTTTAAACGCAATGTTCATCTAAAACAATTGAATAAAAGAAACAAGTCCTCTGCATTACAAAACTGAAGATTTATTATCATTTGTACCAAAATGACTACACAATGCTGATGACCCCTACGCGTATCACTGATTAAGAAAATAAAATTGAAGAATGAAGAACAGAGCAGTGGAAATGGGGTTTCATCGGCAGTATGGCAAATGAAAATACACGACTAAAGATTGCTCAAACATGCACAAATCACTCCAAATACAACTTCAGGTAAATAAATGGTGAGGGGAAACAACTTTGACATGGTTAAAAGCTCTGAAAAGTTGATTTTACACAATGGGTCTGCTTTAAGTTAAGGTTAGGACAAACATTTTAACTCATTTCAGCTGACAACAATGGCACACATGAGACACCTATCCTTTTTATACTAGTTTGAGTAAATGATTCCACTTGAGTTCATTAGTTCTGGCTAACAATTACATAATAATACACTCATCACAATCCAGATATAATCTCATTTAAATGTATAGGCTCTTTAGAATGCTGTGACGTCACACTAACCCAAAATCAAACTACAGGCCCTTCCTCAGGCGGGCTGGAGCAGGTGTTAGTTGGTGGTCACATTCATGCTTGAGAAGGTGCTCAGAGGAGCAGGTGAGCCTCTGGTGAAAGATGTTCCTGGTGGGATTCCAAACAGTTCCAAATACCCCCCAGGGCTCATGTGGACCCTCACTGATATCAAACAGACAAGGACATCTCCAAGTGACCTCCACAAACTCCACAAACTTCCACAACCTCCAGAAGGCCCACAACCTGTATAAACTCCACAAATACCAGACTCTCCACAAACTCCAGAAAGTCCATCACCTCCACGAAGCACCAGAACAAGGCCTTTCCTGCTGTGTTCACCTGGTTCCCCCCGGACACTGCAGTGATGCAGCAGGACACAGAGGAGGGACACTTTTGGCTCGATATATCACCCAACCGATATATTGGTCTATCTCTATTCTAGAGTAATGAAGAGTAGAACAGTTCAGTTAAGGCTAAAAGTAGCTGTTAACCTTAAAACTACAACTAGCTTTGGAGATGTATACAGACTAATAATCCAGGATTACTAGATACAAAACACAACCCCAGGTATGTTTTTGATGATGTAACAGCTTTATAACAGGGCTAAAAGCTCACACAAATCAGTTTTGTGTGATATTGCTAGTAAAATGAGTAGTCCATCCGCTCACAGGCACGTTAACTCTAACCTCTAACACTGCTATCCTGGTGTGTGGGGCAGAGGCTGGAGCTCTGTGAGGCTCAGTCCTCTGTGCTACATTCCACATAACTCCCTGCCACTCCTGAGAACAGCATGACCCCGGGGCCCCACCCTTTTTCTTGTAAGAGCGGTAATCAGCGGAGTGGCACCTGGATGTGGCCCTGCTCAGGTAAGGGATGCAGGTGATGGATGTGTGAGATCTATCATGACTCTGGTCTAGGAGGGAGGGGCATCTATCACGGTACTCCTGCTGCACCTGTCTGTCATCTTGTCAGCCCTGCACAGCCTCACACTATTGTCAAGAAGCATTGAAAATCAGATACTAAAACTAGAATCAAAACTAATTTTTCACAGGTATCGATACTAAAAAAGCCACATTCACAGGACATAAATGAACCTTTCCAGAATGTCTTTAGAATGATCTTTAGCTGTATCAGAACAAATATAAGAGCACATAGACTAGTATATGCCCATGGACCACTATGGAGCCTACCTGGACCACTGAGGGATTACACAGATATAAGGCCATATGGTAGTGTAAAAGAAAATATTGATTTAATGTTGAAAATGACATTCTATTGTCTAAAGAAAGACTGTTTCTTATTATCATTGTAGTATTGAAATCGGTATTGAGAATCAAGTCTTAGTATCAAAATTGAGTTTGAAATATTCGTCAACATGGTTTGTACTCAAGGCCCAGTATGTCACAGATTATGTAACATTTTAGCCACATATACACATGTTCTTACTGACTTGCATCTCAACAAACCTGATTCCTTGTTTCCATGGAAATGTTGTTTCTTTGGCTAAAATCTTCCATTGCATGACCTAAAACTTATCTATCTCCAATTTATGGCAAAAGGAGAAATTCATGGATTACATCACAGCAACAGAAACCGCCATTAGGAACAACAAGCTCATGGAGACAGAAGCTGGAGACCTTAGACTAAAATTAACAGCTGCACTGAGCAATGCCAAACCTCCACCCTCCAATGTAACACCGGAGGAAAGGAAGGCCATCGCTGCTCTGGAGAAGGACCACAGCATCAACATCCTGCCAGCTGACAAAGGGAGATGCACTGTGATCCTGAACTCAGCTGATTATGAGGCTAAGGTTAACAGCCTACTCAGTGACACAACAACCTACGAATTACTAAAACGGGACCCCACCAATGTGTACAAAAAGAAGATCATTGATTGCTTGCAGAAGCTGGAGAAGGAAGAAGTCATTGATGGACAGTTGTATTACAAACTGTATCCTGGTGACTCCATCCCTGGCATCTATGGCCTCCCAACGATTCACAAACAAGGAGTACCACTCAGACCCATTGTATGTAATTGTATGTAGCACAGAGTCCATCACGTACAATGTGGCCAAACACCTAAAAACCATCCTGGCTCCTCTGGTGGGTAACACGGAGCACTATATTGAGAACACAGCTGAATTTGTGAACAAAATCAAGCATCTCCAGTTTGACCTGGATGAGACTATGGTTTCCTTTGATGTGACCTCTCTTTTAACTTGTATCCCACTACTGCTACCGATGGTGTAGCGGTGGAGGTAGCAAGAAAGAGACTACTGCAGGATTTCAAGCTAGAAGAGAGAACCAAACTTTCACCCGACCAAATCTGCCAACAGCTGGAAATTTGTTTAAATACCACCTATTTCTTGCCTGGAAAAATCCAGACTCATCGCTGTACCAGCGGCTGAGTCTGGTCACTGGTGGTCCAGCAAATTTTCCTGGGTGGGCAACAATGAGCAAACAGACAGCAAAATAAACCAATCAGAGAAGAACTAACGGGCAGCGAAGTGAACCAATCAGAGAAGGGCGGACGTGACGTCGGCAACGCGACACGAAAATCTACAGGGGGAAAGTAAATAAACAGTAGCAAAGAACGGAGAGCTAATTCAACATGGCTAGCGCTACAGAGATCGTTGTAAATGACGTGTGTCGCTGTTGCGGTAAAAACATGAGACGTGGTGTAACTGGAAACTTTTATAAGTCACGAAGCTCACCGTTGTTGCAACGACTTGTGAACTTGGGTCTTGCATTAAGACTTGAGTTAAATAGATCGATTAGAGTGTGCAAGCCTTGTGTAAGCCTTGTCGGGCGCTTGGAATGGAACCTAACCATTTTTCGCAAATGGCAACAAGACGTGGAAACTCTCACTACTGAAACAATAACAGAGGATTCATCTGGACCTGGTGACAAACGAAAACGCTCAACTCCTTCTAAAACTCCAAGAGGACTGAAGAAGATCCGGCGTAGTCCTCCCCCCACTCAGTCCGCAACAAGGCGAAGCATCACACAGGTAAGCGTGCTATTGCTAAACGCTTTACTGAGTGCTAAGTCTGTAGGCTGTATCTAAGTAAACATTAGAGACATGGAAGAACCCAATTCACTAATGTGTTACTTCTTACGGATCAAGGCATTTGTCACTCTGTAGAATTAAAGTAATTAACCTATAAAACGACGTTGTGCTTTTTTAAATGCCCATTCGTTTACAAGTTGACACATACATTGCTGTTAATCGATGTGTTATAACACATTCCCGATCTATTTGCACAGTAATAAAGAGAAAATTAGGATGATACGGGTATTGACTGAGTTGAAAGATGTATCTTCTCCCCCACCCCCCACAGCCTTGATGCATCAGTAGATGGTCTTTTTAACAAATGGTTATTAATTGTAAGTCACATCCTATATTCTTTAACATTTATGAACATTGTGTCTTCTATTTCATAGGTCATTACTGAGAACACAAGCAAAACTGTTGTCAAGGTTTCTTCTCCGTCTGAAGCTGGGATCATTCAGAACATAACTAATAAAAAGTTGAAAACTGCATCCAACTTGATTTCAGCTCATAAAGAACTTTAAATAAAATAAAAGATTCACCTTATCATTAGTGAAGAAAGTGAGTGCCTCTCAAACCCAAACAAAAAATTTATGCTGTGGAAAACTACACCAGAGAATCTCCTTGTGGACCTTGAAAACATGTCTCATTTTTTGCTGTCCATTTTCCAATCAGTCAACAGCAAAAGTCTACCAGCTGCTTGCACTGCACTTTGTATAGCACTACAAGGGAGAGAGCCTCGGATGTCAGCCTTTGCTTATTATCTAAATAGTATACTGCAGCATGGAGGCACTAAAAAGGCTGCCTTGAAGAGGTTAAGCAAAATGGCCATCAAAACATCATACCAGCATGCAATCGGCAAACAAAAGGAGTTAGTAGCCATGTGTGGAGAGAGACTACAGGAGCTCTAAGTCTCCACTGAACTTTACCTGACCTCTGGGGCAGGAGGGCTCTCTGAGGACATGCCCAGTGTGAATGAAGGTGAGATACTATTTCACTAAAATATGACAAAAAACTAAATAAACAAATACTACTTTATTGTTTGTATGTGAATGAATTTGTAATTTGCTTGATCATACTTTATTCTACAGATGACAATCCTGAAAGCAGACTCCTTCATCTTCAGCCCATTTGCTGTCTCGGAAGCTGCAGATGTGAATGTTCCACATGCTACCACACAGCTTCAGGCGCCATCCACATACTCCATGATATTTGATAATATGGACTTCTTCATGAAGGCACACCAGCAGTCCTCACTGATAAACAAGAAATCCCTTCACTGAATTCATATCGCCATAGAAGATCATATCCACCTCAGTAATGTAAGGCCACATGTGGACATTGGTATATATGATCTTGAGGTTTTCAAGCATCTTTCCAGGGTTGTGGTACATTACATTCCACATGAGTATTCTGAGTAAATGTTGCTATGCTCCACAGACATGTACACATTTACCACACTGTTTTACAGCAGCAACATGTAATTCATGCATTGAATGTGTTGCAGTGACAATAATTATTTACTTTGATTACAGTACCTCCTTGGTGTGCTATTTAATAAAAATCTGTAAAAGGCATTTCTCGAAACACTGTTTATTTTTAGTGTCATACAAACAAATACAATTAGTTCAAAGCCAATCCTAGTACAAGGTGTTTTGCTGGTGTACAATTGTTATGTGTCCAAAACTAATGTGTTCTGAAATTGCTCCAAGAGGTTCTGTAAGAGCAACTTGTCTTCATATGTCACCTCTCTTCTGACAAGATGCGCCGAAACACCACTTTGAGGCAGTTCATACACTGGGGTGGTCTCCTGACAACCTTCTGGGTGACATTGGCATACTGTGTGACAGTAGGTGCAACACAGATGACCTGGTATAATTGCTGTGGTATACTCAAGTCAAAATGACTGTACAAAGCCGTTTTGTATTTAGCAGCTCCTTGACTACCTGATCTGCCTTTGTGTGCTGTTTGATGCGATAAAAAACTGCATGTGTTTACCATCTCTGCCTGCCCTACCCATCTCCTGCACAATGGCTTGCACATCCTCTGGAACACCGTACATAACAACATGAGACATGTTTGGAGATATGTCTTTGACTTCCTGTACTATCCAGTCCATACAGTCCAGCTGAGGTCCTGATACAGGAATCTGTCCAAGTCTGATGTTGGTCCGGTTTGGGCTTTCAGTCACAGTGACCGCCTTTTCCAGATGAAGCTGCCTTATCACTCTGTCTCTTGACTGGACATCAGCAGAGGCAGTTAGGGCCATTATAGGGGTACCTGTGAAACAACACAAACAAAAATATCAAAACAAAACATTATAGGTTCTGAAAGAGTAAAAAATGAATTGAATACCAACCTGCTTTGCCTGGAATTTGCCTACTCTTGCAAAGCACTCCCTGAAGGCACTTTTTCCTTTGTCAGCCAGTCCACTGGTAGGAAAAAAGTAAAAAAAAAACATGAGTACAACAGATCTGCATAGTAAATGAATTGTAGCCAAGCATCAATACACTCTGCATAACTTTATTACATTACATAACTCATCAACTTGTAGCTTCTGCGCTCATATGGTCCACGGAAAATGTTTTTTTCCTGAGTTGACAGCAGTGTGTTTACGTCACACAGTATATGGAGAATCATTTGTTTTTTATCTTAATCACTTTGACTAAACGCTACTACATTTAGGGGTTTAATGACAGTTACCCAATGCCCATATAAGAGCAAAAGATCTGCGCAAGACCCACACTACTGTATAAACATAATGAAGCTAATTACCGATATAGCTCTTTATGTTAAGTAGCTCACGTTAAAATAAACAAATAACGTTTAGCTTTTGAAGAGGCTAACAACAATGCTGTATGCAGCTGTTAACGATATGTAGCTCATGTTTAAGTAAACAAATAAGGTTTAGCTTTTGAGGCTAACAATAAAACATACTGCCACATCTGGGGTTATTGTTGTATGTTAAGCACTTTGGTCAACTGTGGGTGCTTTTAAATGTGCTACACAAATACATTAAGACACCCGGTGACGTCTAAATCCCGACTTTCTGAGATAAAAGCACGCGAATGCAAACGAGCCATAAGCTAACCCAAACTTCTCATCTCGGAAACGCGAGCACCACATGAACGCAGTTAGTTACGCTGTATAACAAAGTAATACCTTACCTTTGTATGTGAGATGAACCTCATCCACCACAATCCCAACAAGCTCCTTGATGTTACACAGCAAGCGCCTCCATTTGTCATTTAACAGCCTAACAGTAACTCCGCTTTTCCGCTGAAAATCTCCTCATCACTATTGACTCCAATCTGCATGGCGATAACTCCGATCTTAGAGGACTCTGTTACCTGCTGCTCCATGAGTGCAGAGGAGACACGGCGACTACAACGGGATGTTCCAACAAATGGAGCCGTTTGACAGATTAAGCTTTTCCCAAAGCCGGTAGGAAGCAATGCGAAAACATCTTAAAAAAAAAAAAAAAAAAAAGAAAGAAAGAAAGAAAGGCCTCTAGAGCTGTCAGCTGCTGTGGTTTTAATGACTCTATGTGTTTTTGGTCATTTAAGACCATTTAAGATTTGAAAGCTGAATGGAAGAAACTTTCAGCTCTCCAGTGCGCCATCTTGATTCAAAACTGAGGGGAACTTCCGCCGCCTAAGAGTGACGTTGCCGGCAAAGGATGCGTCACTTCAATGAACGAATCAGATTGCACGACCATGTCGAACCGGGGATTTCAAGCAGGGCGGAGGACATGGGGACCAGACGGATATGGATCTGTATTACAAATACAGAGAGGTATCCTTCTGGATTTCCAGGCAAACCTATTTCCAGTTCAGAGGAAACTTCTACAGGCAAATCCATGGCTGTGCAATGGGCTCACCAGTCTCCCCTGTCATAGCAAACTTATACATGGAACAATTTGAACAGAGTGCCTTGACCTCATATCCAGGCACTCCACCTACGCATTTGTATCGCTTTGCTGATTTTTCAAAAATCAAAATTCAAGATTTGGAACCTTTTACTGCACAATTCTGTAGATCTGAACATCAAATTCACTTGTGAAGATGCTAAGGGTAACACATTGGCTTTCTTAGATTGTGCAGTAATGATAAGAGAAGACCGGCGACTCCAGGTAGAGGTCTTCAGGAAGCCCACACACACTGACCAATACCTGGTTTTTGATTCACACCACCTACTGCAACACAAACTTGGAGTTATTCGGACATTACAACACAGGGCCCAAGTGGTTCCTACAAGCACTGAGGGAAAGGAGAAAGAAGAACAACATGTGCAGAAAACTCTCTCTGTTTGTGGATATCCTAAATGGGCTTTCAATAAAACTAAGAGAGCCAAGAAACAGGACAACAGAGAACCAGAACCCAGGAGAAAGGGTGTAACTATTCCTTACCTGGCTGGCGTTTCTAAAAAAACTACAGAGGATTTTCAGACAACATGAAATCCCGGTCTATGTCAAACCCACAAACACTTTAAGACAAAAACTGGTCCATCCTAAGGACAAAACACCAAGCCACAAAGCAATGTGGTCTACTCCATTCAGTGTAGTGAAGACTGCAGTGAGCGCTACACTGGAGAAACAAAACAGACTCTTCACAAGAGGATGGACAAACACAGGCAAGAGAGCCATAGTGGACCTCAGTCTGCCGTACATCTCCACCTAAAAGCCACGGGCCACTCCTTTGAGGACAGTGAGGTCCAGATCTTGGCCAGAGAAAAGAACTGGTTTGAGAGGGGAGTTAAAGAGGCTATTTTTGTCAAGAAAGAGCATCCTTCCTTAAACAGAAATGGAGGTCTCAGACATCATTTGTCTCCCATCTATAACTCTATCCTCAAACCTAAATCAAAACAAACAGAGAAAACAATAGGGCAGCCAGGTCAGGTCCAGAGGTGTGAAAACACCCAATATGGGCCTGAATGGTTATGCTAACAAGACCCCACACTCCACGCCCACTGCATATTTAATAGGCCAGCCTAACTAACAGAAACTGTAAACATATAGGTGTGGTAGTCTCAGAGTAATTTCATTGTAATTAGCTCCTTCCTTCAGGCAGATATAAGGCAGTGTCCACCAGCATCTGACCAGAACTGAAGAAGCAGCTTGGATGAGCTGTGAAATGTATTCGACCGAATAAACTTTTGTCCAGTTGACAAATTGAATTTCTCCCTTTGCCATGGATTCTACCTGGACGACTGAGGGAATCTACACATATCTCCAATTTACTCTTTAGCAGCAAAGTTTTTAAAAGCCAAATCTATTTGAGTGCAATACTATCACCCCATCCCTCCTTCAAATGCACTCTTATTTTCATCTGCAGATATGGTAACAAAAAGACCATTTTTAAAACGGTGCAATCTTTTTTCATTAATTTTGTTACCTGTTACTAGGTCCAGAAGAAGGCATATTTGAAGTCAGTAAACCTGAGAAACACAGAGACAGAGTGCAGAAATGTGCTGGAGGAGGAGGGAGGAGAGGAGAGGAGGAGATAGGAGAGGAGGGGAGAGAGATGAGAGAGGAGGAGGAGAGGAGATGAGGAAAGGGCAGAGGAGAAGAGAGGAGAGGGAAGATGAGTAGGAGAGAGGAACAAGAGAGAGGAGAGAGGAGGAGGGAGGAAAGAGGAGAAGGTAGAGAGAAGAGAGAGGACGAGAGAGAGGAGAGGGGGAGAGGGAAAGAGAGCATAGAGGAGAGGCTTTGAAGCGGCAGACGGAGGCTTGGACAGGGGCTCAGAGGAGGATGAGATGACAGCCTGGGGAAGTGCAACCGTGGAGAAAGGCACCATTCGGTTTGAGCCGGGTTTTAGAGCTGAAAGGAACTCGTTTGCTTCCAAACACCCGGCTCATTTTCAGCCAAATAGTGCCGACAGAATGCATAATATATGGAATATTTTTGGGGCAGAGACGCTTTGAAGTGGCCAATGGCGTTAGTGCCGCTCACACAGGCTGGAGAGGGGGATGGAGAGGAGGTGGAGAGGGGATGGAAAGGGGGATGCTGATGGGAAGGGGATGGCGAAGTAGTACAATGAGTGTTAGCTGTGTGAGGGCCAGAGAGGAGCAGGTACACAGCTGATCATCCACACCTGTTTTCTGGGCTTCTGAGGACCTGAGGAGGCTCTGGTTCCAGCTCCTCTACAGCCAGTTTGAGTGTGAGTGTGAGTGTGAGGGAGGGACACACGGGGGCCATCTCATACCAAGGCAGACATACAATACAATGCATACATTATTTTTTTCATTTTTTTGACCATGGACTGATCATTTTGCTGTTACTGGCTCTGTATCTGATTTTTACTCTCTTAAAAAACAGACCGTGTAGTCCCTCATTCATCCATGAGTTCAATGTATGGTTCAATAGGAGAACGTGAAAAACAGAGCTAGTTCATTTTTAATGGTTTGCAGTGGTCCAAAGTTACCCTTCACTTACCTTGTGCATTCTGATGATTCACCACGATCAGTTTATAAGCATTTATCACAACTTTATGAAACCGGAGCACTGCAGTTTTGCTGTAATGGTAAAGCTAACAACAACTAACATGCTAACATGGACTTCCTGTTTACCAGACAATGAAATGCAGGCACTACACAGCTGATTTATTTTAACCTCAAGAGCTGCTTATACAATATATCTGTACTGGATTTTACAAATATTTGGGAAAAATCAGGTATTAAAAAAAAAAAAAAGCATATAATAAGAATATATAAAATCCATTTGGGATGCATTCAAATGCAGGCGGTTATTGTTAAAAAATAACATTCACTTAATGTAAGCAGGTTGACCTATCCACAAATCTGACCAGTAATTTAGCCTGGTAGTGTCATCTGCTTATCTCCATGGAGACAGACTCAAAAGGCAAGTTATACTGCACTTTTAACAGCATGAGTTATTTGCTGTCAGCTCCTTTTTAATTTAAGTAGATTAATGTAGTTAATTAACATGGTTTTCCTTTAAATGACTGAAAACAATGACAATACTAGCGTGACTTTGTTGGAATTTTAATCAAACCTGTGTACTTCAGCGTAATACCAGTGCAAAGCTTTTTTCCTGTAGGTCTCAGAGCAGTGCCTTTGTCCTGGGACAAGGGGACAGAGGGGGAGACGGTGGGACAGTGGGGCAGTGGCTCAGACTGTGGGACATTGGGGGACAGTGGAACAGTGGGACAAAGTCGGGCAGTGAGACAGAGAGACAGTGGTACAGACAGTGGGACAGTGGGATAGACAATGGGGGACAGTGGGATTGACAGTGGGACGGACAGTGAGGGAGTGGGACCGACAGTGGGACAGTTGGATTGACAGTGGGACGGACAGTGAGGCAGTGGGACCGACAGTGGGACAGACAGTGGGACAGGGGCTCAGACTGCGGGACATGTGCTGTGTGTCTGTTGCACTGCACTGACAGTGACACAGTGCCACCATTAGCATGCATGTAGCTCACATTCCGCACTAATTGGGTTTGGGGCCCCTGGGGGTCCATGTGGGGGTTAAATGGGGGCCGTGCGGCTGGCGTGTGTGTGTGTGATTATGGCTCAGGGGTCACAGGGTTACGGTGTGTGAGTGACAGCGATGAATGGCAGCGCTGTGGAGAGTTGGCAGGAGCAGTGTGTTATGGATGGTTCACTCAGATGTTCTCATGGAAAAGAGGTGTAAAAATGAGCAGCTCTGCTTCATAACAGTCTGCATATGGGGGGCTCTGATTGGCCGGATGCAATGGGGTCTGGTGTTAGAGCTGATCAGGACTGACAGAGCACAGAGCCCAGAGCCTGTCCAGGTGGGCATGAGGAGAAGGGGCAGGGCATGCCTCCTCAGGGTAAGGTGGGGTTTGGACAAATTGAGCCTCTGTCCATTTGTTTCAGAAAATATAGCATCATTGCCATAGCAATTCCTATAAATATCGAAGCTGAAAACCATTTTTTTGCAACTGGTGCTCCACTGTGGCACCTGATTTTCCCAGTGATCTCCCATCCAAGCACTAACCAGGCCCGGCCTTGCTTAGCTTCTGAGATCTGACGGGATCAGGCTTTGACAAGCAGTATGGCCACAATGACAGCATTAATTTGTGGGAGCTGGAATCACACCACCAACCAATGATGTGTTTGTCAAGAGCGGGATTCGAACCACCAACCTTAGGATCCGCGGACAAATGCTCTTATCTGCCGCCCCATGTACCTACATATGTACCTGGAGTTGTGTTTTGATTCAGTCACACATGTTCGAATAACAAAGTCTACATCTCCAAAGCTCAAAATGCTTTGTTCCACCTTGTGATGTCATTTATGTATTTATTTTGCACGTATATAACATAACAATAAAAAAGCACACTAGATAAAAAGGTAGGTGCTTAGAAGAGGCAAAAAACCCAAAAGGGCTTATATTAAAGTGTAAATGTATTATGAATACATTAAAATTGAACATTATAGCTGTGTATTACTACAAAATTACATTTACACACCTTAAATACATTTGATTGATTGATTAAAATACAATGAAGCATCCACAACTGAATGAATATCAAACATTTCCTCAAACTCTTTTTAAACGTTTCTGACCTGCCATCACTAACCAGATGTGAAAACTGGCTTCAGAATTTACAGCTTCTGTATCGTAGGCAAAACTGAGCTCTTGATGTGACACATTTTGGAACATGAAAATGACAATTTTGATGAGTATTGTATCTTTGAATCTCTGCATTTAAAGTAAAATGTGAAATATTTATGGATCGTTGTTGTATTATAAATAATTTTATACATTAAAATAAATATTAATATCATAATTATTAAGAATTTTAAGTTTGAATAATAAATTAGCATACAGCTTTAGTTTAGTTTAGTGTTAGTTAGTTTACAATGTGACAGATAGGGATAAATTAAACTATAGTATAATGCAAGTATAGATTTTGAGTCCAGAAATGTACAAACTTTTTTTTAATACCAAGAGAGTGGTAGTGGTAGTTTTCAAGTTAACAGCTCCTTTTACCTTTAGTTCAGAAGAGACTGGCAATTCCAGGGCTGAAATCATCAAAATTATTCTATGTGTATGGAGTTTAAAAACACAATTGGAGTACTTGTACTACCACAAGACATCACAAGGTGGAACTGACTATTTTACATGTTAAACATGTATGATTGAAACAGAACACTCCAGGTATGTTTGTGATGAGGAAACATTATAACAGATCAGAAAAAAAGAGTATTGTATTTTCCGGATTATAAGTCACTCTGGAGTATAAATCGCACTAGCCAAAAAATGTATAATGAAGAAGAAAAAAACATACATAAGTCACACTGGACTATAAGTCGCATTTATTGGGGGAAATTGATTTTATAAAATCAGAGACCAAGAATAGACATTTCATCTTAAAAGGCAAGTTATAGTAATAACAATAAAATAGAGAACTACAGGCTGAATAGGTGTCTGGTATGTTAACGTAACATATTAACAGTTATTCAGATAACATAACAAGTTTACCAAACTCTCAGTCTCACTCCAAATCACTAAATCCATTAAATTCTTCATCCTCGGTGTCACTTCTGAGCATCTCCGCCAACTCTAGTTAAATCTAGCGTTTTCTTCATTGCAGTTACAGTATCCTCTGCTTTTCGCCAGTCCTCCACAAGTTTCTTGCTCACTCCAAACTTTCTTTCTGCTGCTTGATTACCATTTTTGGCTGCATATTTCACCACTTGCAGCTAGTAATCTGCAGAATATTGGTGTGTGATAAAATAAGATATGATGCTAAATGCTAAAACTTTAGTGTGTGGGATACGTCTTAATAACCCATACGCGTTAAATGCAGGTGAGTGCATAAATGACGAGAAGAAATGTCTCAAACTTCAGTAGATGGACATTCGCTCATACCTGATCGCTACAACTAGCCCCACCCCCCGGGAGAGCCTGAAATCTGCTGAAATCCTATGAGACACTGACATTATACCATAGAGGACAGCTCTTTCTGCTGCCAACATGCGCAGTAGTGTGCGAAGTGACAGTAGTACAGTAATAGGAGTAGCAGATACTGGCACACAAGCCTAGAGTGCCCTCTCGCGGCTGTCAGTGTGAAAATAATGAACATGTGAAATTATATATTTTAATATATAAGTCGCACCTGAGTATAAGTCGCAGGACCACCCAAACCATGAAAAGTAAGTGTGATTTACAGTCTGAAAAATATGGTAATATGGGCCCATTAAAAATAAAGCTGCAATAAATAAATACCCAGTTTGTGTCTGCTCCTGTCTGCATTGGACTGCTCCTACCTGTTCTTACCTGCTCCTGTCAGCTCCTGTCTGCTTCTGTCTGCTCCTGTCTGCTCCTTGCCCATGTGTTTTGAAGCCCTGGTTCTTTGTCACTTGCTCCCACTATGAGACCCACTGCATTCAGTCGCTTCATTCGTCTCAAGTGCATGCTGCGTTCTTCCGGCTCTGGCGAAGCGCACACTACTGTATACTTACCTATTCATCAGGCCCATGGTGGTGTCAGGGTGAAGACGTGAGCACTGTGGTGTGGAGGTGGTGGAGGGGCGGAGCTGGGGAGAGGAAGGGGCGGGGCCGATAGCATCAGTGTGAAAGGAGATGTGGCGTATGTGCATTCAAACAGAGCAGTGCCTCCGGCTGCGTGCTTAAAGAGCGAGGCTCATGACACGCTGTGAGTAATGCTCCTGCACAGCTGCATGTATTCATCTGAGGCTGACGCAATGGCACCACATGTGTGTAAGTTTACAAGTCTGACTCAACTTAATCTTTAAGGTAGTCTAGAAAACTTTTGCTTGTCTTCACGGAAATGTTACTATTTACTCTTTGGTTTCAGTTTTCCAAAGTAAGACATTAAACTTATTCACAAGTTACAGATCAGATCTGTGGAGAGATAAGTCCTTTTACAGTAAGCTTTTCAATTTATTTTTGAGCAATACAAATCTGTAACAATGTTAAGACAGATCCAATGAATGCTCTACAATGGAACATTCTGGTCAAAGCTATAACCATCTACATGGAGTAGATGGTTATAGCTGTAGCAAGTAGGTGGAGGACCCTCCGTTCAAGCGTAAAAGTTATGTCTTTAAACACCACATGAGCCAGAAACACCCAAGCAACTAAGGAAAGTTTTCAAAGTCTGAAAAAATTTCTAATAGTTGGCTTGTGCAGTGAGACTGATCATGTGATAATACTAAACCACATGTCTAGCACTTTTCTTACCTCATGTTGTGTGAGCACTGATCTAAGGACTGGGAGAGTACACATGAGAGCCAAAGAATTTTCATTTCATTCATGTACAATTCACCAATTAAGTTAAGTTAAAGAGCTTGGTTAAATCTGCTATACAATCCAATGCAAGATAGAATATGTGCATGTGTGGCTCGTGCACGTTTGCCTCGTGCACCTGCGGCTCGTACAAGTGTAACCAGTCTGGTAGACTGTTTTAATGCCATCTGGAGCTCCTATTCATACGTAGTGCATTTTCTCCTGAAAAGGCCCAGTGCTGGTCACATTCAATTTAGTTCAACCTTCAAACAGTGAGCTCCACAATGACTGCACTTACAGAGCAGAAAAACAGTGGAGCAGAAAGAGCCATGCCTCATATATCTCTCTCTCTCACACACACACACACACACGCACGCATGCACGCGCACGCACGCACGCACACACACACACACACACACACACACACACTCGTACACACATTCCATTTTCTCCACCACAGAAGAAGGGCACAAATGGAATGAACCTAAAGTTACCCAATTGTAACCAGGATGTCCCATTAAATAACCCATTACAATATATTTTTATTCAGGGGCTAGACTGACATAAGGAATAGATGTTTGAATGTTTGAAACGTTTAAACAATATTGACATATTCATCTACGTAGATATTAGGAGATCAGAACATTAGCCTGTAATCACTGGGGTGCAGCAGAAGCTCTACAATGGGCCTTTTGGGCCACCATTCAAATGGTGGGTGGAACAATGCATATTGGCCCTATGTACTGGGAGTATGTTTTTGGGCAAGACACATGACCCTACAGCCTTTGTGAGGTCAATGAGGCAACAGGTGCAGAAGGGCAGCCACATCTCTGGGTGTCTGTCAGGGTGTGAGTCAGAGTCACGCTAATACAGGGTAGATATCTGCCCTTTCAGGTCCTAGGATGGCCTCCACAATAACCATTAGGGCCCAGTGACCTACAAATATGTGCTATCACAACAGAGGCATTCATTTAATTAGTCCATTTGCAGGTAAAAGTGATTTCAGATTTACAGTATTTATTTATTAATTGCAATCTGTTTTTAAATTGTTTATCAATGTGTTTTAGGTTCTGCAACTGTCTTGGAGTTTTGATCTGAATGTTGAAGCTTGAAAATGGAGAAAGGCTGTACCGACATGACAGAAGGATTTGCTCTTTCAATGGCAACTTTTGGAATTTGTGCCAAAATTTAAACTTTACGTTAAAAAAAAAAACTGGAAAAATCCACAGTACTCTTACCTTTCTTGTATACTTAATATGTGCTCATTTTGATGTCAGACATTTTTGAAAAGCAAGGCCCCACCCCCACACATGAAAATAATTTCAAACTTCACTTGTCCTCCTAATGTCTGTCAGGAGTTGCTGAGTGATAAGCAGAGAATGAGAGATATCAGCAGCAGCACTCAGTCAATACTAAAACTACCACTGAATCCAGACTGGTATTGAACAGGTATCGATGCTACAAAAGTCACATTGATAGAACAGAAATGAACCTTTCCTGAATAGCTTTAGAATGATCTTGAGCTGTATCAGAAAAAATATAAGAGCATAGACTAGATGCATAGACACTGAGGGATTACACAGATATAAGGCCACATGATAATATATAAAAGAAAGTATTATGAATTAATGCTGAGAATCACATTCTATTGTCTAAAAAAAGAGTCTTTTTTTATTATCATCGTGGTATCAGAATCGGTTTTGAGTTTCAAGTCTATTCCTTGGTGTCAAAATTAAGTTTTAAATAGTATCGTGACAAGACTATCACGAGGAATCATCCAGTGGCTCCTCAAATGTTTAGGCGCTCATTCTGGTGTCTTCTGTCTACATCATCGTACGTGTCTACATCACGTACGTCTTACTTACCAGCTGTCGTCTCTGCACACAGTTTGACCCAGTAATGGTGTTTGAGTGCTGGAGGCAGGATTGTGATTGGTCGATTTGTTGGATTGATAATGTGGATAGCGGAGGAGGAGGAAGTACCTTTTATGGACTGGTGTGCCTGAAGCTGGACTGTTTAAGCGGCATCTTTATCATAGGCGCCTCATTAAGTACATGACTGCAGCCCTGATTAAAAATGAAACGCTCTTAAATGCACACATCCATCATTTAAAGGTGAACAAAGAGCCCACGCGTCAGGCCTGCACTGATCCCAGCGCCAGCACAGCCATTTCACTCTTGTTTCTTTCTTACACAGTGCATATGATTAACAGTCCTACTCACATGAATTGTGAAAGTAATGCAGTTTCCATAAACTACAGTGTTTGCAGAATCTAATTTAATCCAAAGTGCGTCATATGTTTAGATGTCAGTACACTCCCATGGACAGACACATGCTAATCAGTCTCACTTTATATGTTCCTGAGAGGCAGTTTAAGCACATTTAGCCGTAAAATACAAGAATAATAGAAAAGTTCAAACAAAAGTCTCAGTACAACTCAACAGGTAGAGTCATCAGTTCCAGTGTCAGGGCAGTGTGAGAAGAGTAACAGCCCTCAGAAAGTGTCCCTCCTCTGTGTCCTGCAGCATCACGGCACCCTCCAGGGGTGCCAGGTGAGCTCCAGACACACAGGAAAGCCTATCTTAAGCCGTTCTCTCTCAGATGGGTTATGTGTCGGTCATTTGGTCAAACACATGTAGGAGTAGCAAGTGGCCCAGAATAAAGCAGCGCTGATGATTTTGAGCTGGACACACAGGCCGTGTCTCAATTTGGGGTCTGCAGCCTCCGGAGGCTGGTTTTTCGGCCGCATATGTCACTTCCAGCGCGACAAAGCCTGTCCCATTTCATGCAGCCTCTCAAATGCAGCCTGAAAATCGGCCTCGTTTCCATGGAGATCAGGCTGTGAACGAAGGACATGAAAATGTATCCTTCGCCGCCTTATATTTCCCAGCATGCACCGCACGCTACTTCTTCTACGGTAAAAAATGGAGTCCGCGGCTGCGTCCCCTACCAGTTGCAATTTTACTTTTAAATGTAAGTATTGGTTTACCTCGCCTACAATTAATTCTAAGTTACTAGCTACATGAAACTGTTCATAAACAAATGTTCACTTAAGTTGAACTGAAGATGTTAAGTTAATCATATGTATGAAGGTAGTCGTTACAGCTTAGTTTACGGCTATTGTCGTATTACACTTGTTTATTAGCTTAGCTGTTGTAATGTTGGATATTCTCCAGTATGTAAGAATATTCTTGTCTTCAGGGAACAAGGAGCAGACCACCCGACTAACTGAGCTGAGGCGGGAGAACGACCACCTGTTCACCGGGGCTAAATTCTCCGCGAACATGGCTTGGAGGTAAGTATTAAAACAGTGCTATATACTCCTGATAGATAATATGACATCAGCCATGAAAACTATATCAACGCTGGCATTACTGCCTTTTTAATTTGTACATATGTGAGTAGTTGTGAATTAACCTGGGTTTCCCCATTGATTTCCTATGTTATCCACAGCCTGTACTTCTGTGATTACTAAATGATGGCCGGGAAGCTGGTGATCTGAAAAGTTTACTACACAATGTAGTACTATCATGTGTAGTAATGTTGTAATATCACAATGGAGAACTAAACCTACCTATTTGTCAGTAGACAGTTGTTCACAAATAAGCTGGACTTATTAAGTGTTATTATCCATTATATCTCCCTTACAAAAGCACCTTGAAAAATGTAATAAAAAAGACATAATTAACTACATAAATGAAAGGATAGCATGTGCTGCATGGTTATTGAACAAATGTTTGCAGTAACAGTAGGAGATCTGTAACAGATTTCATATTATATATAATTATAAATGTACTGTATTTATTATTATGTAAATGTGAATGTTTATGTTCTGTTTGACTCAGGACAATACTGGAGAAGTTAGGCCTGCAATAATAAGGGCTGCAAATTAATCATGCTCATATTGAAATCTAAATTGTGAAAATATGTGTGGGACTCCTCTGTTAATTAAGATGTTTCGATTTATCTAAACAGCCTTTGGATCTGAATGTATATACACTGTGAACCAAATTTTCCTGTAATAGTTTTGTAGTTTTCTTAATGTGTGTGTCATTACAGGTTTTCACTCTGCAGGACAGGACTTTGATCAATCAGACATAAGGCCCATTCTGCTCTTCCTCCTCCAGAAGACAAGGGACACATCACACTGAGTGGTCCAAGTGCACTGGGTCATGTCTCCACTGTCCATGCTGACTGTAGAAGACCTGTGGGGTCTCTGGTTGCATCAGGCCTCCCTCCTGCACGTGCTGCTGCTGACCCTAATGTGTCCTAATAGTGATGTTTAGGTTTAACTTCTAATTTCCTGCAGAAGTAAAATAGTCAAATGGTAGTTTCTTTGCATCTTAGCAGAGGAGCACCTAAACATCTTAATCACTGAGGAAGTGTCCCATGATAAATGTGGCCTTATATGACCTTAACAAGTGTGTGAGACAAAACTGAAAACATATCATTTGCTCATAAGTTTATTTGAATGTTTTTCAGTTTATACTGACATTTGAATCACGGTGAAATGTGCCACTTATTTGATGTCTCTTTTGACAGTAATTAATTACATGTACTATAAGAATGTACTATTGTACTGCAATTAAGCAGTGGTAATCCACCTGATCATATTTTGCAAAGATAGTTTGTTCATTTTGGACTGTCACCTGCTTCAGCAAAAAGAATCAGAAAAGCTTTTATTGCCATTGTCAGTGAACACAATTCACAGACTAGGAACTTGCTTTGGTGATGAGGTGCAACATAGAACACTGAATAGTAATAATAATAATAATAATATACAAGTAGAGATATCACTATTAAAAAAAACAAGATAATAATAATAATAGAGTATCACTATTTAAAGTAAGAGCATGCAGAAAAGATTAAGATATATAATAAAAAATAAAATAGTCTAGTATATACAGAAGCATCAGAACAACAGTGCAAACTGACAGTGCAAAAGATCAAGTGATGTGGCATGACTTATTTAAAGTGACTGGTGTTATAAAGTGTCCTTAGTACAGGTATTATAAAGTGTCCTTAGTACAGGTGTTATGAAGTGATCATAAAGTGTTCATGAGTCCAACGGCAGAGGGGAAGAAACTGTTCTTATGGCGAGAGGTTCTGGTCCGTATGGACCGTAGCTTTCTGCCAGAGGGAAGTGGCTCGAATAGTCCATGTCCAGGGTGAGAGGGGTCAGCTGCTATCCGGCCTGCACGCCCCTGAGTCCTGGAGACGTACAGGTCCTGGAGAGATGGAAGGCTACAGCCGATCACCTTCTCAGCAGAGCGCACTATGCGCTGCAGTCTCTGTCTGTCCCTGGCAGTGGCCCCAGCGTACCACACAGTGATGGAGGAGGTGAGGATTGACTCAATGATGGCCGTGTAAAACTGCACCATCATCTGGGCTGGCAGCTTGGCTTTCCTCAGCTGCCGCAGGAAGTACAACCTCTGCTGGGCTTTCTTGATGAGGGAGTTGATGGTCGGCTCCCACTTGAGGGAGTCCTTAAAGCGGAAAGAGTCCACAGTGGTGATGGAGGAGTCTGTCAGGGTGAGGAGAGGCAGGGGGGCTGTGACTTTCCTGAAGTCCACGATCATCTCCACTGTCTTCTGGGCATTGAGCTCCAGGTTGTTGCTGCTGCACCAGGACACCAGCCGGTCCACCTCCCTCCTGTAGGCAGACTCATCGCCATCCGAGATGAGCCCGATGAGGATGGTGTCATCCGCGAACTTAACCAATTTCACGGAGTCGTGGCTGGAGCTGCAGCAGTTGGTGTAGAGGGAGAAGAGCAGGGGAGAAAGTACACAGCCCTGTGGAGATCCTGTGCTTATAGTCTGAGTGTCCGAGACATTCTTCCCCAGCCGCACGCACTGCCTCCGGTCCGTCAGGAAGTCAGTGATCCACCTGCAGGTGGAGTCAGGCACATTGAGCTGGGCGAGCTTGTCTTGGAGCAGAGCAGGGAGGATGGTTTTAAATGCAGAGCTGAAGTCCACAAACAGGATCCTGGCGTAGGTTCCCGGGGAGTCCAGATGCTGAAGGATGAAGTGGAGGGCCAGGTTGATGGCGTCGTCTACCGACCGATTTGCTCTGTAGGCGAACTGCAGAGGGTCCAGGAGGGGGGAGGTGAAGGACTTGAGGTGAGGCAGAACCAGGCGCTCAAATGACTTCATGACTACAGACGTCAGCGCCACAGGCCTGTAGTCATTAAGTCCAGTGATCCTGGGCTTCCTGGGGACGGGAACGATGGTGGACAGCTTGAAGCAGGCTGGGACATGGCATGACTCCAGGGAGGTGTTAAAGATGTCCGTGAAGACAGGAGCCAGTTCTTCAGCGCAGTGTCTCAGGGTGGAAGGAGAGACACCGTCCGGACCTGGGGCTTTCCGTGGGTTTTGCCTTTTAAATGTCTTAGTCACATCCTGCTTGGAGAGTGTGAGGGCAGTGGGGGAGGAGGAGGGGTCTGAGGTGGGCTTGGCCGCAATGTCCATTGTAGTCAGTGGGGTGGCTAGCATAGTAGGTGTTAAGCTTTTCTGCTAGTTGTCGGTCATCCACAGCAAGGGGGGCTTTGGGCCTGTAGTTTGTGATTTCCCTCAGACCTTTCCAGACAGAGACGGAGTCGTTGGACCAGAACTTCTCCTTCAGATGTGTATTGTATCTCGATTTAGCCTTCTCCACTTCCTTGCTAAATGACTACTTGCTCTGTCTGTATGAGTGAGGGTCTTTACTTCTGTGCGCCTTTTCTTTCTCCTTCCTCAGCTGTCTCAGTCTGGGTGTGAACCAGGGTTTGTCGTTGTTAAAGGTCACCCTGGTGCGAGATGGAATAATGCTGTCCTCACAGAATTGGATGTATGACGTCACTGTGTCCGTGTACTCATCCAGATTCTCTGCGGAAGCCTTGAACATGCCCCAGTCCAATGTGTCCAAGCATGTGCGAAGCTCCTCCACAGCCTCACTGGTCCACGTTTTAGAAGTCCTCACAGTTGGTTTGGAGAGCTTCAGTTGTTGTTTGTATGCGGGGATGAGGTGAACCATGACATGATCAGAAAAGCCTAAAGCAGCACGTGACACGCTCCGATAGGCCCCACTGACTGTTGGGTAACAATGATCCAGCGTATTCTGCTCTCTCGTTGGGCATTTAATAAACTGTTTGTACTTTGGCAGCTCCTGGCTCAGGTTTCCCTTGTTAAAGTCGCTGAGGATAATAAGTAGAGAGTCCGGGAAGGTTCGTTCCACATCCAGTATCTGTTCCGCGAGTGCGCGTTGAGCCTCGTGCACGTCCGCGCATGGCGGGATGTAAACAGCAGCCAGAATGAATGAAGCGAACTCACGTGGCGAGTAGAAAGGTTTGCAGTGAATGAAAAGATATTCCAGAACGGGAGAGCAGTGTTGGGAGATCACAGTTACGTCTGAGCACCAGGCGTTGTTGCTGTAGAAACAGACCCCTCCACCTTTTGTCTTTCCCCCGGAGAGAGCCCGATGTCTGTCCGCGCGGAGGAGCTGAAATCCCTCCAACTGTAGCGCGCAGTCCGGGATCTGCTCGCTGAGCCATGTCTCCGTGAAGCACAAGACACAAGAGGAAGAAAAGTCTCTGTTACTCTTCATCAGCAGTGCCAGTTCGTCCATCTTGTTGCTGAGTGAGTGAACGTTGGAGAGGAAAATCCCAGGTAAGGGCGTCCGTGTGCCGCGCCTCCAGAGGCGCACCAAAGCCCCTGCGCGTTTTCCTCTTCTGCGGCGTCTCACTTTTTTGGCCAAAAAATGAACAAAATCTACTGCAGGCACTAAAAAAACTGGCAGTAGATCAGCAGAAGTCGTTGTTCTGATGTTTAGGAGCTCTTTACGGGTGTAAGAGCATGCAGACACACGATTTACGAACAAAAACAGACAAAACAAAGAGCACCAAATCACCAGGGCAACCATACGCGGCGCCATCTTGGATTTACGATAAAGAGAGTTACAGCCCTGCGTGGTTGATGTACCGTAATTTCCGGACTACTGAGCGCACCTGAATATAAGCCGCATCAACTAAATTTTCAAAGAATTTTATTTTTGTACATATATAGGCCGCACCTGTCTATAAGCCGCAAGTGTCCACGTCTTCAAGTTTTCAAGTTCCGAGCATCTGCTTGTATTGCCTCTGAAGCTTTTGTCGTCTTTTTGCATTGAGTCAGTTCGTCACGCTGCCGTCGCCAGCGTCTCACCATCGACTCATCGATGCCGCGTTCACGTGCAGCAGCTGTTTCCTTCTTTGACAGTCAGATCAATTGTCTTTAACTTCAAAGCTGCATCATATGCATTTCTTCGTATGTTTTCCATGAGGAGGGTGTGTGCATGAAGCACAAAATAACTGTTCAAAACAAAATCAAACGAGCATCTTCCTCAGCACATCATCTCTTCACCTGTCTGTCCCGCTCTTTGCGCCCCGTCACTTGGCGCTCTACAGCTCATGTCTCGAGCAGAAAGAGCCGCTGTCCTGTCTTGTATCATGTCAGTGTCTTGTAGGATTTCAGCAGATTTCAGGCTCTCCCGGGGGTCGGGGTTAGTTGTATTGATCATGTATGAGTGGATGTCCAGCTACTGAAGTTTGAGACGTTTCGTCTCGTCATTTACGCCTCACCTGCATTTAACACATACGGGTCATTAAGACGTATCCCACTCACTAATGTTCATTTAGCAGCAGAACTTATTTTATCACGTAGCGATAAACTGTTTTAGTGCTGACAACAGCGCTAGCGAGTGTTCTAACTAACCCTAACCCATGTTCACCGCACAGACAGCGGCGCTTTCTGCACTCAAGCTGCGCGCGCATCCGCAGTGTTCATAGACGAATAATCCGTCCATATATGAGCCGCATCGGTGTATAAGCCGCAGGGTTCAAAGTGTGAGAAAAAAGTAGCGGCTTATAGTCCGGAAAATACGGTAATTCACACTTCAATATAAAAATATAATTTCAATATAAAAATATTTAATAATGATAAAAAGGGAACAGAATTTGAGAGTACACTGACATACAGCTGTTTTTACTCACCTATTATTGCATTGAATGTGTGTAATGGTTCAATGTTTGACTTTTCACATCAAGATAAAGTATTTCCAGAAGTTCCTTTGAATGTTTAATAAACCATCTTTTCTCAAAGGAGAGATGTCTTTCTTTATAAACTGATTTAAATGCATTCCCTGTATAAATGTAATACTTGGTCAATATAAAAATATTTAATAATGATAATAATAATTAATAATGCATATATCATCACTGTATTTGAAACTTTAAGGTAATTTAGCCTATTTCAGATCTATCCCAGAAATATAAGTAAAATAAGTTAATAAGTTAAAAATAAGTTTTGTTTTGCAAAAGTTAAACATACATTTTCGTTTTAGCCACAAGATTTGGATAAGAATTATTAGAATAACTTGATCTCAAAATCCAATAGTTCAATTACCCAGGCGTAATCTTGGTTATTGATCCGTGTGTGTAATCTGCATGGTGCGTGTTGTTAGCATTAGCGTTAGCAGCGTGTCTTGGTTGCCGGGTGACGGGAGCGGCTCCGTGGGCTGGACCTGTCCCATTTTGGCAACAACCGCGGTCCGCGGAGGCTGGTTCGAAGGCTGCAGCCTTCACAGCCTTCGGAGCACCCGGCCTTTGCAGCCTCCGGAGGCTGCAGACCCCGAATTGAGACACGGCCACAGAACCAATGTATCAAGAATGGGCCGTGTGTTGGCCTGGTCGACTGTAAAATGCAGACTCAAATACAATTATGGAACACATCAAAGCCAAAATATAAGTGGTGTGTTGCTTGTGTGCAGAACCATTCAAATGCAATGCACTGTAGGTTATCAAGCATGTCTGCATAGGACACATTACCAGTATTCTTGTTATTAAAAATAGCAAGAAGTTATAAAAAGAAAAAAAGTTAAAAGTGTTCCTTTTTTGCACAATGATTAATGAATGACTCTTTATATATTTATTACTGTTATTAATTTATTTCACGCCTTGTTATTGTGTGTTTGTGTGTAGTTTGTGTATTATACAGTAAAATGTAGTATACAATAAATTTATGTAATTAATTTGAGAAGACTCCATGAAAAATAGCTACTATATTTTAGTAGCTAATGGGATCTTAATAAACTAAACTAAACTAAACTCTGTGCTCTGTTGTTTTGTTTGGGTATAGGGTGTGATGCTGTGATCCCGATGAGGGAGTCATTCAGCCTGGTGAAATACAGACAGTTTGGGGGTTCACAGGTTAGTCTGGACAGACAAAAGAGCATGCCCAATACTTTACAAAGATGTGTAGTCTTGATCTGGAATCTTGTCTTCTTGATTTCTGAAGGATGTGTTAGAGTGAATGATAATAGAAAAGCTTGATCCATTCAAATCAAAACAAACACAGCTGCCTTAAAGAGGGGATACGACACTTCTGTGGGGTATTAATTACTAACACATAACACATTTAGATCACCATGTTACCTTTTATTGTGATGAAGATTCTTAAAATGCTACGTATATTCACTATTCACCAAGAACAACAAATTAGCAGCTTTTATAAGTATCACTTTAGTTTCTGATGGTTTGAGTCTGCCCTCCCTTTGCTCCCTGCGTTAAGTCACTCCCTCTTCAGAGCGCTATCACAACACAATTAGTGTGCATCCCACTAATGAAACTACTGCACATCGTATCAAGTTTGTCAAGTTGCTGTGTACAGTTTTGTATCATGTTTCTGTATATTTATGGAGAATTGGCCCAGGAAAGCTAGCTACAATAGTCAAACATGCATGGATGACATCTAAAACCTCCTCAGACATGTTTTTGATGAATACCAGTTTCAAATGGGCACATTTCATATCACTTTTGAAGGTTAACATATTTACATTATTCACAGTAACACAGTGGTGTGACCTGATTGGTTTCTTATACTGGGTTTTTATGGCCCTATAGTAATTCATGTGAGCAGGACTGACAGTAGTGAGTGTGACCAAGAGCTGCAGCAGTATTTAAAGGGGTATTATGAGAAATCAATTTCTTCGCGCTTTCTACCTGTTATAATGTTGTTCCCTCATCAAATAACATACCTGTAAGTAGCTATAGTGGTAGCTATAAGATTCTGTGCAATGCTCCACAAGCCTACATCTCCCATGCTCCCACACATCAATTCTCGATAAATATTGAAAAACATATAAAAAATAATGTACCCAGCAACTTGACAAACCTGATGCAATGTGCATTGTGTTGTGATAGTACTCTGAAGGGGGACTGACTTTGCATGGAGAGCAAGGGAACCTGTAACCTATAAAAGGTAACATGGTAATTTAATTATGTCGCTTGTTAGCAGTTAAAACCCCAAAGAAGTGACAAAAATGTGTAGAGAGGACAGAGGACAGTTATAGGTGTACTTCTGAATCATAGAAGAATATTCCAATCTACAGACTAAATATCTCCCTCTATTGCCACACTAAGTGTCTGTAAAATAGATTTAATTACTTTAAAACATATCTTCAGTGAACCTGGTCCCAGACCATGCAAAGGGAAAGAGAGGGAGGGACTGGCTTGTCGGGCATGCCCTGGGCTGGGTGCATATGGGGTCAGCAGTGGTTTCAAATGGTAATTAAATGGTCACATTTATTTAGCTCCTGCCCTCAGAGTGCTTTACCAAGGAATCTGTCAAGGAACCATCCATACACACAGTCACACACTGGAATCACAGCTGGAATCACACTCCCAACCTGTGATTGGGATTTGACATCTGACTGCTCTACCAACAATATTGCTCCTGCCACCCTAAGTTCTCTGGCTGGTCATACGTGGGATGTGTTTCTTATTCTTAAGAAAGAAACTCATGTTATTCTGTGTGTCGGATTCTCATTTATTCTCCTCATATGTACCTGCTCCTGTCGATGGTTCTATTCCTTGCATTACATGCTCTCTGGTCCAGTCTCTTTATGTGGTTGATGGTTCTATTCTTCACATGTTCCTACTACTGTCTCCTCAGTGTGGTTGATTGTTGTATTCCTCTTGTCATGGCTTCTTTGTGTGGTTGATGGTTCCATTCCTAGCATATACCTTCCCTCTAATTCTAAATCCCTGTCTCCTCACATGCACCTGCTCATTGGTCCTGTCTCATCTTGGCAGGGAGCTCTGTGTGGTTTTTGCTGAAGTCACAGTGGTTTTGCCCTGTGTACTGTCCTTCGGGTCTTGTGGTTTGGGCCTTATTAAAGTGGATGGTGATTTATTTTTCTCTAATATAAAAAGAACATGTTTTGACAGTCTCTGAGCTTCAGTACAAGTGTGGCTGCTCCGGTGCAGAACGGGTCTGTGATGTCTCATAGTTTTGTCATGTTTTTGGCTGTTAATGGTAGACTACAGTAGACTTTTTCATTGGGAGCACTCTGCAGGCTTTTTTCATGAAATATTGAGACATTTTAAAAACAGGGTATTTTCACACCTCTATGGGCTATTAGTTAGCATATAAAATATTTACATCAACATGTTTAATTGTTTTGAAAATACCATTTTCACCAAAAACAGCTTATTAAAAATATTTCACTCCCTATCAGGTTTTGAAGTTGTAGGGTATTGTTTTGTCTCATGTTTTTGTATATCTATGGAAAGAGGCTGTGAGGAGCATGA
The DNA here is from genome assembly GCA_029959045.1 of Taenioides sp. WSHXM2023. NCBI lineage: Eukaryota > Metazoa > Chordata > Actinopteri > Gobiiformes > Gobiidae > Taenioides > Taenioides sp. WSHXM2023. The sequence continues at coordinate 32,001,230 of CM057100.1, forward strand.
GTGATTATGTGACTTATGGTCTAAAGCTGCATTCATATGATCTTGGAAATTCGGAGTTAGATATGTGATCATCTTACTTCACAATCAGAGTGTTCACGAGAACAGCCCGTGACACGCACGTGCAACAGTGAATATAACATATATTTATACATAACTTTCTGCGGAAGACATGTGCAGTAGAGCACGAAGTGACGTAGTCTGATAATGCCTCTGGGGGGGGTTGATTGTATTTGAACAGATATTTTCCGCTTCATGCACACACCCTCCTCATGGAAAACACACAAAGAAATGCATATGATGCAGCTTTTAAGTTAAAGGCAATTGATCTGTCTGTCGAAGAAGGAAATAGAGCTGCTGCAAGTAAAGTTGGCATCAGTGAGTTGATGGTGGAACGGTGGCGACAGCAGCGTGACGAACTGACTCATTGCAAAAAGACGACAAAAGCTTTCAGAGGCAATAAAAGCAGATTGAATTTGAAAACGTTCTTGAAGACGTGGACACCTGTGGCTTATAGACAAGTGTGGCCTATATATGTACAATTTTTTTTTTAAATTTAGTTTATGTGGCTTATATTCATGTGCGCTCAATAGTCCGGAAATTATGGTAATTATTTTGAACTTTTCACAAAAGTTGTATTGTTGAGTACTTCATGATTAGAATCTAAAGTTGAATTTTGGCTTAAATGTATTTAATTTGTTATGTAAAACCATCAATGTAATATAAGGCAAAATCCCTCTCCTTTTGTCACCCCACTGTCTTCTCATCCCCAGCAGGCTCCTGTCATGGTGAAAGAAACTGAAAATTCTGACTCCATTGTTTCCACACAAATTTCCAAGTTGAAGTTCTGACCCAAGTTGTGTCCAAGCCAGTGTTAATTTCGTTGACGAAAACTATGACGAAATTATTTCGTCAATGAAGGTTTTTTGCGGACGAAAACGAGACGAAAACTAAATAAAAATTACTTTTAAATGACGAAAACGATGACGAAATAGACGGATATTTTCGTCAACAAATAAAAGACGAAACGAAAATATAACCTGTGACGAATAATAGATCCATGGTGACGAATAAGTGTCAGGACTCCTCAGGAGAAGAGAGAGAGGAACGAGCGGCCGCTGCGCTAAAGAGCCAATCACAGCGTGCGTTGTTGCGCTCACGCGCCCCGCCGAGAAACATGAGGAGGACAGAGGAGCAACAAGTGCTAAGAGAAGATGTTGGCGACTGGGATTGGGAGAAAAAGACGGTCTGACCTGTGGTCTCACTTCACGTTTGATAACAAAGAGAATAAGACGACGTGTAAACCATGTGGCGCGTCAATCAAGGGGAAAAAGAGTTAGAGTTAGAGTTTTAGAGTTCAAAGGTTGTTACAGTACTTGTTATGCATTAATAAGCTGCAGTAATAAACTATAGGACAAAAGGGCCTTTGACACCTGCACTTTAATTTTTTTTTTAATATATTTTGGATTTAGCTGTGAATTATCATTTTGACAGTTATTGCTGTGGTATACACTGGTGTCATAAAGACAGACAGCAATAATTTATACTGTCTTTGTGCTTTGATTGCTACTGCTTTTCCATTTAAACATTGAAACACATTTTCAATAAAAACAGTTGTGTTTAAATATAAAGTGTGAAATGTTTGCATATTAATATCCCAATTTCAAGAAAGTATAGTTTTATGTTCAATGTAAAAGGTAAAAATTGATACGTGTGAAAAGCTTTTAGTTGACTAAATCTATTTTCATTTTAGTCGACTAAAACTAGACTAAAACTAAAACAAATCTGATGACTAAAACTAGACTAAAATTAAAAGTAATTTTAGTCAAAAGACTAAGACTAAAACTACATTAAAATTCCTTGTCAAAATTAACACTGGTCCAAGCCCATTTACCTAGTTAAAAATCGGATCATCTGAGTTTCTGAAATTCTTCTACAAGAGGCCTAAAAAAGATTCAAGAAGGACCCTGGAGAGATTGCTAAACTACTCAAGCATGCATGGATGATATCTGAAACCTCTTCAAGCATGTTTTTGATGATTATAATATGGCAAATTAATTATTTCAAAACTGTAATTACTTCATACATGGTAAACAACTGAATCATGAACAGAATAAAAGAGCACTGGACAAAGGCAGTGGATGTAATGCGAGTATGCACCTGTGTCTGTGCACGTGAGGTGTCACACAGCCATTGTGCAAATGTAATTAGAGCTCTTTGGTGTTCTGAGAGTCCACAGCCTCCCTCCTCTGGGCTCCCAGGCTCCAGTCTCAACTGGAGAGCCGGGTTACAGGAGAGGCAGGCAGCGGGAAGGTGACAACAGCAGACAGACTGTTTACTGAGTTTGTATGTTGCGCTCCTGTGTCCGTCACTCCGTCTACCCCTGACACTCTGTTTTATTGGCTGTTTCCGTAGCGTTGCTAATGTTCTGACAGAGCCACTCAGAGTCACACTGGCACCACACACATGAGGAGCGCAGCAGCTTCAAAATTGCAAGTCGGGTCACCCCCCCCCCCCCCCCAAACTCGAGGAGAAGCAAATCGCACCCAAAATCGAGCAAATTCTCTTGTAGTGTGTGGCGGCCTGACATGAATCACAATGACGTTATGTATCTGTTCTGATATGATCAGATGAATCACTGCTGCTGATCTCGCTGTTATTTTAGCAAATTTGTATGAAGAAAAACAAAAAGGCCACCACTTCAATCCAGGTTAAAAATGCTGGTAATGGCTTTACATTACTACTGTAAAGCAATGGCAAAAAGGGAGAAATTTAATTTGTCAACTGGACAGAGTTTAAATAAACTCTGTCCAGTTGACAAATTAAATTTCTCCCTTTTTGCCATGGATTCTACCTGGATGACTGAGGGATTTTACATACATACTGTAAAGCAATGCATTACAGTAATTAGTTACTTTTGTAACACATTGCTCCCAACACTGATTATTTTATTCTCACCTGGTTCCTTCTCCTGTGTCCGGGCTGTGCAGGACACAGCTCGCCCGCGGCTGTCCTCTCCAAACAGGCCTCTCCATTAAGCGTTCAGACTGAGCACAGCGTTTACAAGTGTAGAGCCTGCTCATTTCACTGTGTGCTTCATGAGTTCTGCTTTCACACCGACAAGGAGGAGGACTTTCCAGCTCTAAAGAAACATTCCAACTCAGAGTGCTGCCGATGACTCACGGCTGAAGAACCGAGGAAGAGGGGCTGACAAAATGTACAAAAGCTGTGCAGAAGACGGGCTGGGGGAAGGAAAGATGGAAGTTTGCTCCTCTCCTCCTCTCCTCCCTGCTCCTCTCCTCCTCCTCTCTCTTGAACTATAAGTCAATCAATCAAACTTTATTTATAAAGCACTTTTCATACAAAAAATGTAACACAAAGTGCTTTAAAATGATTAAAAACAATCCCACATTTGTATGTAAAATCCCTCAGTCGTCCAGGTAGAATCCATGGCAAAAAAGGAGAAAATTTAATTTGTCAACTGGACATAGTTTATTTGGTTGAATACGTTTCGCAGCTCATCCAAGCTGCTTCCTCAGTTCTGGTCAGATGCTGGCGGACACTGCTTTATATCTGCCTGAAGGGAGGAGCTTAATTACAATGAAAATTACTCTGAGACAACACATATTTAAATACAGTTTCAGTTGGTCAGGTGATACAATATGGAGTTGTTAACAGTTTCTGTTAGTCATGTGAGTCTATTCAATATGGAGTGGGAGTGGGGGAGTAGTTAGCATATCCATTCAGGGCCATGATGGGTGTTTTCACACCTTTGGACCTGACCTGGCTAGTCCCATTGTTTTCCCAGTTTGTTTTGATTTAGGTTTGAGGATAGAGTTATAGATGGGAGACAAATGATGTCTGAGACCCCCATTTCTGTTCAAGGAAGGATTCTCTTTCTTGACAAAAATAGCTTCTTTAACTCCCCTCTCAAACCAGTTCTTTTCTCTGGCCAAGATCTGGACCTCGCTGTCCTCAAAGGAGTGGTCTGTGGCTTTTAGGTGGAGATGTACGGCAGATTGCGGCCCACCCTGGTTTTCCCGTCTGTGTTGATACATCCTTTTGTGAAGTGGCTGTTTAGTTTCTCCAATGTAGCGCTCACTGCAGTCTTCACTACACTGAATGGAGTAGACCACATTGCTTTGTTTGTGGCTCGGAGTTTTGTCCTTAGGATGGACCAGTTTTTGTCTTAAAGTGTTTGTGGGTTTGAAATAGACTGGGATTTCATGTTGTCTGAAGATCCTCTGTAGTTTTTCGGAAACTCCAGCCAGGTAAGGAATAGTTACACCCCTTCTCCTGGGCTCTGGTTCTCTGTTGTCCTGTTTCTTTGTTCTCTTCGTTTTATTGAAAGCCCATTTAGGATATCCACAAACGGAGAGGGCTTTCTCCACGTGTTGTTCTTCTTTCTCCTTTCCCTCTGCGCTTGTAGGAACCACTTGGGCCCTGTGATGTAATGTCCGAATGACTCCCAGTTTGTGCTGAAGTGGGTGGTGTGAATCAAAAAGCAGATATTGGTCGGTGTGTGTGGGCTTCCTGAAGACCTCTACCTGGAGTCGCCGGTCTTCTCTTATCGTTACTGCACAATCTAAGAAGGCCAATGTGTTGTCCTTGGCATCTTCACGTGTGAATTTGATGTTCGGATCTACAGAATTGATGTGTGCAGTAAAAGGTTCCAAATCTTGAATTTTGATTTTTGAGAAATTATCATCAACATAATGATACCAGTGTGTGGGTGGAGTGCCTGGATATGAGGCCAGGGCACTCTGTTCAAATTGTTCCATGTATAAGTTTGCAATGATAGGGGAGACCGGTGAGCCCATTGCACAGCCGTGGATTTGCTTGTAAAAGTTTCCTCTGAACTGGAAATAGGTGGTACTTAAACAAATTTCCAGCAGTTGGCAGATTTGGTCGGGTGAAAGTTTGGTTCTCTCTTCTAGCTTGGTATCCTCCAGTAGTCTCCTCCTTGCTGCCTCCACCGCTACCGATGTAGGGATACAAGTGAAAAGAGAGGTCACATCAAATTCACATTCACATTCACATTGTCTCATCCAGGTCAAACTGGAGATGCTTGATTTTGTTCACAAATTCGGCTGTGTTCTCAATGTGGTGCTCCGTGTTACCCACCAGCGGAGCCAAGATGGTTTTTAGGTGTTTGGCCACATTGTACGTGATGGAGTCTGTGCTGCATACAATGGGTCTGAGTGGTACTCCTTGTTTGTGGATCTTTGGGAGGCCATAGATGCCAGGGATGGCGTCACCAGGGTACAGTCTGTAATATAGCTGTCGATCAATGACTTCTTCCTTCTCCAAGCCCACGGGATAGACCACTACAGAGGAAACACTGGAACTATCCTCCCCCCGCTCCTCTCCTCTTCCCCTGCTCCTGTCCTCTCCCTTGCTTCTCCTTTCTCCTATCCTCCCCTGCTCCTCTCCTCTTCCCCTGCTCCTGTCCTCTCCCCTGCTTCTCCTCTCTCCTATCCTCCCCCTGCTCTTGTCCTCTTCCCCTGCTCCTGTCCTCTCCCCTGCTTCTCCTTTCTCCTATCCTCCCCTGCTCCTATCCTCCTGCCCCATTCCTCTCCTGTCTCCTCCCCTGCTCCTCTCCTCCTCCTCTCTCCTGAACTATCCTCCCCCCGCTCCTCTCCTCTTCCCCTGCTCCTGTCCTCTCCCCTGCTTCTCCTCTCTCCTATCCTTCCCCTGCTCCTGTCCTCCTCCCCTGCTCCTCTCCTCCCCTACTCTTCTCCTCTCCTCTTCCTGTCTCCTACCCTTGCTCCTCTCCTGTCCCTCCCCCGGCTCCTCTCCTCTCCTCCTCCCCTGCTCCTCTCTTCTTCCTCTCTCCGCCCCTGCTCCTCTGCTGTTGGATGGGCTTAGACTGGAGCCTCTTGGGGCCTGGGCTCTGGTCATCTGAACCTGTGTAGGAGACGGCGTAGGAGAGCAAAGAGAGTCCCCACGGGGTAGCACCGCAGCCCAGTTGACAGGCGAGGAAATGCAGTGTGACAGGAGCAGAGGGGGGAGGAGGAGTGTGTGACAGGAGCAGTGTGGGGGAGGGGCCATGTGCTGTGCTTGAGGCAGGCACAGACACTGCAGAGGAGGGGAGTATGTTTACAGGTGTTGATTAGAATGTCATTGTGCTACTATTTTGAAACACGTGTGTATGGAGTGTGTGTAGTGTGTTGCATAATGTATCTTATTATACAACACACTACTTTTAATCAGATGTTTAGTAATTAAGTTTTCGGAATCTTATTTTCTGAACCAAGATAATTCATGGTGAGAAAGAATAACATTTATAGCAGTAACATCATTCATCATGTTTATATGAACACTCATTACGCATTTAAAGCCAGAGTGTGTAACTTTTTAGCTCAAAATTTTCTTGGGTCCTCTCTGAGCAAATAGGAGATGTCATGTGCGGGAGAGCAGAGCCCGCAGAACCTGACTGACCTTTACATTCCTCTGTCTGTGTCTCTCTGTGTGCGTGTGTATGTCTCTCTGTGTGTGTGTGTGTCTCCCTGTGAGTGTGTGTGTGCATCTCTGTGTGCATGTGTATGTGTGTGTGTACATGCGTGTGTGTGACTGTGTATGTCTGTGTGTGTCACTGTGTACATGCGTGTGTGTGTGTGTGGCTCTGTGTGTGTGTCTGTCGGTGTGTGTTGGGAGGGTATCAGGGTCATGCTGCCCGTCACCACTGCCACTGTGGTCCAAAGCAACAACTACCACATAAGCACAAGGAGAAAATGAATTGGCTGTTATTTGTAGAGTTTTTACAGTTTGTGTTGATGAGAAGTTAATTACAAAAACATGTGACATATTGGCCAGGTCACGTTTGTAAATGAGCATTATTTATTTCATACTATTTAACTGACTTGCTCACTGATCTGCTCTCACAGTGCATCAGTGCACACTGTCATTGTGTTGCTGCAATACACTTATCCCACCTCTGCACCTGTCACATTGTGGGGACTAATATCATACTCATCCGCCTCTCTTATGACAAAAATCTGGCCCATATGACTCAACTCTTTTTATTAGTTCAGCAACATTGTTTATAGTTCATATATACATTAAAATTTGTTAGGGTTTAGGTTAAGATTAGAGAAGATTAGGATTAGTCTAAAGGAAATTAATGCAATGTGCCCAAAAGGCTTTGAAGCCCAGCGTGTGTGTGTGCAGTTTTCAGTAAATGGTTAAGTACTTTCTTGTTGTAAAGGCAGCACCACAAAAGACCTATCTAAATGTGAAAACTGACCATTTCCGTCTGAGTATGTTTTGGTTGTCTACAATACAAAATCCGCTGAGTGCACATCTATTCTCCACACAGTCCTGTGTAAGATGAAGTCCAAAGATGAGGTAAGTTTGTCTCCACTCTCATGTAATACAGGAAGGTGTGTTTATCACAGTGTGAGGACATAAAAAACCTGCACACACTCACACTCACACCATGCCTCCTTTAACGGAACAAAAATCAGGTCAGTAAATCTTTTATTATTAGATCAACAACTTGATCTCAAAGTGCCTATTACAGATGGGACTACTCATTTTTACTAAAACAAACTCAATATCATCATGTTTAAGATTTTGCTACAAATTTCACATTTACCTCCCAGTCTGGCAAGATTTTTGTTTCAAATTTTACTTCCTGGTTCTAAATTATGACATGCTAAGGAATTCCATAACTATTAACTAGCAACCATGGAATACAATGGGGCAAAACACATCTAATGTACACAGAAATCTTTATTTGTCAAAACACCTTTAGAGGAAAAAAAATAAATAAATACATGTACATTGCGTCAAACTTTAGGACAGAATTCAGTGTCATGTTTTAGAAGTAGAATCTACTTCTAATTTTCAACATATTGTTCAACTTTTCTTCACAAATTCTTCTTGATTGGTGTAAAACTATAATTTATATTTTCAACAGGTATTATCCCACCAACTTAAGTCAAAATTAGAGAATTATCAAAACCTTTAATACGCACTTTAAGTTCAGATATGAATTGCAATAGGGTTTAAGATCAGGGCTTAGGTCAAAGATTGCCTGGCAAGTAGTAACTATGGTTAAGGTCACGATCGGTCTGCAGCAAATGAATGTATGTCAAGCATGGAAACCCAGTGTGTGTGTGTGTGCGTGTCGATGTGACTGATTAGGACTGTGCTTGGTGGTTATTGCCTGATCGAGAAGTGTCAGAAGAGCTTAGAGCAGACTGTAGTCTCTCAGGGGCTCATGTCTGTTCTGTCTAGGCCCCTGCTCCAGCCTCCACAGCCTCCGGACCCTCCACCAGCTCTCACCTGCTCCACACAAATGAAACAGTGAACCAGAGGGCTTAGCACATAGCTCACTTTAGCCTGCGGAGTGGTCTGAGAAGTAGTTACAAAGTAGTGAAGATAGCAGAGGTTTGTGTGATAAATAGATAGCATCGAAATTAGATTCTCATTTGCACAAGTACCGATACTAAAAAAGACCGATTCACAGGACAGAAATGAACCTTTCCTGAATAGCTTTAGAATGATCTTGAGCTGTATCAGAACAAGCAGAAGAGCACTAGACTAGTATACGCCCATGGACCACTATTGAACTTACCTGGACCACTGAGGGAGTACACAGAACACCTGGTAACATAAAATTACTGTGATTTAATGTTGAAAATCACATTCTTTTGTCTAAATAAAGAGTGTTTCTTAGTATAATTGTGGTATTGGAATCATTATTGAGTATGGCGTCTATTCCTTAGTATAACATTCATGTTTGAAACACTAGAGCAAACACACACAGACAAAGGCCCACATTGTCTGGGATTCAAACACATGTCCAGCAGTGATGCTAACCACTCAGCCACTGTGCGATCAGTTTGCAACAAACAACAAGTATTCATTTGTGTTTATTCCCTCCATTGTATCATTCACTTGGTTTTGCACTTCTGTGATAACAAAGAGGGAGAGGCATAGAGTTGTTTTTGAAATTGCAAAGTGGCGGTATGATATTTCCTCCAGCAGGTCCCTAAGGACCAGGCCAGCAGCCGTCTGCCTGCTGCTCGCTTAAGGCTTTACCACCAAAAAGTTCAACTCAGAAAAACACATTAAACATTCCAAATTAAAAGTTGGTACAAGCAACATCTGTTTCACTGGGTTACCTGAGGCTCTGAGTGTTCCAGGAAGCACAGATACGTCCATCCCATAATGAACATGGGATTCTCATGGAATATTAAAGGCATCAGCACAAAGCGATTCATATTAGGAGAGAGCGGAGTACACACAAGCTTATCACAACTGCAACAGAAGACCCTACACCTGAGGCAACCAGGCCCTTCTCTCACATACAGACACAATCACGAGGTAGGCCTGTGTTTACTCAAGGCATCACATGGACAAATGACCAGAGAGGTCACACATAACACATAAACTGGGTACAAACGTACATGTGTACCATACAGACTCATGGCACTTTGAGGATTCACTAGTTGAACCTTTTACCATGTGAGACAACACACTGTGCCCTGGCTGAGAATTACTATTGCAACAACACAACATCAGTAGGGTAAAACTAACCTGTCTCACGACGGTCTAGTCGTGACATTATATATAAGTGTCACATTTATATAGCACTTTTCTCCCTTCAAAGCACCCCAAGGGACCACTCACCCATACACACACCAGTGTATACAGACACTGCCAAGTTATGGGTCAGTGAAGCTGACCTCTCTCTGTCTGGTCAGACTGCATGCTTTTTATATACAAAGATGTAAAGCACATCCGGGAATGCAGCGAGCCTGGGAGTGGAGTGGGCTTGAGAGTACAGTGCAGCAGGCCTTGTGAGAAGCGTGTCTGGGAGTTGAGTGGGCCTGGGCTTTGGGCGTGGAGCAGCGGTGTGTGAGCAAGCATTTGGAGCTTTAGAGAGTGATGGAGGTGTAATCAGAATGCTGTATGAGGCCTGTCTGGATGGAGCAGAGATGAATGGTGCAGGAGGCTTAAAGGGCAGTGAGTATATGGGAACTCTGACCACCCCGGAGGAAAGTGTCTGAAAGGCTGACTGGCCACTCCGGGAGTCTCTTGATGAGTGTTATTGTTGAACTTCATATACTCAAACAGTTTCCTGTGTTTTTCCTGTGTCTTCCCTGTGTATATCCTCTGTTTCTTCTATGTTTCTGGTGAATTTCCTCTCTATTTTTTATGTGTTTCCTCTCTGTTTACTCTTTATTTTGTCTGTATTTCCTCTCTATTTCCTCTGTATTTGTTGTGTAATTCCTCTGTGTTTCCTACTTGTTTTATGTATATTTCCTCTGTTTTCCTGTGTATTTCTCATTTGTTTATCAGCATTTCCTGTCTGTATCCTGTGTGCATGTCAGTTTTGCCTGCTGAAACAGTAGCACATATGCTGTGATTCACAGACTGGGCCTTGGCTGTGCTCGCTCGTATATTTACTCGAGACTCTTCTTTTGTCTGCTCCGCGTCCGTGTTGTTTGGACTATTATCTTCATTTATGTGGAAAGTGTTGCATAAAGCAGATGGCAACTTCGGGGCCAGTTTTGCACACCCGGTGCCAAGGCTTCTCCTTCATGTTGGTTATTATCAGTTTAGCGGTCGCCACCCACGCCAGATCCACACCACATGTACTCACAATTAGCATCCAATTTCCTGGTTTGAACGTGCTTGACTTTGTGACTTGAGAGAGGATATATCTTCGCATGGCTTCTGTTCTTCTGTGAGCCTCTCTACTGCACCGCCGCTCCACGGATAATTGCCCTCACGCCCACCCTTTGCCGACACATACGCATGTGCTCCGCTAGAGGCTGGAGTGCCGGTTGCTAAGAGACGGCGGTGGCGCAGTAGACGCGGGTTGTCTCTGGGTATGGTTCCTCTGTGTGATTCATGTGGTACGTAAATGCAACTGTTCCATCTTAACAGCTTAAGACAAGGAGGATGATGCCAGTGTATGGGTGTTCCTTCTAAAACCCTTAAACAGCAGGGTATACAGTTGTATGAAAAAGTTTGGGCACCCCTCTGAGGTTGCATAATAATTGACTCTGTCTTCATAGAAAATGATCACAGTGGCATGTCATTAATTTTCCCATAAAAGCTGAGGACTGGGTGGTTTTTTAGACAGATTTTAAGTGTAGTAATGTTCATTTGTATGAATTTAAATCAAATGTGAAAAATAGGCTGTGCAAAAAATGTGGGCACCCTTGTCATTTTGTTGCTTTGAATACGTGTAACTAATTAACACAGAGTAATTAGAACACAAAATTGGTTTGATGAGCTCATTAAGCCTTGAACTTCATAAACAGGTGCATCCAGTCATGACAAAAGGTATTTAAATGCAAATGCAAGTTGTTCTTCTTCTCTTTGACTCTCTTCTGAAGAGTGGCAACATGGGGGCCTCAAAACAACTGTCAAATGACCTGAAAACAAAGATTGTTCAGAATTATGGTTTAGGGGAAGGCTACAAAAAGCTATACCAAAGATTTTCAGCTGTCAGTCTCCACTGTGAGGAAATGGAAGGCCACAGGCACAGTTCTTGTTAAGGCCAGAAGTGGCAGGCCAAGAAAACTATCAGAGAGGAAAAGATGAAGGATGATCAGAATGGTGAAAAACAACCCACAGACCACCTCCAAAGACCTGCAAGGTCATCCTGCTGCAGATGGTGTCACTGTGCATAGGTCAACAATACAGCACAATTTGCACAAGGAAAGGGTGTATGGGAGAGTGATGCGGAAGAAGCCTTTTCTTTGCAGATGCCACAAACTGAGTCTCTTGAGGTATGCAAAAGCACATTTGGACAAGCCAGCTTCATTTTGGAATAAGGTGCTGTGGACTGATGAAACAAATATTGCGTTATTTGGTCATAACAAGAAGTGATATGCATGGCGGTAAAAGAACACAGCATTCCAAGAAAATCATTCTGTGGGGCTGTGTGGCCAGTGCCGGTACTGGGAATCTTGCTAAAGTTGAGGGTCGATTCCACTCAATATCAGTGCAGAATAGTGTTCAACAATCTGTCACAAAGTTGTCCCCAGACTTGAATATCACTGAAAATCTGTGGGATGATTTGAAGCAAGCTGTCCATGCTCTGCAACCACCAAACCTCACTGAACTAGAGATGTTTTGTAAGGAGGAATGGTCCAATATACCTTTATCCAGGATCCAGACACTCATTAGTGGCTATAGGAAGCGTCTAGAGGCTGTTATTTTTGCAAAAGGAGGCTCTACTAAATATTGACATGATTTTTCTGTTAAGGTGCCCAAATTTATGCACCGGTCTAATTTTAGTTTGATGCATATTGCTGTTAAACCTAAATGTCTGTTAAACCTAATTTCACTGCTGAAATATTACTGTGTCCATTAGTTTTTTAATGGACCCTAACACCCAATGATTTATATTTGAAAATAATGGCAATTGACAAGGGTGCCCAAACTTTTTCATACAACTGCATTTCACCTAGTCACTGTAATGCAGTCAGGACTGGAAAGGCATCCTGCACATAAAAATTTGATGAATGTTTGTAACCCAAAAGAATTTTGAAGATTGAAGCATTTAAGACATGAGGGTTAAGATCTTTATATAAGGAATGCAATGTTATACTTTCATATTTAAGGGCCTCTTTTAATTGAATAGATTTTGTACCCATGTATTTGAGTAACTGTGTCCTACCTCAGTACAGACATAATAGTATTGTATAAGCAGCTCTTAAGCTCAAAATCTATCATCTGTGTGCTGTTATGTGTGCATCTTATTATAAAGCATTGTCTGATGTTCAGAAAATGCCCATACTCTTACATGATACTCTAGTCTCTGCTCTGTGAAAGTTGTAGAAAGAGCTTATAAACTCATTGCTAATTAGGCTCAGAATGCATAAGATAAGTGAGGAATAAAACCTTTCTGGTGTCCACTACTTGTTTGTCGCCATGGACATGTTAATGCTTTGCCATGTTACACATTATGACTTATAGAGCCAAGCAGGTGATGCCATCAGTCCAAGTTACAGGTCAGGTCTGTGGAGAAACAAGCCTGATCACATTTTTAAAGCAGGCCTATTCAAAAAATTTAATTTTAATCATGTTATAGTTGCTTCCCCTCACCATTTACTCACCCAAAGTTGTAATAGAAGTAACTGATGCATGGTTGAGCAATCTTTAATAGTTTATAAAAAAAAAAAAAAAACTCTTCTCAAAAGGTCAGAGACCTCAGATGGATCACCCAGGGTAGTAGAAGGAACCACACGAGAACCCGAAGAGCCCTTTGAAGGTTGATCTGGATGTTGCTCATGGAAAGCCGTAATGAGAAGAGGGTCCAAGATAAAACGGGCGGGCACCCATGAACGCTCCTCTGGACCATAACCTTCCCAGTCAACCAAGTATTGGAGACCTCGGCCACGACATCTGGAACGCAGAAGGCGCCACACTGTATACGCAGGTCCACCATCAATCAGACGTGTCGGTGGTGGCGGAGGCAAGACGGGAGCGAGAGGACTCTCACAGACCAGCTTCAGCTTTGAAACATGGAATGTAGGATTGATTCGCATGGCTCTGGGTAACTTGAGACGTGCAGCCACTGGGTTGACCATCTTTTCAATTTCAAAGGGGCCAATGAATTTAGGTGCCAGCTTCTTAGAATCAACCTGGAGTGGAAGATCCTTGGTGGAGAGCCAAACCATGTGACCACTCTGGTAAGCAGGAGCCTCTGAACGGCGGCGGTTGGCTGATGCAGAGTAGCGCTGTGCAGAACTCAGCAGAGCAGTCCGGGCCTGTTTCCAGGTTCTGTGGCAGCGTTTTATGAAGGCTTGAACAGAGGGGCAAGAAACTTCTTTTTCCTGATATTGAAAAAGAGGTGGTTGGGAGTACTCGACCCACAGTAACTGCTGAGACCAGGAAGACGGGTTCCTGGAGGCCATACACCGCAACACTGACTCCATCTGCTGGTTTATTCTCTCAGTCTGACCGTTGGACTGAGGATGATAGCCTGATGATAGGCTAACAGTGGCTCCTAGAAGTGAACAGAACTCACGCCAGAAAATGGAGGTGAACTGTGGACCCCGATCAGAGACGATGTCTGTGGGGAGTCCATATAGCCGGAATACATGCTGCAACATGAGCTCAGCTGTTTCTTTGGCAGAAGGGAATTTAACCAGTGGAATGAAATGAGCCATTTTACTAAAGCGGTCAACTACTGTCAGGATGGTGGTGTGTCCATTGGAAACAGGTAAGCCAGTGACAAAGTCCAGGAATATATGGGACCAAGGTCGGTGGGGAACAGGTAAGGGAAGAAGATGGCCAGCAGGTGCTTGGTGACTGGGTTTAGACTGATTGCAAACCTGACATGCATTGACAAAATCTCTGGTGTCCTCATCCAGAGTACCCCACCAGAACCTTTGTAGCAGGACCTCCTTAGTTCGCTGGATCCCGGGGTGGCAGGTGAGCTTTGAACTGTGAGCCCACTGAAGAACATCTGACCTGAGGTGCTGTGGAACAAACAGGAGGTTGTTTGGACAAGTGCTGGGGCCAGGGTGGTCTTTCAAAGCTGCCTTGACTCGTTCTTCCACCTCCCAGGTGAGAGTGGCAATCATGTGAGAGCTGGAAAGAATAGTATCTGGGTCGGCAGAGGCGTCCTCAGGGTTGGAGAACTGGCGGGACAGAGAATCGGGCTTAGTGTTACGGGAACCAGGACGGTAGGACAGTGTAAAATTGAATCGAGTGAGAAACAGGGCCCACCTAGGGCCGACAGTTGAGGCGTTTAGCAGACTGGAGATAATCAAGATTCTTGTGGTCTGTCCAGACCAGGAATGGAATCTTGCAGCCTTCAAGCCAGTGTCTCCACTCTTCCAAAGCTAACTTCACAGCCAGCAACTCTCTGTTCCCGATGTCATAGTTCCTCTCCGCAGGTGACAGGCGTCGCGAGAAGAAGGCACAGGGGTGTAACTTTAGGTCATCAGATGCTTTCTGTGACAAAACAGCCCCTACACCAACATCTGATGCGTCGACTTCCACCACAAACTGCCTCTCAGGATCTGGCATTCGGAGGATAGGAGCTGTGATGAAGAGGGTCTTCAAGGTCTTAAAGGCTGCATCAGCCTCTGGAGACCACCTATAGGGCACCTTGGAGGAGGTGAGAGCTGTAAGGGGAGCAGCAACAGAGCTGTAGCCCCGGATGAACCTTCAGTAGAAGTTTGCAAACCCCAAGAAGCGCTGCAGCATCTTGCGGGTCTCAGGAACAGGCCAAGCGGTAACAGCTTTCACCTTGGTAGGGTCCATGGAGACACTTCCCTGACCAATAATGTACCCCAGAAATGCAACTGATGAGGCATGGAACACACACTTCTCTGCCTTGACAAAGAGTGAGTTTGCAAGCAAGCGTTGTAGGACAGTCTGGACGTGATGAACATGTTCTTCTTTGGACTTGGAGAAAATCAGGATGTCGTCAAGATAAACAAAACATATTTGTTCAACATGTCATGAAGGACATCGTTGACCAGAGCCTGGAACACGGCGGGGGCATTGGTAAGACCAAACGGCATGACCAGATACTCGTAATGCCCTGTGGGTGTGTTAAAGGCAGTCTTCCCCTTCCCGGATCCGGACGAGATGGTACGCATTGCGTAGGTCAAGTTTAGTGAAAATAACAGCATCCTGCAGAAGTTCGAAAGCTGATGAGATGAGTGGTAGAGGATATCTGTTTTTAACTGTAATATTGTTTAGGCCTCTGTAGTCAATGCAAGGCCTAAGAGTCTTGTCCTTCTTCTCAACAAAGAAGAAACCTGCACCAGCGGGAGACGAAGAGGGTCTGATGATGCCAGCAGCTAGAGACTCATTTACATACTTCTCCATTGCTTCTCTCTCAGGTCCGGAAAGAGAGTAAATGCGACCACGAGGGGGAGAAGTTCCAGGCAGAAGGTCAATCGAACAGTCATAAGGACGATGTGGAGGAAGTGATGTAGCTTTGGTTTTGCTAAACACCTCTTGGATGTCGTGGTACTCCTCAGGAACACCTGTCAAGTCTGGTGGAGGACTGGAGTTATTGTTGGGCAGCAGTGCAGGAATGGCTTGGTTGAGACAGCTCTGATGACAAGATGGACTCCAACTAGTAATGGAACCCAAAGACCAATCAATATGGGGGTTATGACAGAGAAGCCAAGGGAAGCCGAGGATTACAGGGTGCTGTGGGGGTCTTCAGGATGTGGAACTGGATGGTCTCATGGTGGTTGCCAGCCAGTAACAGGTGAACCGGGACAGTGCGATGAGTTATGGAACCCAAAAGTCTGCCATCCAGAGCATTAGCAGGTACAGGAGTAGGAAGAGGAACAAGATTTATTTTTAATTGCAGGGCCAGGTTCTCATCAATGAGACAGATGTCAGAGCCTGAGTCAATTAGAGTGGTCACAATGTGAGTACCACTCTCAAGCAACAAACGAGCCTGAAACTGAGGGCGTTTAACAGGGGATGAAGTAGAGGATAGACTCACCGGTACTCCCCTTTCTACTGATGAGCCTGCCCTTTTACTGGACATCTGGAAACAAAATGGCCGGGCTTCCCACAGTACAGACACAGATTCCCCTGGCGTCGACGTTGTCGCTCTTCAGGAGAAAGATTTGTATGGCCTACTTGCATGGGCTCAGGACCTCCATCTAGAGGAGCCAGTGTGTGATTAAAGGAATCTGAACCCAACAGAGGATGTGGTCGTAAACTTGGTTGTTGTTCCGGAACTTTCATCTTTTTCTCTTGTCGGCGAGCTTGGATTCGACGATCAAGTTTGGTTGCCAGTTCTATCAGGTTATCAAGATCAGAGGGGAGATCATATGAAACCAGCTCATCCTTAATGTAGTCATTCAGACCCAAGAGAAAAGCATCTGATTGAGCTGCGACGTTCCACTGACTTTGAAGGGCCCGGGTCCGGAATTCAATTGAATAGTCAGCAACTGTGCGGGCTCCCTGACGCAATCCCAGTAACCCCCCAGCAGCGTCAGGCCCGGTGGATGTGGCACCAAACACCTTACGAAGTTCTTTTGCAAATGCATCAAAAGAAGTACAGGCAGCTGTATGACGCTCCCATTCCGAGGTTCCCCAAAGCCGCGCCCTTCCTGTAAGATGATTGATGGCAATCATCTTACAGGAAGGGCGCGTGACACAGTTATATCCATAGTTTTGTTTTGTTTTTTAAATTCCTGCTAATTAGGTTTGCATGCATAGATGATTGTACAATATCCTCTGGTGGGAGTGGGAGTGTAGACTGAGGCAGACTTCCTGAGCATATTCTGAGCTATGATGCTATTGTTTGGGATTACAGAGCTGCATTTACATTTCCCCATGGCCGCCCTCAGATCTAGGTATGAACACTAGAACAAGTGTCTGCTGCAGTGTGGCCCCTGCACAGGCAGTTTGGCACCACACTAGATCCTGTTTAGGAGCGTAGCTTTGAAGAGCCCTGCAAGCAGTAGGTGTGAAACAGCCTTTCCCCCTCACAGGCTTATCTGTATGTGTATAGTTCTGCTGTCAAACATTGGCTGGAACAATGGCGATTGGACACCCTCCGGAGGCGCCAATGCTGCGGAGCAGAGAGCCAAGGGTGGCCTGTGGATTTACACTGTACTGTCTGCACCTCTGAGTGACGCTAATCCTGATCTGTGCCTCTGCTCTTCTGCTCCTGGTCCCTGCACCCAACCAACCCACTCAACCATCCAAGAGCTGTGTGAGCGTATGTGGGTCTCAGATGCTTTAAAGCAGGCCTATTCTGCAATATCGACTCTTCAGAGCTTTTGGCCATGTTATTGTTGTTTAACCTCTCATTTACCCTCTCATAGTTGTTTTTGGATTGATTAGTGTGAGTTTGAGCAACTTTTAATCGCTTATTTTTTTTAATCAGTAATATATGTAAGATTTGTTGGCATGATCTGCAGCTATCCATCAGAGATGCCTTTTTGTTGTGATGACGGCGACGTGACAGTCAGCGGACGTATTTCTTTTATTAAGTATTTTTAACTTAATATTGTGATTTAAAATGTGCAAATTATAACATAATGATCTTGGCGAGGGCGGACGCGTTTTCTCTCCTCTCCTGCCCCTTATCTTTCCTGCTCTGCTCTCTGTCTTGTCTGGTCTAGTGTCTAGTCTTTTTCCCTGAGTGACTCTCTCCGCTCTGCTCTCCAAAACCAAATTTATTATGGATCTGATAAATTGGTCTCTGAACGCTATTGACACCATTTTTTCAACAAGACAAGCAGGATCGGGTGAACCTGCGTGCCCCGCCGGAACTTACGCTGCCGGATACATGATGGACAGTTGGGACAAGTGGCGTGTTGTGTGTCTGGCTGCGCTTTCCGTTGAGGATATAGAAGATTTATACTTATTCGGAACCATGATTACAGGACTTTTGCTGATTGGATTAGGCGTGGCCCTGTCTTTCAAGAAAAATCAGAGCATCGAGGCAGCTGTTCAAAGCCCCACTTGGCTGCCCGGATTGATCGGAACGATGGGCAAAGCTGCCGATACTCAGACTGTGACTTTGAGCCGTATCTTGGAAAGTTTGGTGGTCTCGCACCGCACTTTGGAAAAGACTTTGGAAAACATCTCGGAGAGGTTAGCGACTATGGATCGCAGACTGGATGGAACTTTGGCTCTAATTCGCAACAGGGATAACATCTAGGAGAATTTTGGCTGCTCTGCATAGAGAGATGACCTTGAGACCAATTGGACAAACAAGAGCAGTGTTTAAAGAATTGGTGCAGCTGCTCGCTCTAAAACTATAACAACGCAATCTTATCTTTTGGCCTCCCCAAGCCAGCACTGGTCACGACCAAGGCCGGGCTGGTGTCAAATCGCCCTGAGATTACAGCGGAGGGAGCCTGGCCCCTCCCTAACCCCCTCGCAGCTTTGTACCCCCGACCGGGTGGGCGGGTCCGTTGTATAAGCGCCGTCAGTGGCTGCAGGATCCGGATGCTGTCTTGCCTGAGTTGGACTTTCTTACTCCTCTCCCCTCCCCTGTTGCTAGTCCTGTGAAATGTTTGTACTGTGTTTTGACTATGTTGCTGATGCTCGGAGGTGTTTTTATTTTGTGCACTCATTCCATATGATGCCCCTGTCAGGAGCATGGTCTGGGGTTGATTCACTTTTGTTTTTTTCTCCTCCCCCCCCCCTGTCCTCATGTGATGCTGTATTTTGTTTATTTCTACTGGAATTTCCCCACTGTGGGACTAATAAAGGCATATCTTATCTTATCTTATCTTATCTTAACCGATGTGGCTCCCAGGAGCCTATAATTGGGCCCAGTTACAGCTAATAGGCCCAACTCATCTGTAACAAACATACTGCAAGAAAATGAAATTGTTCTACTTGAATACAGAAGTCTGTATGAAGTGCAGCATGTACAGTTCAAAGGATAGAGCTTAAGGTCTATTGGATTGTGAGATCTGAGCAGTTTGCTTTTCCTGTATCCATGGTGACCCTACATGGAGCTTGCTACGCTAGCCAGCTAGCTCTGAAATGCAACAGTCTTTCTACACCAAATATGACAGAAGACGTTCTAGAGGGAACACCAACACGAAGTGAGAGAGAGGCTTAGGAGAGGCTTTCCTGATGTGTCTCCAGAGTTCACCTGGCTGCTGTGATACTGAAGGACACAGAAGAGAGGCACTTTTGTCCTGAGGCATTTTATTCCCTTCAAACTGCCTCCATCGACAAAATGGTGGTCCCTCTCTCTATAACTGTTGCTGTCAAACACGTCATTCTGACCCCTTCATTGTGTTTTTATGTTGCTATTTTGTACCTAAATCAAGATATGAAAATTAATGTCAGACCTATTATTGCTAAGCGCCCTCCCCTGACCAAACCATGGGTGGGGGAGAGAAGAGTGAGTACCTTCAACAATCTTGACCCTGACTGGCTCTTTGGTTGCAAACTCAGAAACTCCAAATACAGAACCCAGCTCCAAATTCGGCGCCACAACTGCTAGCCTCGAATCACTTCATTTGGCTGGAGGTGAATATAGTGGGCGACATCCACTTCTACTTACAGTCTATGGTTTTTAGGAGCTTAGTTGTAGCTGTTGTTGTGGTCTTAAAATGAGGCTTACCAAAGAGGTGTAAGATCAGGGAAAAGTTCCAAACATTAATAAAAAAGTAAATAAACAAACTCTTTGTGTAAATGAATAACTCACACTAATAATAATAACTCATGATAACAAACAGCCTTTTGTAATGCTCAATAGACTGACACTCTCTGTTCTTATATACTGTATGTGCACCTGTTCATAATCCTCTAAAGTCCCTGTTAAAACTCTGCACTGCTGTCATATTTGAAACACTTATGACTTATTATGAAATGCTAAACTAGCATCTGGAATGCTAAATGGACATATGGTTTCAGTACTATTCTATTGAGAGTTTGTGTTTGTGAGATATTCCAATTTTAGGAAGATTTTAATACAGGTTGTGAATGGCCAGTGAATGCAAATGCTTGTGAATAATACAAACCAACAGAAGATTAGCCTAAGGTTACTTAGTACGCCACAGCTCAAGTAATGCATATTATCACAATAATGAAGAGAGCATGGAGCAGTGAGCCTTGGCTGCAGAGGAGACCTGGTTTAAATAAGCTGTACAATATGAGAGGCTGCTCTGTATGCACAGCACACGGTCCCAGCGCTGGAGCCTATAATTCACCTGACGCTGCTTTTAGAGACCTGCAAAAATACATCCATTTACAAACAAGGCAGTGGGTGCATTCCATTTAGATTTATGGCTCATTTTCATTGATCAAGTGAGTTTACTGCTGCACTCTGCAGAATGGAGCCACAGACACAACAAAGTTAGGAACCCAACGTAAATAACTCCAAGAGAGTACGCTGCACTTTCAGAGATGTAGCGTCTCTAAATGAGGACAAATAAAAAGGCCCATCAACTACTTTGTTCCTTTAGTCACCACTCCATAACACACTTGTTTTAGGAGATATGGTAGCGGTACAGTAAATTTAAGCTTTTATCCATTTCTCATTGCCCAAAAGAAAAAAAAAAAAAATTAAATTTGACTTCACAAAACAATGGAAACAAAAGGTTGAACAACTGAGAAAGTCCACAATGGCGGCACACATGGTCCAGCACTGGAACTCAGGATCTCCAATGAGACACAGGACTCCACATTTACTAAATATTCAAATCTAAGTCGCTATTTGAATTGGCAGAAATATCAACAGTCTCAGAAGCTGCAATTGTTTTAGTAATGCAGAACTGAAAACATTTATTTAAACAATTATTTTTTTTTAAGGAAACACTTGGAAAACCAGTTTAGACCAGTACCAACTTACTTCTAAACACATGGCATTTTTGTATTAGTTTTTACATGTGTATTTGCTTTTACATGTGCACAACTGTAATACTTAAACTGAAAAAAAAAAAAAAAAAAAAAAGATAAATAAAATAAAGGTTCTGATTATGATCCAAAATTTTCTCATGGATGATTTAAAGGAGGTATAAGTAGACAAAATGGACTTTTCAGAGCTTTTAACCATGTTACAGTTGTTTCCCTTCTCCTTCACACACTCAATACATTGTATTTAGACTGATTCATGATTGACTAATCTTTATTCTCCTGTATTCAAGATTTCATTACCCTAATCTACCCCTGTTTTCACTACCACCAGTACACGGCCAGTACTCCATACACAGTGTCACACAGCAATTTTGGAAAAAATGATTAATAATCATTTGTTAATAATGATAATAATTAAGTGATCTACAGCCATTAGGGTTAGACAGCATGCGGTGCTCTGTTGTGATAACATTTATGGTGAGTTACCATTAAGTGGCAGGCAGGAATCAGCTCCAGAGTATTCAACCCAGAAGTTTTTAACACTTTTTTTTTTTTTTAACCTAATAATCCACAGATGTCATGGATTATAACTATACAGCCAAAAACGCGTAAAGTCTTTATTAACCTTTATTAACCTTTCTATTTAAAGGTTTGATTGAAATATTAGTTGTAACACTCAAACTTCCTCCTGTTGGTCTTCGCCCCTCCCTCTCCATGAACAAAACACTAACTCTAGAAGCCTTTCAAACAATCGCCACTGCTCTGTGAACATTAGCTCTGTATAAATCCATCTCCCACTGCACTCACACCTGAAGGGGGCCCTGTGATCTACGCCTCGGGGCCATAATGCAGCCATCAATCACCACATGTAAATCCCTGTGGCGTTTAGTGCAGTCGGCCCTCTGTCTAAAACTATGAATCTGGGCTGACACTTTTACAGCCTTACAGTGGGATCGATATCAGGTGTGATGGAGATTAGCTCACATGTGTTTGTTCTGCAAGCCTCAACCAGGAGCTGAAGAAAACGAGGAACCCATGGTCTAACTCTGGCCATAGGTCCATCGCTCAAATGCAGATGATTGGTATCAGAGGAGTGAAAGAGGAGGGAAAGAAATATGAATGGCTCCCATTGTGGTTCCAAATAACTCCCTAGAGGTCGCTTCACACGGGAGGCTGCAGGCAACAACCAAGCACTGAGATAAGGAGAAGAATGGAATTGATCCTCCTAAAATAAATAAATAAATAATAATAATAATATAAATAAATAATAAAAAATAATAATAATAATAATAAATCAGGACTACCACAGTATGCTAGGTGACTTGACAACAGACCACATGAACATTTGTAGTGGTTTGTCGGAATGGACCATAACAGACAGCAAGATCTATTACCAATGTAGTGGCTGTAGTTATGGACCCAAATTATAACAGCAGACATGTATTGACCAATGATGTAACAGGACTGACCTTCATGGACCAAATGAACCAATAACAAAACAGCACTGACAATCAGGGACCAATGGCGTAGCAAAACTGACAACTGAAGACCGATAATGTAACAGCACTGATATTCATGAACCAAATGTACCTATAGGCACTGAAGGTCTTGGTCCAATGATGTGACAGCATTGACAGTTAGGGACCAATGGTGCAACAGCACTGACAGTAATTGGCCAATAGGCTAAAATTATGAACCAATGGTGCAAGAATGCATGCATTTATGGACCAATGTGGTAATGGTACAGATATATATGGACAAATGGTGTACTGACAGTAATGGACCAATTGTCTAACATCATAAGACAACGTCATAACAGCACAGACATTTATGGACCAGTGATATGACAGCACAGACATTTATGGACCAATAGAGTGGCATTTACATGTCAAATTGAGTGTTTTTCCATCACTGACTCAAAACCCAATCAGGTACTCCTCTAATGCAGCTGGCTCACAGAGCCAGCTGCATTAGAGCAGAGTCTACAGAGCAGCTCCTCTGCATTTCTTCGAAGGATAATCAAGTAAAGAACACTTTTGGCCTGTATGGATGACTCAGCACAGCATTATTATCTGCCAGGCTGTTTGTGCCACTCCCTCTCAGACGGCTTGATAAAGTGTAAGCGTCCCCGGATTGGCTGGGCGCACTGATTTATTGGCTGTGGTCTGGATGGCTCTGTTCCATAAGGCTGCATTATGGTGGACCACAGTTAAACTGATGGAGGTCTGCTTTTACCAGGCGCTTAGTGCTCTGCCACTCGAGCAGGGGATGCCAGGAAGAGTGGAGCTTTAAACAGGACTATGGCAGAATAATCAGCCTTCTGCGTTTGACTGACAGAGCCCAGGCAACAGGCCGGGACCAGACCCACAGGCAGAGGAGACGTACTGGCGTCCACCCACACAGACAGCACACCACAACTCCAAGAGCTTGTGAGCATAAAAGTAGAAGTTGCTTCTTTTAAATGGGCGAAAATGAATTTTCTTTATGCACTGTGGAAGTTTAGGCTGGACTAGGCAGTGCTACTTAACAACAGCACACTCTCAGATAGCATTTGAACTTGAGCTGGGTGATTGTATTTTTTTTCCTGAATGTATGTTTTTCTTAAAGGCACTTTTACCTTTTTTACTTGAACCCCTGTGAACCCTGCACAATAATTCCAATGTGTATGGGCTTTTGTGTGTGCACAAACGAAAAATACATTTCTTGAATCTTGACTCTCAGACAAAATTCCTGACGCGAATGCTTAACCATTACATGACTCTTACACCAAATCATACTTTATACTGGCAAAACATAAAGGGAGAGTTTGGAACCATGATTGAGAAACATGGTCCAGTCTGTACTGTTGCAAATTGTATGCAAAATGTAGTTTTTGAGCTTTTAACATTGTTTCATCATCAAAAACAAACCTGAAGTTTTTAGCTATATTCATACTAGTTTCATTAATTCTGTTTGTGAGATTCTCTTTCTCTCTGAACCTCAGAAATCACTCAAGTTTCACAGTCCATAAATCAATGCCGGACTCATTCTGAGCATTTCTGCTGTCATATTGTATTTATTATACCTGTGTGCTTGTTCTTGTTTCCCATGGTAATAGATATCATTTTATGTAAATACCATTTTTATGAATTAGAACAAGTAAAATGCAGATAAGGGACTTTTCTGACAAACATACTTATTTCTTCCGTGGCATGCAAGTCCTTCTGAACCTTTTTCCTTTTATAGTAAATAATATGGGGAAGACGGCGGTTTAATGAGATCCACTGAACTCTAAGCTGGAAGTCAGATTATACTGTAGATCCTTGTGTCCAGCTCTGGGAAAAACCTCTTTGTGTTTCTTATCTATGATTAAAATGAACTTTGATGGTCCGAGCACTGCCGGGTCAAATACATTTAATTTGTGAATACAGTGGACAGCACATATGCAGCAGCTGAAGTGTGTTAGTAAAAGCATTCTGTCACTATTTTACACTCTAGATAAAGCATGAAAGGTCTATGGTAACTTAACCTCACCTCAGTCTCCCAGTAAAACACAAAACAAAAACAAGACCCTTCAAACAAGTAAAAAAAAAAAAAAAAAAAATATATATATATATATATATATATATATATATATATATATATATGTATATATATATATATATATATATATATATATATATATATATATATATATATAATTTTATAATAATATAATTATAATTATTATTAATTTTATAATTAAAAAAATCCTACCTGTTACCTGCTTAAAAGCTCTCAACAAAGTCATCAAGATTAAAGGTGCACTATGCAACTTTTCTGCTTGTCTCCATAGAGATTCAATTGATTTTCCAGAAATTTTCCATGGCATTATTATTGGAGATATCTAATACTGTTTTGGATGAACATAACATAATAGCTCTGCTATTATGGTGGCAGCTGTTGTAAATTCCCCAGTATAACTGTTAGTTCAGTAACTGTTTATTTATTTCAGGGATTCTTAGATAGCTCAGAGGGCTTTGGGAGCACCATGGTAACACTTACCAATTTACAACAATTACACTTTTCTAAGTCCATGGATACACTCAAAAAAAAAATATTCTTTAGATATACTTAAAAGCATTGCGTCAAGCGGTTGCATGCAACCACATTGAGTAATTGTTGTAAAGCATGCGTATATAGCATGGACTTAACATACTTCAGTAGGATCTATGTAGATGGATTAAATATATGCAAGCTATTTTCATTACATAGTTAATACTCAACCTTACTGAATACAAAATACATAATTGCATTGCGTAATTCCTTTATAATATATTTCATAATAATTACTCAACATACTTAGGTAAATCTTAAGAAATTGCCTTCTTAACCCTATTTATACCCTGTTTTACCCGATTTATTATTTTTTATTTTTAGGGTTTTTTTGAGGGACACCATATTAAACTTAACATACAGTTTATAAATGTAAATATTAATATTTACATAAATATCAACTTTTTTTTTTTTTAAATATATTTTAATAGCCTGTATATTAGGGGTCTCCAACCTTTTTCTCCTAGAGAGAAAAATAGCAGAGCTACTCCTGTTAACAGTTGCAAGAAACATTGTCAATATAACAGCAAATTTACAATGGTTATAGGCATGTGATAAATCTAATTCTGAGTTGTGAAATTATTCCCAAGTAAATTTAAAATGACAAACCTCATCAATTCCTGCCATGATTTCTGTGTTCTTACGTCCAGGCTTTCCTCCCTTCTTTCTAAAGATTTTCACCTGTTTAGGAGCGTAAAGATCCAGCTGTGACATAAACTTTGAGGTCAGCGGGACTGTGATGACCGTCACCGGGATACAGCGCGTGGCTCCTCTATCCCGTCCACACGGCGGTGGCGCCAGCCCTCAGCAGCCTCCGTGCACACCTCTGCGGCTTGGCTCGGGTCTCCGCTAACACACACCCACCGACTGGTCTGCCCCGCGGTTCTCCCCCACGCCAGTGTCCACGCACATGCAGCAGGCAGCAGCCCGAGTCTGTACACAACGAGCGCAAAAAGTCTGCTGACTTACAAAATGGTGGACATACGCAAACTTTTCATTAGAGCCCAATACATGCTTGTGACAAATCATAAATATTATATACAGTCAAAATGTCAGAATAAAGTAACAATGTCAAGTACATTCAAAGTTAATAAAAGTAAAGGTAATTAAAACCATTACCAATAAACCCGAGCGAAAACTCCGAAAGGGCTCAGACCACGTTGTTCAGGGCAGGTAAAGTCTGCGCATGCATGTTTGCTCACATTTGAGCGCGCAACAAATCAAGTCAACTACGGAATCCCAAAAGAACAAAACTCTTGTATTTTACTTAAGCGTGTTGCGTAATGCCAAATATTGCATGTATTTCATAATATTTACACAAGCATTTCAACAATGTGTGAAAAATCAAAGTATTTAAATAAAAACAACAAAATATACTTTAGTAAAAATAACAACAGCCAAAATTCATTTTTGTACAGATGACTCCACCAGACAAGTTAGGCAAGATGGTGAAGTAGTAAGCCTGTTTTTGAAGTCATCGGTCATTGATTAAAACACCTGTGATTGAATAATAGAAAAATTAAGTGCCAAACTTCAGAACATTCCATGCAAACCAATAACATTGGTTGATTCAGTGTGAATGGGGGGACGTGAATAAGAAAGAGATGTAGGTGGGCCAGGTCTTTGAGGGGGAGGGTGGACTTCTCTGTCATCAAAGTTTCCCAAGCAATTTAGTATAGCCATTTTAGCTTCTTTTCCTGTTTTCATATCCATTCCATTTAAAATTTGTACAAGGCTCAGTGCAAAATGATACGACTCATCCAAGTCGCTCTCTGGCAAGCTTTGTTTTGGGTGCTGGTCTTCTAGAATGGACAGGAGATGTTCACCAATGGTGGATGTTGACTGGGGTTTCTTTTAGAGCCTTCTTTCCCTTCCCAGTAGATGTTGTAGAAATTAAAGCAGTTGTAGAGCGTGGAGTAGGAGCTCTGATACTGTCTGTGGATGAGGATAGTGTGGGTGTAGGTGTTCATGATGGAGATGAAGGACGACTGCTCAGGTCTTCAGGCTCTCCTGTTAGAGTGAAGGTCCCAGCACAACTCTGCTCCTCCTCTTGGACAAGCTCTAAATTTGTTTTTGAGCTGTTAAAAATATGACATTAAAAATAGTTTAATAGTTTAATCAAAATTAGTGTTGTCAAAAATATCACGTTATTAATGGGTTAATGCAAAGCAGTTTTAACGGCGTTAATTTTTTTTTTTTATCACGAGATTAACGCTCTTTGTAAATGAACTAGTTTTTTCATAAGATGTGCCCATTGCTAGTAATGTTAGAAAAACTACAGGATCCGGCTGAAAACCGGCAGAAAAACAATTTGTACGGAACTGAGAAGTCCCGGTTGGAGGAGGTGGACCAAAGCACAGCACAGGGTCACAGCACATTATTTCACCCACAGTGGGAACTTCAGTCACTTTGACTGTTATGAAGACAGAAGAAAAGCACTTCACTGACACTGTTGCAGAGCACTTCATGAAAGTAGCCAGAGAGTGGAACATTGAACACAAAGTTGTCTCACTGACAATTGTTTGCAAAAAAAATTGCAAAAAAATAAAATAAAAAAATTGCAAAAAAAAAAAAAAAATCCACTTTTCATGTTGATAAGAGTATTACAATTATGATTCAAGGGACAAAAATGTGCGCTTAATTTGCGATTAATCGCGGGTTAACTATGACATTCATGAGGTTAATTGTGATTAAATATTTTAATCGATTGACAGCACTAATCAAAACAGAATATTCTGAAAATAATATTTCTGTATACCATTACACTTTGTAAACATGTAGTACTACCAGTAATTACAGATGCAAGTGCATATAAAATACAAAGTAGAGCTAAATGTAATTATATTGAATAAAATACTGCCACCTTAACGTGGTGGAGGGGTTTGAGTGCCCGAATGATCCCGGGAGCTATGTTGTCGGGGGCTTCATGTCCCTGGTAAGGTCACCCAAGGCAAAAAGGTCCTGGGGGATGGGTCAGACTAAGAGCGGTTCAGAAGCCCCCATGATGAGAAACACAGCAAGGCCAGTTACGTTGCCCTGATTGGCGTTACCAAGGCCCCACCCTGGAGCCAGGCCTGGGGTGGGTGCTCGACAGAGAGTGTCTGGTGGCCGGGCCTTCCCCATGGGGCCTGGCCGGGCGCAGCCCAAAGAAGTGACGTGGGGCCTCCTCCTCTCCTGTGGACCCACCACTGGCAGGAGAATCCGTAGGGGGCTGGGTCGGTGCAGGGAGATCTGGGCAGCAGTCAAAGGCAGGAGCCTTGACGATTGGATCTCCGGATATGGAGACTAGCTCTGGGGACATGGAATGTCACCTCGCTGGGGGGAAGGAGCCCGAGCTCGTGTGGGAGGTTGAGCGTTACCGACTAGATATAGTCGGCCTCATGCCGAAAAAGACCTGCCAGACCCAAGCGTATAGTGAAGGTCTGTTGGGAACGTCTGGCAGAGGCCTCTGTCAGGGGACCTTCAACTCACACCTCCGGGAGAGCTTCTCCCAGATTCCGGAGGAGGTTGGGGACATGGAGTCCAAGTGGGCTTTGTTCTCGACCTCTATTGCTGATGCGGCTGATCGTAGCTCTGGTCGTGAGGTTTTTGGTGGCTGTTGCGGCGACAATCCCCGAATCCGGTGGTGGACACTGAAAGTAAGGGATGCTGTCAGGCTGAAGAAGGAGTCTTATCGGGCCTTGTTGGCTCGTGGGACTCCTGAGGCAACTAATAGGTACTGGCGGACCAAGCATGCTGCAGCCCAGGCGGTCACAGAGGCAAAAACTCAGGATTGGGAGGAGTTTGGAGAGGCCATGGAGGAGGACTATCGGACGGCCTCAAAGAATTTCTGGCAAACTGTCCGATGCCTCAGGAGGGGGAAGCAGTGCTTTACCAACACTGTTTACAGTGTGGGTGGAGAGCTGTTGACCTCAACTGGGGATGATGTAGTATGGGGTCCTTGGCTCTTTGCTAAGGGTTGTAAAGTCCCTGTATGACCAGAGCAGCAGCTTGCATTGCCGGCAGTAAGTCTGACCTGTTTCGGGTGCATGTTGGACTCCGCCAGGGCTGCCCTTTGTCTCCGGTTCTGTTCATTGTATTTATGGACAGAATTTCTAGGAGCAGTGAGGGGCCAGAGGGGATCCAGTTTGGGGACCACAGGATCTCATCTCTGCTGTTTGCAGATGATGTTGTCCTGATGGCTTTATCGGACCGAAACCTCCAACGGGGACTGGGGCAGTTTGCAGCTGAGTGTGAAGCGGCTGGGATGAGGATCAGCTCCTCCAAATCTGAGGCCATGGTTCTTGACCGGAAAAAGGCGACTTGCCCTCTCCAGGTGGGTGGAAAATCCCTGCCTCAAGTAGAGAAGTTCAAGTATCTCGGAGTCTTGTTCATGAGTGAGGGGAGGATGGAGCATGAGATTGACAGGTGGATTGGTGCAGCGTCGGCAGTGATGTGATCGCTGTATTGGACCGTTGTGGTGAAGAGAGAGCTGAGCCGAAAGGCAAAGCTCTCGATTTACCGTCAATCTATGTTCGTACCCTCACCTATGGGTCATGAGCTTTGGGTAATGACCGAAAGGACAAGATCCAAGCAGCCGAAATGAGTTTCCTCCGGACAGTGGCTGAGCGCTCCCTTAGAGATGATGGTGATAGAGGGTGAGGAGCTCAGTCACATGGGAGGAGCTCAGCGTAGAGCCGCTGCTCCTCCACGTCGAGAGGAGCCAGCTGTTCCGGATGCCTCCTGGATGCCTCAGCATGTCCCACTGGGAGGAGGCCCCGGGGAAGACCCAGGACACTCTGGACTATGTTTCTCGGCTGGCCTGGGAACACCTTGGGGTCCCCCCGGAGGAGCTGGAGGAAGTGTCCGGGGTGAAGGAAGTCTGGGAGTCCCTGCTTAGACTGCAAACCGGCCCCGGATAAGTGGAAGAAAATGGATGGATGAATAAAAAATACTGAAATACTGGTAGTGGTGTTCAAATTAACTTCTTGGCTGTAAAAAGGGCAAGAGGAAGGACATACTTCCACTCTTTCTGAGTCCCTCCTGCTGACCCACTTGCAACATATTTTTAAAAATTCTAACAAAGCCATCTCTCAGCACCTTCCTTGTCACGCCCCTGGCTGACATTCCTACCTACCTACCTACCTACCTACCTGCCTACGTTCCAACCTTTTGCATACGTCCACTGTAACAAAAAGGACAAAATATTAATTCTTTATGTTTTCTCTATAGATATTTGGCCTCTGAAGACTCATTCATAAGCCTGGCATTTGCTTATCGCCTTGGCCATGCCACAGTCCAGAACTCCGTCCACATGGTATTTGCTGCAATAGAAAAAATCATGATGGAGGAGTTCCTGCTAAAGCCAACAGAGGACACTTGGAGGAAGATTACAAAAGGCTTCTGGGAAAGGTGGAACTTTTCAAACTGTTTGGGGGCACTGGACGGGAAGCATGTTACCATTCAAGCTCCAGCAAAGACTGGCAGCCAATACTTCAGCCATAAGAAGACCCATACACTGATGCTTATGATTCTTGTGGATGCAGAGTACCTTTTCCGTGTCATCCAAGTGGGGGATTATGGAAGGGACAGTAATGGTGGGATTTATGTCCGATCTGCTCTGTGGAGAGGAATGGCACAAAAAACTTTGCAAGTACCTCACAATGGCCCATTACCCAATGCAGCTCACCTGGGTAATTGTTTTGTGACGGTTGGGGATGCTGCCTTTCCACTCAAACCATACTTGCTGAGACCATATCCTGTACAGAACCTCACAAGACCAAAGAGGATCTTCAATTACAGACTGTCAAGAGCCAGGACTGTAGTTGAAAACACCTTTGGGATTTTGACATCAAGATGGAGGATTATGTATAGGAAGATTAATCTCCATCCAGACAAAGTGGACCATCTTGTTGTGGTAGCCTGTATTCTGCACAACTTCCTCAGCAATCCCAATGAGAACCAAAGAGGATGAGGGGCATCAGGAATATGATGGGAACAGGGCATCCCAGGAAGCCTTTGGTGTGAGGGAAAAACTGCTGTGGATATTTTAACTCCCCCCAAGGTAGTGTGCCATGGCACATAGAATGGTCTAATAATGACCTTATGCTTCACTTATTTTATTGTAAATATTGTAAATACAGTTTGCTACATTTCTTGCATCTTTGTATTTGTTGTTTAATGAGGTTTAAATCTATTAACACGCACATAAAACACCTCAGTTTTTAAGATAAGATAAGATAAGATAAGATTAAGGTTACTGATGAGGTGACATGGTTACAGGTTATTGCACGGGCTATTGCACAGGTTAATGCACAGGTTATTGCATGTGTTACACAGTGGAGTTGTACAGTCTGACAGCAGTGGGGATGAAGGACCTGCGGTAGCGTTCCTTCTTACACTGAGGGTGCCTCAGTCGGCCGCTGAAGGTGCTGCTCAGTTCCTCTACAGTCCGGTGCAGAGGGTGAGAGGTGTCGGCCATAATGGATGTGAGTTTGGCCAGCACCCTCCTCTCACCCACCTCCTCCACAGACTCCAGAGGGCAGCCCAGGACAGAGCTGACCCTCCTGACTAGTTTGTTCAGTCTTTTCCTGTCCCGCTCTGTACTGCTCGGGGTCCAGCAGACAACAGTGTAGAGGAGAGCAGAGGCCACCACAGAGTCATAGAAAGTCTTGAGCAGGGGCCTGCACACTCCAAAAGAACTCAGTCTCCTCAGAAGGTGGAGGCGACTTTGGCTCTTCTTGTACAGGGCGTCAGTGTTGTGGGACCAGTTCAGTTTTTTTGTTGAGGTGAACACCCAGGTACTTAAAACTGTCCACTGTCTCTATGTCCTGTCCCTGGATGTTCACCGGTGAGGGAAGTAGTGTCCTTCTCCCGAAGTCGATCACCATCTCCTTGGTCTTACTGGTGTTAAGGCACAGATGGTTGTGCTCACACCAGTCCACAAAGTCCCTGATGACCGATCGGTACTCCAGCTCATTCCCCTCAGACACACAGCCCACAAGGGCCGAGTCGTCAGAGAACTTCTGGAGATGGCAGGTGTCCGTGTTGTAGGTGAAGTCCGAGGTGTAGATAGTGAAGAGGAAGGGTGAAAGGACAGTTCCCTGTGGGGCCCCAGTGCTGCAGACAACCACCTCTGACTCACAGCCGCGCAGCCTCACATACTGCGACGGGTCAGTGAGGTAGTCGATGGTCCAGGCGGCGAGATGTCCGTTCACTCCGGCGTCCTCCAGCTTCCCCCGCAGCAGTGCCGGCCTGATGGTGTTGAAGGCGCTGGAGAAGTCAAAGAACATGACTCTCACAGCGCTCCGGGCAGTCTCCAGGTGGGTGAGCGCCCACTGCAGCAGGTAGATGACGGTGTCCTCTACTCCAATGTTGGGCTTGTAGGCAAACTGCAGCGGGTCCAGAGTGGAGCTCACCACGGAGCGGAGGTAGCTGAGGATCAGCCTCTCCATGGTCTTCATGAGGTGAGAGGTCAAGGCGACTGGTCTGAAGTGGGCCGGTTCCCTGGCATGTGTTGTTTTTGGAACTGGTACCACACAGGAGGTCTTCCACAGGACAGGGACCTTCTCCAGGCTAAGGCTCAGGTTGTAGATGTAGCAGAGAACCTCACAGAGCTGGTCCGCGCAGGTCCTCAGCAGCCTGGGGCAGATGCCATCTGCAGATTTTCTCTGTTTCAGCCGCCTCAGCTCTCTCCTCACCTGATCCGGTGTGATGTAGAGGGAGGAGTAAGGGGGGGACTGGGGTGGACTGCCGGGGGTGGGGGGCAGAGGGGGGCTGGTGCTGGGAACAGTCGGTGTGAAGTGAGCTGGAGACGTGGGTGGTGGGGGGCGGGGAGTGGGTGCAGTCAGTCCGGGAAGGGGGGGTGTGTCCAGTGGCCTGGGGGTGTGTGGAGAGGGGGGATCCGAGAAAGAGGCAGAGGGGATGGGGGGACAATCAAAACGGTTGAAATAAACGTTTAGTTCATCCGCCCAGCGCTGATCTCCATCAGATGTCCCTCTGGTGTTCTGACCAAATGCTGAGATGTTCTTCAGACCTCTCCACACATCCCGCACGTTGTTCTGGGCCAGCTGCTCCTCCATTTTCTTCCCGTAATCCTTCTTGGCCCGACGAATCCTCCACTGAAGCTCCCGCTGGACCCTCTTCTGCTCCTCTCTGTCCCCTGAGTTGAAAGCCCTCTTCTTCTGGTTCAGGAGGTCTTTGAGCTCAGGGGTGACCCAGGGGTGGTTGTTGGAGAAGCACCGTACCCTCCAGGTTGGCACAGTGCTCTCCACGCAGAAGTTGATGTAGTCCATGATGCAGTGGGTCAGGCCATTGATGTCATCTCCATAAGAGCTGCTGAACATGTTCCAGTCTGTGGTCTGGAAACAGTCCCTCAAACTCTCATTGGCCTCTTCAGTCCACAGCTTCACAGACAGCTTCCGCGCAGGTCCTCTTCGCACCTTTGGTGTGTATTGCGGGAGCAGTTTGACGAGGTTGTGGTCTGAGTGTCCAAGCGGGGGGAGGGGGACGGAGGTGTAAGCGTCTTTGATGTTCGCATACAGGAGGTCCAGAGTCCTATTGTCTCTCGTGGGGCACGTGACGTACTGTGTGTAAGTGGGGAGAATGGCGGACAGGGAGACGTGGTTGTAGTTCCCGCTGATTAAAACCAGGGCTCTGGGATGCCGGGTCTGCATCAGCGCTACGCTGTTGTGGAGTTGTTCACAGGCCGCCGTCGCATCGGCGGAAGGGGGATATACACACACAATACGTGATCACGTGT
The DNA here is from genome assembly GCA_029959045.1 of Taenioides sp. WSHXM2023. NCBI lineage: Eukaryota > Metazoa > Chordata > Actinopteri > Gobiiformes > Gobiidae > Taenioides > Taenioides sp. WSHXM2023. The sequence continues at coordinate 32,035,329 of CM057100.1, forward strand.
GAGAATTCCCTCGGCAGGTAATACGGCCGCATGCCCACTGCGAGCAACTCAATGTCCGGGGTACACAGCTGTTGTTTGACGTACACGTTAGCCGGGTGGCACCACCGCTCATTCACAAACACCGCCAGCCCGCCTCCCTTCTTCTTACCGCTCCTAGTGGCAGTTCTGTCCGCCCGCTTCAGTGTAAATCCGTCCTGGTTAATCACAGAGTCCGATATGTGTTCATTCAGCCACGTCTCCATAAAACACATCATGCTGCAGTCCCGGTACTCCCGCTGATGCCGGGTCAGTGCGGTGAGCTCCTCGGTCTTGTTGGAGATGGAGCGGACGTTACCCATAACCACCGAAGGCAGATACGGTCCCTTAACAAGGTAAATTCTTCTATCATTAACGGTTCACATAACATACATTACGAGTATGATTAAAACCTTATGTATGTATAGGTAATAAGGCTTATATATTTATATTATTGATAGTACACAGCAGTGACAACACATTTCTTTATTGCATTACTTTTGACTACAACATCATGTAAAACAATACAAAAGTTGGTAAGATGGTCGACACTTTTCGTGCTTGTATGAATTAATTAGTTATCGTCATAACCCAAAGTTTCGGCAATTGCACACCATGCCTTCTCTTTTCTTAAGTGGTCCTTGTAGAATTGATGTCTGACATTGTAAATTATGTTATATTTCTCCACTTTGATGATTAACTTTTCGTCGTCTATCATTAATCTTTCCTTGGATGCAATGCGCGTTGTTTACGTCATTGTCTTGACTTTAGTTAACGTATTTTGAAAGCGTATCGGAAGTCTCCAGGCTTTTTCCCCTGATAAAAAGCCTGGAGACACTTTGTTGACGCTGCAAAATTAGAACTCCGACCTATGTTGAGCAGTGCATAGCGTCATGACGGCCACTGGACACGCGTATGACACTGCTGGTGTAAATTGCCCGAACGGTTAAAATGGAAAACCACACCTGCGCATGTGCTGCTCATATACTGTGCTGCTGCACTTACGCGCTGTTACGCTTTGGTGTAATTTGGGGGATATGGTGTGTCCTGTGCTCTGACTAGACTGAAGAGCTGCACACAGAGGAGTAGAGCAGAGACTCAGCCTGTCAGAGTGTGTCTGAAGTGGCTTTATGAAGTGGGAATTGTCGTCACCTCCTCCACTCCCCGCTCTGGCTTTCATGAATAATCTATATGAAGCATGAATGGAGGCCTGTGGGCATGGGGCCTGGCCATGTCCTTGGAGGAGATAGCTTTCAGAACACTCTGCACACAATGCCTTTGGCTTTGCGCTTGGTCCAAGACAACCATGTAGCAAACTGCACTGTCTTTTTAATACTACAGCCTCTTCAAGCAGCTAACAGAGTGTGCTCCTCTAACACTGTAGGCCCCTCAGAGCATAGCCACTGCTGGCACCACCACACTGAAATTCTGATATTTTAGAAACAGTGCTCAAACTTCATGACTTTTGTTGATAAAAATAAATTACTTAATTCTTTAATTGATTTCTGCAAAATCAATGTGTGATGCACTAAAGTTCAAAATGTTCAAAATGATACATGACCAATGAGCTCCTTCACTGCACGTGTCACTGAAATAAACAAATCTGATTGGACAGCCATGTTGAGCCCAGCTAAAGGCATGACGAGGGCGTGGGGACCAGACCAATGTCCCTCTGTATACAAAAAATACAGGGATATTCTGGATTTGCCAGGCAAGAGTAAGGCAGGAATATACAGTATATATATTTTTTCTCACACATAAAAACTAAATTCTGCTGTTTTAGAATATTATTGCTCTGATAATATAATCATAAATAATTCCTCCATGATTGTAAGTTATATATTTTCTTTAATATTTTTTTAATAAATTATTATTATGTTATCCAATACAATTTATGAGTTTTGTGTGCATGTGGTCTTTTTGGTCTAACAAACATGCAGGCTACTACTCTACTGTTCTCTCAGCATCTTATTAAAGACATTACATTTATGGATAAGGCCCATTGTTGTTATTCAGTGCTTGTTCCCTACAGATACAATCATATTAGAGCAAAAACTAACTCTGCTTTATTGTAATGCAGTACAGACATTTCCTTCAGTGCCATATCTGATATTTTCACATGCTTTTCTTATGCCATTAGTTGAACAGAGGGCTCTTTAGAACAATGCATTTCATATAGTTTCCCTCTCTTCACATTTTACACACAGTTCATTCAGCTGATTGGTCCATGATATAGCCTTCCTTTGACATGTTTGTGAGGATTGCTTTAACTGTGCATGCTCTACTAACTGTGACACACACTGTGAGCCTGTTTCTGTTCTGTGCAGCCTGGAGACTTGATGAAGCTTCTATTTGGCCTACAACAAACTGGAGGCACGTTACTTTAATGCAGCTGTTTACTCTATGCATAAATCACACTCATTTAAGAGCTCCTAACTGCCTGTACACCGCTCTGTGCAAGAGGGGCCAGCCATGAATCACCACGGGGCCCAGGCTGTGTGTCCGTAAGTGTGTGTGTGTACGTTTGTATGTGCATACGTGTGTGTGGGCATGTGTGTGTGCATGTGTGTGTTCATATGTGTGTGTGTGTAAGAGAGGCTGCTGGCATTGGGTCACGTCTGATTTGCATGTTGTTTATGAGCCGTGTTTATGTGCAGCAGATTTAAGGCGGTGATAAGCCTTCTCTTATCTCCTCTCTGAGCATCTCACTGATCTGCTCCAGTGGAATACAGCACTTCACCACCAGGCCCACCGTGTGAACAAGCAGAGCCGGCACAGATCGAAGAACAGCTAAAACCAATGTCATTTCAGATATGTCCACGCTGATTGTCTTTAATCATCTACAGAAAAGCATTCCTTTAGGAGGGTATACTAACTGTACCCATTTTCCCTATGTATTTGAGCAATGTTTTTGCTAGATATATTGTATAAGCAGCTCAAAATAAGTTTGTTGTGTACAGCCTTCATCTAATTATAAAATGCTTTATTGTCCAAGTGTCAGGAAGTTCATGGTTAGCATGCTAGTTTTTGTTAGCTTAACCATGATAGCAAAACGCTCTGGTCTCTAAGAGTTGTGAAACAAACTTGCGGTAAGTAATTAGGATGCTTCGAATGCACAAGGAAAATGAGGACCCTGCAAACTATTTTAAATGCAAGTAAGTACTTCAAAAAATACAAAATGACTCAGAAAATGATTTGAACATACTAATGTCAACCTAAGGCTTTTGTTACTTGGCTTTTGTGCACTGTTCTGTGGTACATCCTGCATAAACATGTGCAGAGGCAGCTGTTCCACATGTGCAGCCTGAGGGGTAACTGTCACAGAGCACCTTCTCTGTAAGTGAAGAGAGAGACAGAATTAGATAGTTACAAATAGTTGCTCACCTCTCTAACCCCCCCCCCCCCCCCACTGCCAATCCACTCTGAAAAGGATCAGATATTTAGGGGAAAAACTGAAACCATGATTTGAATCAATGACTTCTGTAAAGTCAGGTAAGCCTGTAGAGAGAGACCACACTCACAGAGACAGCCTGTGACTACAGCACCCAGGGACCCAGCTCCAGATCTGGAGCCAGGCTTTAGCTGGAGAATCTACCAGCATGTTTTGGCAATGGAGGACTGAGGAATTTGAGGTGTAATTGAATGTGGAATTCTGCCTGTCATGTGAATTTTTAATGTTGATTTGAGGTTGTAATGTGACTATATTGAGTCTGCAAACAATATTAATAGCCAGTTATAATGCACAGCAAATTCGCCAGTGTTAAATTAACTCTGACAGTGTCAATTTTAACACTTTAAAAGTGTGTATATGTATCGAGTTAAGCGTTAAATTTTCAGTGTTAAATTTACACTTTTGAAAGTGTAAAATATTTTACACTGACCTAGTGTTTTTTTTAACACTCACAGTGTCAAAAACAACACTCCCTAGTGTCTACACTGATAAGTGCTGAAGGATTCTACACGAGAGTTAGTGTTACAAAATTAACACTGTAATATTTACACAAACAAACTCGTGCTAATCCCTGAAGCTTTCCAATGGTGGATTGTGGAGGTACCAGGAGAAGAAACCAGGGGCAGCCATATTGAGTCCCAAACTAGACATTGGGTAATGACAATAGAACAAATTAAGATTTGTTAAAAGTCCCACAGTGGAAAATAATCACACAAAATAGATGATTTACACTTACCACTCAGTACAGTATTGTGTAGAACGAAGGTCTTAAAATGATGATCTACGTGAATATATAAATATGATCAATAAAAAGCTAAAAAAAAAAAAAAAGATTTGTGTCAATGTAAATACTTAAATAAATTATTCAAGAACCCTCCCTCAAGAGCAGTTATGAACTTCACTTGAGCCTTTTTGAGAGGGAACCTCCTGTAATCAATAATAATAACAATATTAATCAAAACAAAATGCTTTTTACACCAAAAACTTTGTAAGCACAAGTTCATTTACCCTCAAATTTCTGCATGTCTGCCAGAAGTGTTCACTTTCTTTTTGTACCACTAGATACCTCACCTGCTTTAAAATGCAAGGAGTTCAACTTAAACATCATCATAATAAGGACTAACAAGCAAGGTAAAACATCAATTACACAAAATTACTTACATTTGTCATTATGCTCCAAAATTGCCCTTCCACTTGCTATCTGTGTCTGGAAAAATCCTTAAATAATAAACAATGAAGATATAGTAAGTTTAAATTAATATAAATAAATTGCCTACCATGGTTTGCTTTGATGGTGTTGATAGGCACCTGCAGTAATGTACAGAATAAATTATATATATGGCAAATGAACTTTTGAACATCACCAAAACTGTGTTAACACGTTCACTTTATATTAACTGGAAATGGTTCATAAAGAAGCATAAAAGCATGCAGTATGACAATAATTATTGATGAATATGTACCAAGACTACTACAGACATTACCTGCATAAAATCCTGTGCCACTGTGAGGTTATTCAGTCTTCACCATATTTCAGCATTTACCTGTTATACACAAGAACAGAAAAAGTGAGATGCCTGTCAAACACTGATATAACTTTGATTAGCAGGTGCCATAGAGACAGAACACAGCCCCAGCTTTAGCCTAACTGAGCTAACCAGGACTAGACTATGCCACATGTGCTAGTACAGTTTACCTCGGGAATATCGTCTCTCTACGGTCCATTTGCCCTGGTGCTGCCCGGTCAAACCCGCACTCGTCCGGTCCGCACTCTCACAGCTCTTGGAACAGCCGCTACCCGCTCATTTCTCAAGAATCGGCACGCCAGCTAACCATGTCCACGCTTAAAAATCCGCTCATATCTGAGACATTATGACTTTTTTCTTAAAGATTTGGGTCAGTCTGGCGGGGACTTCCCGCCCACACGGTGTTAAAGACTCACTGTGAGCCGCTCATTCCTCCGGAGCTGGAGCCTGATATCGGCTCTGCGCGCGCTTGAGGAGCCGCTCTCGCCCAACACAGGATCAGTCCCGTGGGCCCGTGTAAGACCGGGCTTGGTACCATGGGGCTTCCCACACGTTGCAGACCTCGGTACAAACTCCCTGCGCCACTGTGGTTCACCTGCGGCCTGTAAAAGGCACACACCCCCTCACTAACCAGCGGCTAACAGGACGCAGCAAATGTTAGCGGCTAGCGGCTTTTAGCTTAATCGGTTTCACTCATTGCACGAGGGATTTCCTCATTGCCGTTGTATAAAGTCCTAAAACCCCAGTATTAAAATTATTAAGCAGAAATGTTGAAAATATGACCGTTCTCCCTGAGCTCTGTCCTCTGCTCCGGTCACCACTCGGCTCTGGGCTCCAGCTCCTACAAACAGGGAGCTTCTCCGCAGCCTGTCCCGCCTGTCCCTGTCCCTGTTCGTCCGTCACTTGAGGATTTCCTTTAGCAGCTGTAGCTGAGAAATAGTATAAAAGGACCGCGTTTTTCACTGTGTTTTTCTGTACAGACTGTACAGTACAGTTTGATACAAACTTGTGAGCAATAGTAACAATTATTAAAAAAAAGTTAACCTTTTGAACATTTCCTGTCATTTTATGCAGAGACCATGTAGCAAACTCGTTTAATTCTGACAGTTTAACTGTCTAAAATGCAGTATTTGAAAAAGCAGACCTTACCGAAGCGAGCAGAAAAATGGCAGCCGTGCAGCTGCTCCTTCTTCAAACTCCGGAACTGAAGGGTGGGGTCAAGTTTAGCACTGACAGTGTAGGCAGAGTTTAACACGCAAAATCCACACTAACACTTACACTAACTTACTGTGGTAGTGTTAATTCTATGTAATTCAGTGGTAAATTAACACTGGGTAGTGTTAAATACAAGTTACACTGGAATATTAACACTGGCGGATTTGCTGTGTGGTTAGAACAACACTTGACATTTCAGGAGCAGCTTTGATAAAAGCTATCTTTAAGTAATGTCTAAAAGTATTGTCAGTGCCCAAATATTGGCATTGGTGCTGGATCCGAAAACACCAGATCTGTGCATGCCTGCTCACCACACAGATCTCACACATGGTTTAAATGCAAACGAGACACTAAACCATATTTTATGTAGTCTTAATGTACTTGTTTTAAAGCACACGGCACTACTTAACTGTAATAGTGATAGAATGGACATTGTTTTAGAGCTTTGGACCTAGAGAGGGCAGCTGATTGAGCTCCTTCAGGTTGGCCTATGGTAAGGGCCCTGTTGGTTTTTGGTTTGGTGGAGGAAACCAAAGCACCCATAGGAAATGCTCCCAGACATGGGAATACTCCACACAGAGAGGCCAAAGTGTTTAGTGATTCCACTGTAGATTAGACTAGCTGCTTGGCTCCTGGTTGTGTGGGCTGAGCACCGGATTTTATTTCTATTTATTGAGCCTTTATTTACACATTATTGAGTTGGTCTTTTCAATAACAGCCTGGCAGTCATAAAGCGCAGGATTGAATCATTCTTATTTTTAATTCATTAGAGCTGTTACTGGAGCCATGATAGAAAATTAGATAGATTGCATAGCCCTCCCACTCTTCACACCCAGCGTCTAAACACTGTGTGACTGCATGCTAACTGCACATCAGATGCATATAGGATGTCGCCCTGTCTACGATGCTTTACAGGGAGAGCATATGGAGCAGAGCAGACTGAGTGTCCTGCACCAGCCCACAGAGCCCATTCACATGACAACGCTGCCTCATGTGCCTGTGCGCCGGAGACTGTACAGAGGTGTTAAACATGAGGTGTGAAAATCTGCCTAATAGCCCAGCAAACCAACAAACTGCCCTGAGAGCCGCTGGTGCTAGCAACACAGCATGGGACACCATCTCCCTGTGGGAAACTTCTGATACAACTTCTCAATAATAATCATGCATTGGTTTTATATATGGTGGGAAAGCCATTTTATATTGCATTAATCAGAATCCACACATGATAATGCCCACATAGATGCTCTGGGGCTGATGGGTAGAGATACTGCTGCAGTTCTATGGAATCTCCAAACACCACTAACTCATAAGAGTCTCTGTCACTGGAGATTTTATACATCTACAGCCCCTTTTTCACCTATGCTTTACTCTATACTTGGGTGTAGCAGCTTTTGGGTAATTTCTAGTGACCCAACTTTATCAGTACCAGATGCTTTTTAGAACCAGGTGAGCCAATGTTCTAGAAGGACTAGCTTGTGCTAAACAGACTACTAGTCACCCATATGGAAAAGATTTATTAAAAATGCATATGAATATTATCTGTTCTTAAATAATTTTATATTGTTTTTATATGATAGAAAAAATGACATATACAAATTTCAAAAGAATGATATATTTCCAGTCATCTATGTATGTTATACATGTTATATAACTTCTTATATATATAACTACAACTTCTTATACTTTTTCATTATGAAAAATATAATTAAGTTATACTTCCACTTTTATATTATTTGTCATGCATTTTTTGAGTAATTTATCTCATATATAAAGCAGCCCCTTATTTTTTTATTTTTTTTTTTTTACAGATTTAAACAACTTTGTGTACTAGTTCAAAAACAACAGTAAAATGAATGATCACAGAAGTATTTTGTTTATTACATTGCAATTAAAACTTACATATTTACAAGATGTCTTGTATCACACTTATTTAGTAGTTCACTAACAATAATGTGTTTTGATTGGCACACAAACAACAGGACCAGACTCACAATCAATGTAAACACATGGTCTTAGAATGTCATTGCTATCAATAGCCCTGTCAATACCTGCTGGAAAATGAACTGTCTTCATAAAGGTTACTGATGTTTTTACAGTTTGTCCTCTAACCAATTTTTGCATGGTGCAATGTCCCAACTTGCCAACTGCATACAAATTGTCTTGGTCATTACTGATAGAGACAAAGTATGAAATCTTGAATATTTGTCCATCTTTCAAAATAACAACTGAGTTATTACGTTTCTTTGTTTTTGTGTATGTTCGGCTATGAATCACCTCTCCATTAACTATAATTCTGTTGTATAACCGAACATTAGAGGTTGAGGTTACATTCAGCCCACCATGCAATACATGCACATCATTTTCAGACACTTGTCTTATCTTTTGGCACCCCAAGAGTGGCAGCAGTTCGAACTCTGTGCTTGGTTGAATTAATTTCTTTGAAGAATAAAAGCATTTCAGGTGACATATTATTTAAGCCATAAGCATGAACTATTTGTGGTAGTGCACGGGACCAAGCCACTTTTTTACAAATCTGCTGAGGAACTGCATTGCTGCTCTTTATTTGCCTGAGCAAATATCCATTGTAGTTCTCAAACATAAATGCTGACTGAGCCCAGAGAGGACCCAAGTTCTCAACACTTTTGGCTAAATGTAGAAGTGAGTGAACATTAAAGGTCACTTGGTCATCACCATAATAAATCTGTACAGATCTAACAAAAAGATCAAGAGCTTCATGAGCATGATCAATATCTGTTTGGCTTATGTGTGAGCCCAACAAAATACTTATGCCCTCTACAAGCAATGCCCAATGGCAAAGATACTTGTATGGAAGGACACCCTTAAGAACTGGCAAACTAAAAAATAAAAGCCAATTCTGCCATTCATGTGCCTTCCAAAACTTTCTGTCAACAATAGAACGTGGACTTCGTGAAAAAGAGCTGGGGGGCTTGATTTCTAGCAGCCTTCCATCCACTCTAGCTGTGTTTAAACCAATATACCAGGGTTGACTGGAGTATTTGGAATCAAACCATAAAGTGCACATTTGTCTACAAACCCCCAATAAAACACAGTGCATATAATCTGGGACCATACCTTTGATTAGGTCAAAATGTGGCAAGTTTACTATAGCTGAAGGGCCTTTCACACCTAAAACAGTTTGTCCATTGTTTTTGACTATTTCACCTAGTTTTACTGTAGTGCCACATTCTCTCAGTTCATGCATGTCCTCTGTTGAAGGATATACTCTTACAGTTCCATTACCTTTTCTAATCTGTACACCTGGATGAAGACATTGATTACAACCATATTCTCCATTGAACTGTTTGAAATTTTGCAATAAAGGATGTGCTACAGCATCACATATGGCACACAGTACATATACTTTTGCACTTTTAACAGATTTATCTGCTGGATTTTGCCAAGTAAGACCTGTTTGAGCAAGTTCTTTACACTCTTGTACAAAGGGTTTTAGAAAGCTGGTCACTGTTGGTTTAGATGATCCAAACCACAGGGCACACAATAAAACATTGATTTTGATGCATGCTCTTATTTCCTACTGTTTCTGTAACTTGCGTTGTGACACTGCAATTTCCCCATTGTGGGACAAATAAAGGATTATCTTATCTTATCTTATCTTATTAGCATCTCTTTCCTCAGGAGGCAACTCATTAACAGAGCAAAGTAATGGCCAGATGCTAAATCTGGATGACTGAAATACAGGTACTCCATCACAATTAACAGACAGAGAAACGGTGTCACACATTGATTTTAGTTGTTTGTACAACTTTCCATCGTAAATATCAGTGATAATGTCACTTGGAGTACAACTGTTATACACAATCGGTTGACTTTCTAATAGGTTTTTGAGCTGATTCTTTAAAGGTAAATAAATGAAGAAATTTCCCATCTCCATGCTCTGACTTGCAGTCTGGACTGACAAGCAAATGTGACATTTTAATTCACTGTCCTTTAATTTTGTTAAACCAATGTAGGAGCTGCATACACCACAATAGTGATGGTATTCTGACTGTACCACAAAGTTCTTAAAAGCTTTCTCCAGCATGTACTTGCTAGACGGGATGGGCTGTGGATCCTGGCTGCATAGCTGCAATAGCTTCAATAAGTCCTCCATCAAAGCCCCCGTCACATTGTGCTTCAGAGAGAAGGCGAGAATATTTAGCCAGGAAGCATCTGGTACAGGTCCTTTGGTATTCTGTGAAAAAAAAAAAAAAAAAACATAAAAAGCTATTAGGGTTATATAATGTGATGCATAAACAAGTAAGTATGAACAAAAAACTGTAATAAAATCTGTCTTTAAAACAGTAAACTGTTATGTAATTAGTTTGTCATATAGTTCAATGTTTTTTATTATAATTAATTGTATTCTCATCTGTCCAACAGCCCCTACAACTGAAACCAGTGAAGTACAGCAACTTTATTACATACAAGACTAAAGTATTTTTATAATGATACGATATATAACAAAACGCAGCAGGCCCAGCTATTGCTTTGGAAAAATAAATAAATAAAAATAATAATAATACATGCCATGTGTTGGGAGTTTCTCACATGTAAGTCTACTGACTATAAGATTAATAGGTTTTGCTGTATTAGATTATTAGTCTTAACATATGGACTGAGCTTAGAACTATTAAACCTTGTTGTTCAATTTCCGAATGTATTTTACTGAAATATACTGTTTGTAGTTAAATATAGTTTAATGCCTGTACTTCAGAAAAGTCCAACTCCCCTGGTGCTGAAAGATGTGTCAACTGGTCATCATAATGATATAAAAGAACCAGTCATCACCAACCCTGTCGTTTGTACATAATAACTCAAAATTTCACACAAAATGTTGTAGGCTATACCTGCTCTTTAGTTGAGGGAAACTCTCTTGTTGTGGGAGGGCAGGATATCGGATCATGATTATGCTAAAATGAAAATGGTTTTCAATGTCATTAGAACATTTGGACATAATATTTCTAAAAAACATATAAAAATAAATGCTGTAAACCTGTATTTCAGACAGCTGACACTCCCCTGATGCTTGAAGGTGTGACAAATGATCATCATAATGCTAAAAAGAAATAAATTATCATTGTAATTTAAGGGGAGACACTACAGGCAAAACCCATTTATTTCCATTTTCTCTTTTTTGGTCAGTTTTCTCTCTTAATATATAGATTTTTATGTGAAAACAAGCTAAAATGTCCAATCTGTTCCTAAAAATGTTTTATTCTCTGATTTAAAACACTTCCTCCACAGAGTTCTATGGGACATTGTAACTTCAAAGAGCGTTTCTCAAAATGCATTTTACTTTACGGTGGGATCAGTATCATCCCCTAAATTAGCATTACACAAACCAAATTTTACATTCAAGATTTTGAAGGTTTTTTACAGAAGGATTTGTTCAGATCTAATTCTAAACCTGTTTTAGTCAAGTTTGAAGTCCCAAACAATTTATCAAAATTAGATTTTTTTTTGTGCTAATTTTTAGTCAGATCTGTTTTACTAAAAACAAAATAAGATATTCCAAAACTCCTCTGTAAAAACCTTTGTGTGTAAAATGTCAACAAAATAAATCAGTACATTTGAAACTGGCTCTGTCCATTTTTCTAATTTTGCTGAGCCCGTTTTGTGCAATTTTGGTCTTTTTTCATATAAAATGCCTTATTTCTGTATGAAAACATGATGTGATGTTATACATTTTTTTCTTACATTTATGTGAGTCAACAACAGGAGAAGTTTCAAATTGATAGCGTTATTTTCTTTCCCCTATTCACCTGCAGTCTTGCCTTAAACATGTAGATAATAATTTGAAAATATCACATAAAATGTATACCTGAAATTCAGATAATGGAAGGTCTCCTGATGCTTGAAAATGTGACAGCTGGTCATCAGAATGCTAAAAAGAAATCAATAAAGCATCATAATTACAACCAATTTAAATAATAATTTTAAAATCTCACATGGAATGTTCTTTACCTGTACATCAGAGGGCAACTCCCCTGGTGCTAGAAGATGTGACAAAAGGTCATCATAATGCTATAAAGAAACCAGTCATCACCAACCCTGTTATTTGTACATAATAACAAAAAGTTTCACATAAAATATTGAATGCTATACCCGCACTTCAGATGAGGGAAACTCTCTTGTTGTGGGAGGGCAGGATATCTGATCATCATTTTGCTAAAATAAAAATGGTTTTCAATGTTATTAGAACAGTTAGACATAGCAATTAAAAAAAAAAATCACATAAAATGCTGTAAATCTGTATTTCAGACGGCTGACACTCCCCTGATGTTTGAATGTGTGATCACTGGTCATCAAAATGCTAAAAAGAAATCAATAAGGCATTGTAATTATACCACATTTATATAATAATTTGAAAATGTCACATGGAATGTCCTTTACCTGTACTTCAGAGGGCAACTCCCCTGGTGCTGAAATATGTGACAAAGGGTCATCATTATCCTAAAAATAAAGAAGTAATTATTTGAATGTTAATTTCAACATATAAATGAGAAAATATGTATTTCTATTTTCTTTTGCTTCGTTTTTTACATACATTGCAAGTTGCCTTTTTTGAAGAATTGTCTTGCAATTGTAAGAAACACTCTTTTATTTTTCTATAGGAAAAGAATACATATTAACATTAAAAATCTCCCATCAATCCAGCTAATAACATTTCAAATGCGGGTACAGGTTACAGGATTAGCATGCTACAATATTATTAGCATAACAAATGTCCATCACTAGCCTATATTTGTATACATTCAGCTCACCTTTTTTCCACCTTGTCCGAGTACGTTGTGGAATGTTTCGATCCCCCTCTTGACAGTTATACTGGCAATATAATTTTCGCTTTGGCATTTTCAAGTTTGTGTCACAAAGTAATGTCTATGCATGCCGCCAAGTGAACAACATCAACGTCAGTGATACCGGAAGAACACAGCAGAGTACCTTACAACAGTAAATGTGATTGGTTGATTTGAATTTCTGAGCGGGACCTTATTGCCCATAAGCCAATGAGACGCTAGGTCTTGCAGTTACATACAGCTCGTCTTGCGCCCAAGGCAGGAATTTAAGCTAACTTAAGTTATGAGCACTGACTCTTCTTTAAGGTAAGAAATATTCCAATTTACTAACCTACTTTTTAATTTTGTAGGTCACGTCGTTTTCCTAATAATTTCTAATTACCCTAATGCTACTGATAGCTACCGATTAGCTTACTGTTAGCTCAAGATCACATGTGCGTCTTTCTAATAATAATGATTTGTGTAGAGGTTTTAAATTTCAACTGTGGATAAAAGATATAACTCCATGACAAATCAAATGTGTTCAACTGTTCTTTAATGTTTCTGTCTATAAAATGTTGTAAAACAGTTAACGTTAATATAGTTTATATGAGCAGTGGTAATTTTTCAACAGTGTAAATGACTAGGAATCCATTTATTGTCAATATTTAAAAACATGTTTTTTGTTACCAAACTTATCATTAATACATAACCCTAAAGGTAACTTAACATGTTTTTTTCTCTTCTGGTAATTAACAAAAACGGTCTAAAATAACTTTATAAAATTAAAACGCAATTTCGTCCATGTAAAAGTCATTACAATTATTGTAGGACATTACAGAAATTTCTAGTACACACAGTGTAAATTAGTTGATGGCATTTCTAGTTTGTTAGAAGATACATAGAAGGAAAGTATGACTTTTTTTTGAGGAAAAATTTAATTTTATTCCATTTATTGTCCTAGTTTTAACCAATAGGAGGGATTATACTTAAAACGGTTTTCTTTACATTACCGGTAATAATTTAGGGTTATTGATTACCATTAGTGTTATTTTTTCCCCAGAATGTCAAGAAGATTTGCAGTTGTGGAATGGAAAAATGGAGAGGATGCTGGGAAATTTAGTGAAGTAAAGACTGAAGCAATCCGCTTCTATGATGATTCAAAATTTGATGGCTCTGGATACCCGCAGTCGGAGTACTCTGCAGTGGTTGAGTGGCAAAAGGGCAAAAAAACCAAGCACGGTTGGCCAGCATACAGTGCTTTCATCAGATATGTTAGCAGTAAGTAGATTTCTATTTACCAATAGCTGTGGTTTCATGCACACTCGAAGAATGTCTAAAGGGGATACATTTTTATGTATACATTTATTTTGATTTCAGATAACCGGTTTTACACGAGTGCTAAATTGAGAGAGTTCCTGAACATCGACTCAATTGTCAAACCCCGGCCTAAAAAAAGACCTTCAAATCCACCCTTGAGATATACAGAGTCTGACTCGGAAACTGATATAGAGATTGAAAAGGTAAAAACGTTTTTTATACACATATTCCTATGGCAGTATGCCAGAATGTGAGATTTTTATTGATTGGATTTGTCAGATTTGTAAATCCAATCCAGTAAATCTAGAGACTGTAGAGTTTTACTTGGAGAATCCAAACTGTCTGACATTTTCCAAGCTATAATCTTATGAGAAACGGAGAACCTGGAGTCTCATCATGACTGAGGGCCTGGAATGACTTGGTGTAAGTCATTCCAGGCCAATGCCTGGAATGACTTACACCAGTGACATGTGCTAAAGGGTTATTAACACATGCAAAATGGTCTTTAGTGAACTTTAAGTTGTTACATTATTACTTAAGCATTGAATTTAACATTTGAACATGAACCTAAAATAGTATTTCGAATGTAGTTATTTTAACATGGTATAGTATTCTAATGGAGCCTATTTGCAAATAGAAATACATTTAATGTTGTAATTGGAAAGATGTGCTCTACATTGAAATTATGTAAAAAATGTGATTTCCTCTCACAGAGCCAAAGTAAAAAAATGACCACTTCACAGAAAAATGTTGCCAAAAAGGTTATTGAGAATTACGAACAACTCTCAAACCCAAGTCAAAGTCAAAACAAAATCCTGCACTTGGAGGAGGAAAATACACGGTTAAGAAACGAAAACGAAAGACTAAAAAGTTAATTAGAGGTAAGTATTCCAGAGTATTCTCCAAAGCACTAATTACATATTGTGTCAGATATTGTACCTATAGCTTTTTATGTTTTATTTTCAGAGATACCAGAAATGATTGGAGAACTCAAGACTGCTCTGACTTCTCGTGGTTCCTCATCCTCAGTGAGCTCTGACGTTGAAGGAGGCCAGGCTTCACCACAGGTTTTATCTCCATGTGTTCCAAAGCCCTCTCCCTCTGCTGCACAGGCCCATGCTGAACCATCAACTGAACAGGTAGTGTAGACATATTGAAATATGGCTGAGCAATTAGATTGATTTTGGATTTGATTTGCTCTTCTCAGAATAAAAAACTGAGAACAGACAGTAAATGTCTCAGTTCATATTTCCCTAAAATTACAAATAACAGAATCTCAATATTTTTGATTAATTGCTCAGGGTTTGAAAATTGAAGTGTTTTTTTTTTTTTTTTTTTCTATTTAATCAAAATACAGGTGGAAATTACTCCTGGATCGAAGGTGTATGTGGACAGACTTGCTTGGGCTGTGGCTCAAAATGCCAATTCGGCTTCCTGCTTCATAAGAACACTACTTACAGCTGTCTTTCCCATGGATGTGCTCATTGTGAGCAACTTGCGAGGGACTTCAAGAGACTCTTCAAAGCCAGGTCGTCAAGCTCTTGATAAAAGCAAAGTTGATGCAATTTATAGTAAGTTTAACAGTAAGAACATCTCTTAACCATGTAACAAGAATTTCATAGTTTGGGCTCATCAATCTCTTTGTTTTTTTGTTATAGGGGCAACATTAGAAAAATGACCACACATTGTACCTTCACACATTGGTGCAGTCATCAATGCAAAACTTACAGAAATCAGAAGGAAGAAGAAGCAGAAAAATATGGACACTGAAACACTAATGCTGTTCGATGACAGTCAGGACTAGACTGCACTATTTGAGAGAAGTACCTCATTGTGATTTTTCTGTTTAGATTCTTGATATGTTTTAGAAGTAGAATTCATTTCAATGTTTACCACTTCAATCTGACAATTGCTTAAAAGACTGAAATTGATCCATTGGCTTTTTGAATTGGGAAATGGTGCATTTTGTAGGTTTCTGTAGCCTCTGTTAATTCTGTCCATTTAAATTTGATTTGATCTTGCTGCCTAGTCAGAAGTTATTTTTTGGTTATCTAAAAATGTTATGTTCTCAACCATTTTTGATTAAAATAAAAAAAAGAAATTTGTATAATTTGTGGGTGTTTGAATATACTAATACTGTAAGATACATATAAGTGAGAGTCCAAAATCCTTATAAAGCATTAGAAAGCTGTCAGCGCTGACCTATGCCAAACATATTAAAATCATCTAAAGTACTCATAAGTTAATTGTAAAGTACCAGTGAGATGTTTTATAAAAATTTTGATGTTCATATAAGATTTGTATACATTTTTATTAAAATACTTGGTTTGATTGTAAAGGTATAATATATTTACAAATATAAAAAAAACATATATACATTTTATAATATTTACATAGGAAGTTATAAAATCCCCTACATGATTTATGTGTTGCTTTTAGTATGAAAGTGGCCATAATCGGTCTGATTTTGTATATGACATATACTGATCTTATAAGGGTAATTATATACATTTTAAATATAAAAAGTCTAATGCTTGCATTATATAAAACATACAGTTTTTTTTTTTTCCATATGGACACTGGTGGTGGCCAGATAGGAATAAATATTGAGTTGTTGTGGCCACTATAATAAAAATCACCAGATTCTATATAGATTTAGAACATCACCCCATCACCTCCTCAGACATTCCCTTCTGACCCCATTACTTCTCACACCTCCTCTCCTTCTGACCCCATCACTACATCAGACATTCCCTTCTGACCCCATTACTTCTCACACCTCCTCTCCTTCTGACCCCATCACTACATCAGACAGTCCCTTCTGACCCATCATCTCCTCAGACAGATCTTTCTGACACAATCATCTCCTCACACCTCCTCTTGCTGCTGACCCCATCACCTCATCAGACCTCCACTCCCTTCTGACCCCATCACCTCCTCAAACTTCCAGTCCCTGGTAACCCCATTAACTCCTCACACCTCCAGTCCCTTCAGACCCATCACCTCCACACAGCTCCAGTCCCTTCTGACCTCACTCCCTCCTCAGACCTTCCCTTGCTGCTGACCCCATCACCTCCTCAGACCTCTTCTTGCTGCTGACCCCATCACCTTCTTACACCTCCAGTCCCTCCTGACATTTCCCTCTGGCTGCTCCTCATTAGCATGTATGCAAAGTGGACTTGCCAAATTAATGACAGGATCTGTTAGGCTAATGCTGTGCTTATGCTAATACGCTAGCAGCCCTGTTTTATTGGAGCTCCCTATCCACAGGGCCAGAGCTTATCATTTCAGGACAAATCAAAACACTTTGGGATAACACATAGATCTGTCTAAGCACACACTGTTCACAGCATCTATATTCCTTATGCTTCCATACCATAAGCCCCAACACCATAATGCATTTATTTTTCATGTGATTAAGTTCTTTTCAATCAGAAGAACCTAGAACCCTTCATGTCAGGCACATGATCTGTTTTAGTCTTGTCACGATACGAACGATTTCAATCTCAGTTTAGTAAGAAATTGAATCAATACTCAATACCAATTCTGATATCGTGATAATAGTAAAAAACACATGGAATGTGATTTTCAATTTTAAAACAGTACATTTATATATTTCCATGTGGCCTCTGTGTAATCCCTCAGTTGTCCAGGTAGGTTTCATAGTAGTCCATGGGTGTATACTAATCTATATGCTCTTATACTTGTTCTGATACAGCTCAAGATCATTCTAAAGCTATTCAGGAAAGGTTAATTGACACATGTGGAGCATGAGATAAGAGATAATAAAGATAAATAACATTTCTGCAGAATTGAGTGACACAAATCTGAGGTATGATAAACAATTTTATCAAATATGGACAGGGCAATGTCTTAGGTCTCAACAAAAGGATGCCACCTCTTTAAATGGAAATAACATTTTTCCATTAATTTTTTAGAAACCCTGAAAATCAGAGTGAAATAATGGTGTGGCAGGCTAGTCCATTTTTCCAAAATTTAATTTCTGCAACTCAGAATGCTTCTCAGTATCTTTTGTGGTGCCCACGTGCTTGTATGCATGTTTAACAATGTCGTGGCATGCTCCTAATGAGACAGCGGTTGGTGTCTTGTAGGATGTCCTCCCAGATCTGCGTTAGGGCATTACTGACCTCCTGTAGAGTCTGAGGAACAACCTGGCGGCGTCTGATGGACCCAAATATAATGTCCCAGAAATGTCCTATCGAGTTTCAGTCAGGTGATTGTGAGGGCCATCAGCTGGTGATCAGTCAGGTGATCAGTTCATCAATCATCAATCCCTTCATCCTCCAGGTACTGCCTGCATACTCTTGCCACATGAGGCCTG
Source organism: Taenioides sp. WSHXM2023 (assembly GCA_029959045.1). NCBI lineage: Eukaryota > Metazoa > Chordata > Actinopteri > Gobiiformes > Gobiidae > Taenioides > Taenioides sp. WSHXM2023. Next base: position 32,053,995 of record CM057100.1, read on the forward strand.
GCATTGTGCATCTGGAGGAACCCAGGACCTACTGCACCAGCGCAGAGTCTGACAATGGGTTCAAGGATTTCATCCTGATACCTAATGGCAGTCAGACTGCCGTTTTCTAGCCAGCAGAGGTCTGTGCGTCCATCCATTGATATGCCTCTCAAGACCTTCACTGACCCACCACCAAACCACTCATGCTGAATCATATTGCAGCCAGTATAGCGTTCTCCTTGTCTTCTCCAGACTCTTTCACATCTATCACAGATGCTCAGAGTGAATCTGCTCTCATCTGGGAAAAGCACAGGGCACCGGTGAGTAACTTTTTAAAGTCATTTAAAGTCATTTTTAAAGTAATTTAACTAGCCAATTCTGGTGTCATCTAGCAAATGCCAATGGAGCTCCACAGTGCTGGGCAGTGAGGACAGGGCCCACTCCAGGACGTCTCGCCCTCAAAACACCTTCATGAAGTCTGTTTCTGATTGTTTGGGCAGAGACATTCACACCAGTGGACTGTTGGAGGTCAATCTGTAGGGCTAGGGTCCAGATATGGTTCCTGCTGATGGGTTGAGGACCTTCTATGGCCCTGTCCAGTAACTGCCTGTCTCCTGAAATCTCCTCCATGTTCTGGAGATTGCGCTGGGAGAAACATTAAATCTCCTTGCAATGGCACGTCCGGATATGCAAGCTGCACTTCTTAGTTGGTCAAAATCCCAAAATGTTAAATTAAAAATGTAAGATAAAAATGTTAAAAAGTTTAACAGCTCAGTCAGCCACAAGAGCAACCAACCACGATCATATATAGCGCAAACTGAATCTTGATTTGTCAGAAAAGCCCCAAATAGACTAGAGTATTACCACAATTTCTTCACAAATCAACAAAACTTTTATTTTCAGTATGTACTCGAGAAGCTGCACTGATGATGAATGGGGGCTAGAGGCATCAGCAGGTTCAAGGATGAGTTCTTGTGGTTTGGACTTGAAAGTTGCTCTTTGGGTCTCAGGGGGGTCTCGTCCTGGTTGTCTAGCCCTCTGGAGAGCCCTGTGTGCAGGCTGAGGTCAGGACAAGGGGACCAGAAGCTGGAGCTGTGAGGGCCGGGGCAAAGGTTGAAAACATCTGCAACTAAAAGGGAAGTTTTACCAAGACAAACAACCACAAGGTCATGTCCAGATAGTATGCTGCTATAATAAGCTGGGTATAGACAAACAAACTGCATGTGATGTTAGCGGGGTTGTCAAATGTAACAAAAATGAATCCATCCAAAAACTAATATCAAAACTAGATATTAATTTGAGCAGGTATTGATACTAAAAGCAGTTCTATTGACAGGACAGAAATTAACCTTTCCTGAATCGTTTAATAGCTGTTGCTCCTCCATGTCGAGAGGAGAAGGAGGAGCTACAAGGTGGCTCGGACATCTGTTCCGGACACCTCCCTGGGGCACCTCGAGATCCAACTGGAAGAGCTGGAAGAAGTTGTAACAGTTCACCTGTTCTCGCAGTTGAAAATGCTACAACACAAATTTTCAGGTCACAGGCAAATTCCTTTCACATCAGTGGGGGTGAAATAATGAAAACACAAACAGTTGTGTTCAGCATATTGTATCTGGCTTTATTGGCAATGCCAGATATAAACACAAAACCGGCCACAATAACCACCACCCCACGCTCGAGCGCCACCCAGTTCACTCCAAAACTACGAACATAATATAAAGTCCCCATGAAAAAAATAAAACAATGAACTTTTCAAAGTCGCCCACCACCTTCACCACAGACGTAGACCCCCTTTTACTTGCCCTGAAAGGTTCCAAAAGTTTTTTGTTTATACGCCGGGCAGCAAGCGTAAAGTGAGTGAGTTCTGCGCTACTCACTATACCCACGCTTCCACGGTCTCAGTCCGCACATTTCCTTTCCACAGTCCAGCAGCTCCCGCAGAGAAAATACAATCCAGTATCAGTGGCAGCGTGATAATCCGAAAAAACGATAATATCCACTGTGTTAGCTCCACGGCCTTGGCAGCTCCTGGCATGTGTCCCATTGGCGTGTGACGTCACACTACCTGTCCCCGCACGCGTATCTCCTCTCCACTTAAATCCCCAGTGCCCCTGGGGAGGGCGCAAGTCTACCCCACACTACATCATGACAGTACATATATACAAAGGACCATAAACCATAATTAATCGTAACAAATAAGTTTCACCTGTTTCAGCTGAGCGAATCTGTAAGGACCCAAATGGTCTTTACAAAGTGTGTGTGGAAAGAGAAGTCTGGGCCTCCCTGCTCAGAATGCTGCTTCTGTCACCCAGCCCCGGCTAAAGTGGAAGAAAATGGATGGATGAATAGATTTAGAATGATCTTGAGCTGTATCATAACAAATATATGACCACACAGACTAGCATACGCCTATGGACCACTATGTAACCTGGACGACTGAGGGATTACAGATATAAGACCACATGGTAATATAAAAGTAAAATTATATTGTCTAAATAAAGAGTATTTTTTATGATTACTGTGGTATCAGAATCAGTATTGAGTTTCAAGTCTATACCTTAGGATCAAAATTTTGAAAATTTAGTATCGTGAGAGCACTAAATGCTAGTGTATAATTCATATATAGCATTCAAATTCAGAGAAGCACATATAGCATTTTGTGGGATTTTTGACTTTAAAGCCTGAAACAATAAGCAGGTACTTGTATTATTAAACTTCCATTCATCAAATACCATATTTTTATTTTCCTGGCTCATTAAAATGATTTGGACAAAATTCTGATTTTGGTACCACGCTCCATGCACAGCTATTCTAGACATGTGAGTCCAAGAAGGGTCTAAACTGGTGTGACCTGGTAGTAAAGAAGGTGAATAAAAAGCAGATGTGGTAGTACTCAGATATTTTAAGTATGAGTGGTTAGCACTCATGCTTCACAGCAAGAAGATTCCTGGTTCGATAACCTTTCTGTGTGGAGTTTGCATGTTCTCCGTGTGTCTGTGTGGGTGTCCTTCAGCCCTGATAACATGACAACATCATGCCAACGTTGGGCCAACGTATGTGTGGACGTTGGGCCAACGTTGGCAGTTGACGTTGGGCCAACGTCATCTTGCTCATTGGCAAGTGGTTGGGCCAACGTCATCAAAAGACGGTTGGCTAGACGTTGGCAGTTGACGTTGGGCCGACGTCATTTTGCTCATTGGCAAGTGGTTGGGCCAACGTCATCAAAAGACGGTTGGCTAGACGTTGGCAGTTGACGTTGGGCCAACGTTAGCAGTTGACGTTGGGCCGACGTCATTTTGCTCATTGGCAAGTGGTTGGGCCAACGTCATCAAAAGACGGTTGGCTAGACGTTGGCAGTTGACGTTGGGCCAACGTTAGCAGTTGACGTTGGGCCGACGTCATTTTGCTCATTGGCAAGTGGTTGGGCCAACGTCATCAAAAGACGGTTGGCTAGACGTTGGCAGTTGACGTTGGGCCAACGTTAGCAGTTGACGTTGGGCCGACGTCATTTTGCTCATTGGCAAGTGGTTGGGCCAACGTCATCAAAAGACGGTTGGCTAGACGTTGGCAGTTGACGTTGGGCCAACGTTAGCAGTTGACGTTGGGCCGACGTCATTTTGCTCATTGGCAAGTGGTTGGGCCAACGTCATCAAAAGACGGTTGGCTAGACGTTGGCAGTTGACGTTGGGCCAACGTTAGCAGTTGACGTTGGGCCGACGTCATTTTGCTCATTGGCAAGTGGTTGGGCCAACGTCATCAAAAGACGGTTGGATAGACGTTGGCCCAACGTCTACCCAACTATTAATTAGGCTTTTCATATACTGTATATATTGTAATCCTAAATTGCATACTTTATGGAAAGTAATCACAGGTGAACAGTGCATGTAGGTTTTGTTGCAGTAATGCAACATTTATTGATAATACTTGAACTCATGTACACACATATTATCAAAATATAATGTTCAAGGGTGGTTCTTAATTACAATGTACAAAAAATGTTACCAAAATATATTGCTGAAGGCTGATTTACAACAGAAAAAGTTAACTACATTTCAAATGCATTAAAATGCACTACAAGTTTCTGTGTACCTATATAAGTAGATGGAAATAAATGTAATGAGATCAACTTCTGAATGTAAAAATAAAATACTAACAACATGTCAAAACATACCTGAACAATCATGAGAAATCATAGCACCAAAACATAGCATATTTGCATACTTTTATCAACTAAACACACCCTAACTATGCATACACCGTGCGTGTGCCAGCACTGGATGGAATTACTAACAAAATAACAACCAAAATTACGAACCCAAATCTTAGACAATATATCTAAAGTGAATTTCAAATACAAGCCGATAAACCATGTGGGACAAAATCCAGTTGGAAAATGGATAATTAGTCAATATTCAGTGAGTAATCTAGCACTTTTCACGGGTGACGGCACATACTTGAAAACCGATGGGATGTAATCAGGTGAAAGCGGGTTGTCACTCTTTTTACCTAGGACACAAAATAAGTAACGTTAAGTAAAGAAGCCACTAAGATTACACTGAGAAAAAATATTCACTATTCAATGATATAGGCAGTTTAAAATGTTGTGATGTCACATGAATGCAACCCATTAGCTAATATGTTTTTAGGTCTGGACATTAACCACCGTAGTGAGGTTTATATCGCCAACTAGGCTGGGTTGGTAGATTAGGTTGAGGACGTTTCGGCTTGTCCGACTGAAATACAATCCACCCAGTTTAGTCGGTGATATTTATTGTCCAAAACAATAACTATCAGCACCATTTAAGATAATATTAAATGTATAATGTTTACGTGAAATTACCTGATATGAAATGGTCACTGCACAAGCGAAATCCATTAGGTGACGGGTTCCAACGCTCGGTTTTCTTCAGCGCGCTTCTTGCCCGTTTTATTGCAGAAATCCATTTTCCCCTCCGAGCTGGATCTTTGGGAATGCGATAAAAGGCTCTATCTTTAACTTGTCCTCGGTGGTTTGTACATCCAGGGGCACAGCATGAGTCTACCATCGTTGTAAGCTGGAAGTTTTGTAGGCTAGTTAGTTAGTTTGTTTACAATAATTCCTGCCAAGATGGCGCCCGGTGGTGCATACTGGGATAGCGTGACGTCATCTCCCGGAGCTCTATTGAAACGAATTGTCATTACAAACGTCGGCTCGACGGTCGCGCCAACGTCGTTAACCTGTGTCAGATATGACGGAATACCGAAAAATCGCGAACTTTGCGTTGCGTAATGTTCGTTGGCTGCACGACGTCGTGTAGACGTCGGCTCGACGTCTAAGATTATACGTCGGCAACGCCGACGTCAGCAAGACGGATCAATGTTTTCAGGGAGGCACTTCGGTTTCCCCCATCAACCCAAAACTGCTTGTTTTTCACAAACAAAATAGTCCATATTGGCACTAAAACAAGTTGAAGTATGCAAGTCTGTCTTATTTTTGTTCGTTTGGGGGCTTCGCTTTTGGCTTCCATACGAACCTCAATGCAGCGACGTGATTGGGCCACCCACCCAAGTAACCGTACAGCAGGCAAACTCCAAAATGGAATCTCATGAGTTTATGACTCAAAAATATTATGAGAATCCATCTTGCTGTGCAAGGTTAAATAAAGTGTACCTTAACCTTCACACTGTGAGTAAGTGTAAAAGTGACAAAAGCTTTATGTTGACAATATGAAATGATTTAAACATTTGTTCTTGCATCGCTCCTTCAGATATGATTTAGTTTGTCTCATTTTTGTGTCTATCCTTTGAAAATACCACATTTTAGTTAATGTTTTGTGCTTCACATTACATTAACTATAATCAGAAGTTACGTCTTGACAGTTATTCTTCGTTCAGTTACTCTTATTTGAGTAAATTCTTGGACTACTACTCTGTACTTCTATTTAATAATATTATTTTGAAATAACGTAACTCTTACTTGAGTACAACTTTTGGCTACTCTACTCTCCTCTGATGGAAAGAGCAATTCAATAATTATTATTATTATTATTTTTTTTTTTTTTTTAACTCCCAGCTCCTCTGATGAATGAGACACCTGCCATCCCCGTTTCCAAACTTGATTCTTAGCTCTAAACTGTTCACAGTGTGTTCTGGACTGACATGACAGCACAATTAGCACCTGTGCTAAAAGCAGCTCTCACTGAAAATACAGCACATAGACACAGCTCACATGAGCTCTAATGCAGCGTACCCAAGTGTGAAGGCAGGCAAGCAGGTGCTACACACACTGCGAGCTGTGAAAAAGAGCAGATTTGTGTTCAAAGTCAAATATGTACTACACCACTAACAATGTCATTCGGGCTTGAGAAATGTGGTAGGATGGTGACAAAGAGAGGGAAGGTAGCTCAGAGGAAGAGGTGCTGGAGAGACCATCATGGCAGGACAAGCCCCTACATGGGGCGTACCACCGAAACATAACTGAAGTGGCTGATATCAAGAAATCCTACCAATGGCTGGAGAGGGCTGGTCTGAAGGACAGCACAGAGGCCCTCATCCTGGCTGCACAGGAGCAGGCCTTGAGCACCCGAGCAATAGAGGCCCAGATCTACCACACCAGACAAAACCCAAGGTGTAGGTTGTGCAAAGAGGCTCCTGAGACAGTCCAGCACATAACTGCAGGGTGTAAGATGCTGGCAGGGAAAGCATACATGGAGCGACACAACCAAGTGGCGGGCATAGTGTACAGAAACATCTATGCAGAGTACGGGCTGGAGACCCCAAGGTCAAGGTGGGAAACACCCCTGAAGGTTGCGGAGAATGAGCGAGCCAAGGTCCTGTGGGACGGTGATGGCAAACCAACCAGACATAGTGGTGGTGGATAAGCAACAGAACAAAGCCGTGGTGGTGGACATTGCAATACCAAGCAATGGTAATATCAGGAAAAAGGAACACGAGAAACTAGAGAAATACCAGGGGCTCAAGGAAGAGCTGGAGAAGGCCTGGAAAGTGAAGGCATCAGTGGTGCCCGTGGTGATCGGAGCACTCGGGGCTGTAACCGCCAAACTGGAAGAGTGGCTAAAGCAGATACCCGGAAAAACATCAGACATCTCAGTCCAGAAAAGTGCAGTACTGGAACAGCCACCGTGGAAGGTGAGGAACACATTTTTTATTATATATATATATATATATATATATATATATATATATATATATATATATATATATATATATATATATATATATATATACTGTAATGCTGTAATCCAAAGGTCAGAGGTTCAAATCCAGCTCTAGAATGGTCTGATCCACTGGCGGTGTGATTCCAGACCCCACAGATGAATATTGTGTCCATGGGCAAGACACTTAATTCCCCTCGCCTTCAGTGACTGCGTACTCTGATGCATGAATGTGTGTATGAGTATGTGATTGAATGGATGAGTGGTTCTGGAAGGCTGGTGTTGGGCCCTGCTCAATTGAGAGCTGATGTCCTGACACAGACCAGAACCACATGAGCTTCTGTGGAGCTCATCAGGGCCCAGGAGCATCATGGGAACCCAAACTATTTAATTTGAACTCATTATTTGTTTTTTATTTACTGTGATAATAAACAATCGTATTAGGCTCATATGCAGACATTCCTGCCAAACCTGCTAACTAGTTGTTCTGAGAGAGTTTTTAATCAGTTGTCTGTATAGTTTTTCGATCAAACAATCACAGCCCTTGCATTCGGTGGAAGTAACTTTTCCACCGAGGTGCACATACACAACACGCACCTCTGCTTCCTGGCCCCTCTCTCTGGTGCCTGACCACTTCCCTCTTCTGTCTGGCCCCTCCCTCTGCTCCCTGGCCCCTCATGAACTGTCAACACATATAGATTAGTTTAGAAATTCATTAGCCTGGTCGTTATCTGTCATTGGTGTGTGCTGCACAATAACAAGCCCCGTGAGGAGTGTGTGTGTGTGTAGAGGGAGGGAGAGCGCGAGGGAGGGAGAGAGGGAGGGAGCGCAGGCTACCAGCACTCTAAGATAAGCCATGAGATGTTGTTTTTCACTTTGTCAAATGGGGAAAGTTAATAGAGGAGAAATGGGGGAGATAGAAAACCCGTGTAAGGGTAGAGTAAGAGTCATAGAACATGGTGGTACACACAAACTCACTAGAAGGCCACTTCAGAACCTGCTGTCCTCATGGTAAAGCCTCACTGTAAATTATGTTGTATGCTTCATATTTTGGGTTGATGGGGGAAACCGGAGTGCCTGGAGGAAACCCACCCAGACAGAGAGAGAACATGCAAACTCCACAGCAGAAAGGCCAAGGCAACCAGGGTATCGAATCAGGAACCTTTTTGCTGTGGGGAAAGAGTGATAGACACTCAGCCATCATGCTGCCTTAGTGTGTGGCCCCTCCATATTGAATGGAATTTTGTGTATTGATGACACAAATTGAGGGATTCCTTTAATAGCTCAGCACTACTTCCCGTGTATTTGAATATTTTTCTTCACAAACTTTCTTCACAGGTCTACTCATCTTGTGATTATGCTCAACATTTGTGCATTTAGCTTTTAGAAATTTCTTTGGGGTGACAATGGTTCATTGGTTAGAGCACTAGTCCATCATCCTGAAGGTCGTACGACTGATTTCCGTCCGTAGTTCTGTCCTTGTGTCTAGAATGAAAGTGGTGTGTCGGAGGGGGCATTAGCATAGATTGGCTCACTTCCATCAGCCCGAGGGCAGCTGTGGCTACAGATGTAGGTTACCACCACCAAGTTTGGAGTGAATGAAGAATGCACTACAAAGCACTCTGGGTGTTTTGAAAGACACTATATAAATGCAATGCATTATTCTTATCATTTTTAGTAAAATACAATGCTATCAATGGGGAAAAGTGGCTCTTGTTAGTATCTGGGAGTATGACATCACATTCTAGAATCTGAAAACCACGAATTGATACCTTGCAGCTGATGTCATCAACATTCCCTGGGGGTGTTAGGCTAACAGTAGACACTGCACTGTCTGAAGCTCTGTTTAGACTAAACTGAGCTTTAATTTAACACAATCTGACCATAAAGAGCTGACTTCGCTAAAATTACAACAGGTGAGCTGATTTGTGCTCCTAAAAACTCAGTCATACATTAAAGTCACATGCTAACCAACAGTTTTTCAGTTAGTCACTCTCAACTTCTTGTTGAAAATCAGGACCATGAATCCCCATATTGAACGCAGGCTCTGGAAAATGCAGTTTATATCATTAATGTTTCTTGAGTTTTCTGATTTTTTGGCTGTATTTGCTAATGTGTGCATAGTGTCATCATGATAACTGCTGAACATTCTGCCATAGAGATACATGTAAAACACCCCCAGTTACATGTCACTGCAAAGTATCAGTAGAAATGTACTGTTCTCCCTCTTTGGTGTGAGAAGGGTATGCTCAATCAACAAACTATCCAGTCAGAGAGAGATGGACCAATCTGTCAACTACTCCGCCAGCGTGGCACATGGCACACAGGAGAGTGTGTGGTGGAGCATGATTGGCTGTCAGTGCTGTGTTGTGGAGCGTGATTGGCTGTCAGTGCTGTGTGGTGGAGTTTTGTCAGCAGTGGTGACCTTGGTGAGTCATTGTGATCACTAACACTTCTACAGATGCTTCTCATGCATTCCACAAAAGCTTTGTTCAGATGATTCATTGCAGGGACAAAGGTGCATTCATGTGTTTGTCTGTGAAGGAAACACAGGGTCTTTTACGAAGTGTTCTGACTAGTTTCTTCTGTAAACACTTGTGCTTTTAACCATAACACCTCTGAAAGGCAAACACCTGCATCATCGTGTCCTTGAGTGTCGTTGAGTGTCTTAACACTACACCCACCGTGCCCATGGCTGAATGAAGCTACCCCAGGGCAACACAAGGATGAAGTATGGAGTAAATGATTATGAGATACAGTGGAGTAAATCTATTTTTCTTATCTTAAAGGTGTTCTTAATTTTTCTTAAATGTGAAGAACAAAAAATGTGAAAAACAGAACTAATTCATTTTAAACAGTTTGCAGTGGTCCAAAGTTATTCCTCACTCACCTTAGGCATTCCAAGCATCCTAATTATTCACTGTGATGAGTTTAGAAGTGTTTTTCTCTACTCTCAGAGACCAGAGTAGAGTTTACCATTGCAGTAAAGCTTACAATAACTAGCATGCTAACCACACTCTTGATTATCGGACATTAAAAAGCATTATAATTAGATGTAAATAGAACATCAGATTTACCTTAACTTCAAGATCTGATTATTCAATATACAGTATCTGTACTGGGGCGAGACATATTTTGCTCGAACACATGATAATTAATCAGGTACAAAATCAGATTGGACCTGCATCGTGAGGCCTATCTGCCATTGTGCACAAGTAGTTTTCCTGTCATAGTCTTTCATCATCTACACTGGTGTTAGCTCTTCAATGTGTGACACACTAATGGTCTCTGCTCTGCTCTCTTAAATACAGTTGATTTGATAAAGCCTGTGGATGTCTCAGGGCCAGATGGAATATCTTAAAAGCAGTAAGTGATGCAGCGCGCATCAGACGCTCTGCTAATGTTACTGCCTACATTAGAGTCTGGATACTGCTCCCTGCACCGCACACTTCCCCTGCTGTTTAGGGGTAATTAATCATCTTAATATTGTACTTTTAGTGGTTGGGACTCTTTGGGGCAGAAACTCATTCTTAATTGGGCCAAAAGTGCACAAATGCGAGTAAGCAGCCTGTTCTGCACACTGTTTACTCTGCCGTTCAGGGAGAGTCAAGTCACTAAGTGTTTTCTCAGGAACATTGCATCACTCATTAAATATCAAGGAGATAAACGAATTTGTATGTTTGAAAAATGTAATCTGCTGGAGAGGCTCAGATGGCATGTGTTTGTACAGAAGCACAGAATGAAAGCTGAGGCGATGATGTTCAGTCAAGTTGTTTACCAGTGTGTGACATGTGAGAGGACAGAAATAACACACCCATATAGACACACGCGCGCACACACACACACACACACACACACCCACACACACACCCACACACACGCACGCACACACACACACACACACACACACACACACACACACACACACACACACACACACACACACACAAACCTGTAGCACTATTTTACATTAATTAATTTTGGTTTGCCGCACTGGCAAAGACTGAAATGGCTGTATAGCTGTGTATATGTACGCCATCATTGGCTTTGATTCAGAACACTTTCACTTTACTAAGTGTAAATACAGACTCACCTACACAAGTTTTTACTTTTGTGTCTTCTCTGCACAAACAGGTTAAAGTTAATGTGATGTCATTCTAAAAGGCACATGGTTTAAAGATCTGTTGAAAACAGCTATCATGGTCTTTAAAAAAGACCAAGAAGACCACCCAAAGCCCTCCTTGGAATGAGACTCCATGACCCGTCTATCCTATCTTGTGCTTTGTCCCATTTCTCATGCATTTTCCTAAGTGTGTATTAAATTTAAATAAGCGATCAGTTTACCCCAGCCCTATCTGTGTACATACTTGGATTTATGTATTCTTTATGTTTTTTTTCCATGTCTTCCTAAACTTGTGTGATGCATTAAAAGTGGGGTGGATGTGTGAAATCTCCATCACCTGCAGGAAGCCAGTGGAGGCAAGAGAGCAGCCTCAACACCTCAATGATGTCTTGAATACATGAGAATAAAAATACCTCAAACACGAGTCACTTCAGAGAGTCAATGAGAAGGAAACAACTATAACATGGTTAAAAAAAAAGTGAAAAGGCAATTTAGCAGAATAGGTCTGCTTTAAGATAACACAAAGGTCTGTGTTTGAGCAAAGAGCTGCATTCAACAGAAAAGCACTGAATTTCACCAACACGATTTTGTCATATTCCCATCACCACATGGGTTTGATGTTACATGTCAAAGTTCAATGTCTTCTGTCTTCAGAGCCATATAACTATAGAATCCAGTAACATCAGCTTGACAGAGAGTAGTTAAGTCACAAGATTAAAGTGGACATATCAGGCTTTATTGAAAAGCCTGTGTTTGGAAAACAGGGCCCCTTTCCAAAGCCTTAAGATTTGTGTTAGTACTCTTTTGTTCACAGCTTTAGGCATGAGCCATGACAAACAGGGTTTCTGGCCCGTATACTTTATTGTGGCTGGAAGGTGAACCCACAGATGGTAACTAGCACATATGTGCAACGCCTTCAACCACAGCACCACTGGTCTGTTGTTGATGAGGGAACAACATTACAACATGGTTAAAGTCCCATCATGGCCCTTATTAAAGGACTGTTCATGTATTAATATGTATTAATGAGTAGGTCTGGCAGCTCTTGTTTATTCTGAGCCACAGGCACAGATTGGCAGTGGTTTATCAAAATGCAAGGTGCGTTTACTTGAAATGAGCATCGCCATGACAACTCTTCAGCAGGTCACTGCGGGTCAACCCTGGAATGTGTACCCAAATAGATTGATAAATTCACTGCCATATAGATAAAGGTTTATGGGAAATTAACCACCAACATAAAAAGCAGTGTCTCTACTTGGAGCAGATGTCTGTGGCCACTGACTGGTCACTGGGGGTCTGCTTCTCTAGTAGACACTGGTCTCTGAAGCCTTCTCTGAGAAGTGTCCTACCACTCACACTTCAGACTGGATTCAGTTATCAAACCTCTGCTGTAATGTTCAGGAATGACAGCAGCTTTATTCCAGTCAAATTGAATTAGGGCTGCACAATTTTAGAAGAACAAAAAAATATTGCGTTTGTGATTAAACTGGAACTTATGGATTCTGTTCAGAGTGTTCATTTCAAACAAGTCTGGGAGCATTGACATTTGAGAAAACACTGGAATATGAACTGATAAACCAATCCATCTAAGTCCATGCATTTCAGAACATGTTTGTAGAGGTCTAAAACTGCAGTCTGTGGTTTCATATTTGCTCCTGTGGATACGCTATAGCCCTGTTTTCACCAGCCTTACTTGGCCTACTGTGTTTCCATTACTCTGTTGAATCTGGTACCATATCCATCTGTGGCAACCACAGATTCTCCCAGCACTCTGCCAGTTGGCCAGATTCTGCCATTCTGCCAGACAGGTACTAAGTACCTGATAGCGGTTAAGAAGGGCAAGTGGAAACGCTTCTGATCAGGGTAGAGTAGAGTAAAGCTGGTAGAAACCTGCCATATTCTTGTCGTGTTTGAGCCCAGTTTGGACTGATGCAGACTCGGTTTGGCCACTTCTGGACTTGGTTGGACGTGTTCCAGTTAAGTCCCAGTTTAAATTAAGTAATTCTTCAATGCCATGGAAGTCTAGTCCATGGAAGACCGCATGTAACTGAAAGCTAGTAATTCAGTAATAGATAATAAGAAGAAGCTGGAACAGGTATTTATTTATTTTATAGGTATATTGCTGTAGTATTACAGGTGGACCCATGAAACTGTGAGAAGCACCCGCTTCACTATTGCCATGGTATCCGAACTTTAAGAAGGAAATTTTCACCAAACCAAGTAGTTTGGACTAGATGCCTTCTTTGACTGTGGATGCATGATCCATCTCCCACTTCCCTTCAGCTCTAACTGGACCCTGGAGCTGTCACTTAAATTAAGATTGATAAGAGACTTGTATGCAAGCAGAGACATTCTTTAACTTCTCTTACACAAAGACTTCAAAAGAGCCACAAGATCTACAAAGTTTCTTCTACCAAGAAACCAACTGACTGAAGTAAATTTAGATAAACTGGCCAAAATCAAGACACAAATAAAAGTCACTGCTATAAAATCAAACCATCTCAGCTAATGGACTTTTTCCAGAGAAAGAAGAGGAATGTTGTAAACTGTTTATTCTGTGAATATTGTCAATGTTGTTTGAATATTGATCTGTAAATGTCATGTGAAGATCTTTTATCTGTGTAAATCTGTAAATGGTTCATCATGTAAATGTGAGAGGAATTTCACACAACATTCTCCTTGACCAGAGAGGACAGAAAAACAGGAAGACACAGAGCAGCTCCTTATCTTCTCTGCTAGACAAAGAACATTCCAGAGAAACAGGTCACACACACCCTAAGCGCCGAAAGAGTGACTGCTGAGTACAGATTTTTCCTGAAAACAACTAAGTTGCACTTTACGATTTTATGTATTTTTATTTACTCTATCCATCCAATAAAACACTCACCATGTTTTTGGGGCATTTTTGTCATTTTTTCTTGATTTTTGCTGGCCCCTTTGTTCTTTGCTTTGTGGCTTAGCAGTCTAGACTGCCCATTGTGTATTCTAGAGAGCACCTTCTTTCACTCTCCAAAGCCCCAGTGCTGTTTGGAGTTAAGCCTAGCATTCCTGTGGAATTACGAAGGAGGACACGCAGACGATGCTCTCCTGGAGTGAGAGTGAAACAGCGGAGAAGGAAATTTAAGCCTGCGGTTCTGTCAATTCTGATGGGGAATGTAAGGTCACTGGAAATAAGATGGACGAACTGTGTGCGCTTGTTCAGACCCAAAGGGAGCAGTATCATGTGCTTCACGGAGACCTGGCTTCATACAAACTTCCCAGACAACAGTGCATCTGTACCAGGCTTTAAGACGGTACGTGCGGACAGAGACACTCTCCTTAGTGGTAAAAAGAAGGGCGGCGGGATTGCTGTTTTGGTGAACGAGAGGTGGTGTAATTCTGGCCATATTAATGTGAAGGAGCGTATTTGTACACTGGACATTGAACTTATGGTTTTGGGAATGTGTCCATTTAATTTACCAAGGGAATTTACTTCTGTCCTGTTCATCGGAGTATACATTCCTCCCTCAGCTGATGAAGAGGAAGCCTGTGACAGGATACACACTGTGGTCGCTGGGCTGCAGTCTAAACACCCGGAGGCTTTATTACTTATTTCTGGAGACTTCAATCATGTTTCCTTGGACAGTGTTTTACCCAGAATTCACCAGTATGTGTGTTGTAAAACTCGGGACAATAGAACTCTTGACTTGCTGTGTGCCAATTCTAAGGAGGCATACAGTGCCACTGCCCTGCCCCCACTGGGACGATCAGACCACAATCTTGTCCTGTTAACGCCTTAGTATGTCCCTGCAGTGAAGAGGCAGCCTGTCACCACTAGGACTGTAAGGAAGTGGAGTCACGAAGCCAGCGATGCTCTTCAGGACTGCTTTGAGACCACAGACTAGAATGTGCTCTACCTGCCGCATGGGGACAACATTGACAGCATGACGGACTGTATAACAGATTACATCAACTTCTGTGAGGATACAGCCGTCCCCACACGTACTCCACTGTTACCCCAACAACATGCCCTGGATCACCAGCCAGCTGAAGGATCTACTTAATAAGAAGAAGCGGGCCTTCAACTCTGGTGACAAGTACGAGGTGAAGAAGGTGCAATGGCAGCTGAAGGTCCAGCTAAGGCAGGGCCAGGAGGCCTATGGAAGGAAATTGGAGGTTAAACTCCCAACAAAATAACACCAAAGATGTGTGGAGGGGAATGAAGACCATCACAGGTCTCTCCAAAATAAAGCAGCAGGACAATAGCCCAGACAGATCAAACTTACTCAATTTGCATTTTAATCGTTTCTCATCCCCTGGCACCCCCATCTCTACACCTCCCAGATGCCCTATCCACACTTCACCACAGAGCACTCAGACAACTATTCATCAGCCCATCAACTCTGCTCCCACACCTACTGCCATCCCCACGGAGGAACCCAGCTGAGTGTCTTTGTCACCTGCGCAGGTGAAAAAGCAGTTGGAGGAAGTTCACCAAAACAAGTCTCCTGGACCGGACCAAGTCAACCCCCGCGTGCTGAGGACATGTGCAGCACAGCTCACTGGGATCCTGCACTTTCTCTTCACACTGAGTCTGAAGCTTGAGAGGATACCGGTGCTATGGAAGACCTCCTGCATTGTGCCAGTGCCCAAGAAGCCTATTCCATCTGGACTTAATGACTTCTGACCACTTGCTTTGACATCTCATGTCATGAAAGTGTTTGAGAGACTTGTTCTGGCTCAGCTCAGACTCCTCAGGCCCACATTAGTGTGGATGATGCTTTAATCTAACTTTTGCAGCGGGCTCACTTTCACCTGGATAGTGTTAAGGGCTCTCTGAGGATATTGTTCTTCGATTTCTCCAGTCCCTTTAACACAATCCAGCCCTTTCTGATGAGTGAGAAGCTGCTCAGGATGTATGTCAGCTCCTCCATTGTCTACTGGATTAATGACTGCCTGTCAGGCAGGCCTCAGTATGGGAGACCACTGGGGACCACCCTGTCTGACACTGCGGTCAATAATGTAGGAGCCCACCATGGTATAGTCCTGTCTCCATTCCTGTTCACTCTGTACACCTCTGATTTCCAGTACAACTCCGGATCCTGCCATCGGCAGAAATTCTCTGATGACTCTGCAGTGGTCGGGTGTATCAGGGATGGACAGGAGCTGGAGTACAGGACACTGATTACAAACTTTGTGGAGTGGTCCCAGGCAAACCATCTGCTCCTGAACGCTGACAAGACCAAGGAACTGGTGATTGACTTCAGGAGAAAGAGAACACCAGTGGAGCCCATTACCATCCAGGGCCATGACGTGGAAATAGTGGACTGCTACAAGTACCTTGGCGTCCATGTGAATGACAGACTGGACTGGAAGGGCGACTGTAATGCTGTCTACAAGAAGAGCATGAACAGACTCTACTTCCTGAGAAAGCTCAGGTCTTTCAATGTGTGCAGCAAGTTACTAGCGATCTTTTACCAGTCTGTGGTGGCCAGTGCCCTGTACTTTGCTGTGGTCTGCTGGGGGAGCAGCACCAGTAAAAGGGACATTGAGTGGATTGACAAACTGATCCGTAAAGCGGGTTACGTCACAGTGAGGGACAGGAGGACACTGGACAAACTGCTCTCCATCATGGACACTCCTGCTCACCCACTGCACCAGACTATAGAGGGACAGAGGAGCTCATTCTCCAACAGGCTCCTTCAGCTCCACTCTAACAGTGAGAGATACAGGACTACATTCATACCATACGCCATTCAGTTGTACAACAACTCACCCTTATGTAACAGATAATACTCTGTACAACAACTTAATCTTAAGTAATGGATAAACTTATGCCCTGTCAATCAGCATATTATTTGCACAGTCGTTCTTGTCTCTTGTTTATAGCTGTGATTTTATAGTTTATTTTATATTTTATTACTTATTTTTCTATTTTATTTTGACTTGTACATATACATTTATTTTTATAATTATGTCTCATTCGACACCTGTCTCTTGCTCTTTTTGCTATACCATCTATTTTTGTTACTCTGTTATTCTATTATATTGTGATGAGTGAGCTACTGTATCCAAATAATTTCCCTTGTGGATCAATAAAGTTTGTCTAAGTTTGTCTGTCTAAGAGACAACACCCGAGAAGTTAAAACTTCCAGTTCTCTCTTCCAAATTTGTGCCCGTCTTTTGACATGTTTTTATCCAAGTTATTGTAGCAGACCTGACCGGAAGCAAAGCTTTCATATTTTTCCAAATTTAAATAATTGCATTTTTGTAGTCAATAGCCTTTTGGTTTAATTGGCCTTAATCTGTGACCAGTGCTGTTCAGACCTCATGGACACTGCTCCTCTGTTAACAGAGGATACAGCATTCCTTCAGCCTGACGCTCCCTAGGCCTGGAGGTTTAGATCGCATGGCCTCCGTCCATCTCAACTCATTTGATTCTTCAGATCCGACGCCTTGAGGACTCAGACCTCCAAAATATTGGACCGCTGGACCACCGTGACTAATATCTCCACTCTCCTGGTTGTATGCGCAGACTTCACAGAATGGCTTAATTGATCAGTTTAGACTCAACACGTAACCTTAGATAACTCTTAAAGTTTTATCTAATCTCCAATCTTTAGACACCAGTCTAGAGTAGCCGACACACATTTGCATATTTCATATCTAAATGCTGTCTGTTTAACTTGGTCAAGACATATTAATAAACCACAGTTTGCTTTGATGAATAGTGATGTTATTTCCAGATTTCCAGATATGGACAAGAATTTATGAACCTTCAGAACAATTGTTTAATTAATTATTAATTAATGATTTTACTTAATTAACTTAATTGATTATACTGGATTGGTAATATTTCTCAACATTTGTTGAGTGGTGCCCCAAAAACTCTACTTCTAGTTAAAGCCAAACACTCACAAAGACCATGTGAGTCCTGCTCTAACTTAGAACCTTTAAATTCCAATTTTTAATATCAATTACCCCCTTTAATAACTACTACATTGGAAACAAATAGACACAAAGTAGAAATACATTTTTAGTTGAATTTTCTATGATAGCCATAATGAAAAAGGTCAGTCCTCTCAGCTCCCCATGAACCAGCTTCAGTGTGGATCAGTGTGTCTGCTCCAAATGATGACATTGGACTTTACCCAGCCTGGCCAGCCAAGGATATTCACTTCTCCAACACTTTACAAAGACATGGAGTCTGAGGACCTGCTTTATCTCTCCGAGTTCAGACAGAAATCATTGACATGTTTCACATGTGTCTCTGAAATGAACAAACCTGATTGAATGGCTCTGTGTGAGTAGGGCCTGAGACACAGAGGAGGAGGTGACCAGACTAAAATCTTCTGTAGAGAATACGGAGAAAACCAGTCTGGATCTCAGGCAAGATCTTACACAAAAATACGGCTAAAATATTTATAATCAGTGAGCAACACAGCCTCATAATAATAGATTACCTCTTCCATTCTGTGTTCTTAGTGACTCCTCTGAGGTTAGATAATGAACAGGTGAGCGTGTGTATCTGTGCTGGTCACAAACCCAGTGTTATTTAAACAGATGTGGGCAGTTTTAAAGTTTTAGTTTTTTCCTCCGAGCTGATGGGTCTGAAGGGACACTGAAGGAATGGGCTGACCAGCATGCCCTGCACTTAAAGAACACAGCACACTAATCAGGTTGTGAACAAAGCAGGAGCCAGGCCTAACACAGTTATGTCCTAATGTGATTGTCTGACCTCTGCCCAGCCAATGGATCAATCAGCAGGAAGGGCTACAAGTAGGGGGTGTCCTCTGCATCACTCATTTATATGCAGACAGGGTAATCACCACAGACAGGGGGCTTCCTCTGCAACACTCATGTACATACATCATCTGCACCATTTATTTACATGCATACACAGAATAATCAGCACAGACAAAGGGCTTCCTCTGCATCACTCACCTATATAAAGAGCTTCATCTGCACTGCTCATTTACACACAGAGCTGCATAATAATCCCCACAGTCAACTTCCTCAGCACCACTTAATCACATACAGAGTACTGTATTTTCCAGACTATAAGTCGCTTTGGAGTATAACCCGGAATTTGCACGCGTAACGTAGGCAGAGCTGCATACATGTGTACTTTTAAAAGCTTCAATTTACACCAGAGGCAGCAGAGCTGCTTCTGTGACGTCAGCCTCTGTGTATTCTCACGTGTAAACACTAAACTTACATTGCACACATTGCTTTTGTATTCATTATTGACTGGATGAATTGTGTTTTAAATCACAATACAAAAATTGACAACAAGAGAGACGGTGTTTTGCAGCGATAACAAGCCATATCTGCGGTGCTTGCATTAATTAAGCTACTCACCATTTAACTTTGGTTCTCATAAGCGTAATGGCCGTTGGACGCGTGTATGATACTGCTGGTGTAAATTGTCCGACCGGTTAAAATGGAAAGCGATACCTGCTCGTATGCTGCTCATGTGCCGGGAGAGTCTGAAATCTACTAATCTAAGACACTGACATGATACCAGACAGGACATCAGCTCTTTCTGCAGCCGACATGCGCAGTAGAGCTCGAAGTGACAGTGGTACAGGAATAATAAGAGTAGCAGATATTAGCACACAAGCCTAGAGTGCCCTCTCACGGCTGTCAGTGTGAAAATAATGAACATGTGAAACTATATATTTTAATATATAAGTCGCACCTGAGTATAAGTCACAGGACCACCCAAACCATGAAAAATAGTGCAACTTATAGTCCTAAAAATATGGTAATCACCATAGACAAGGGTCTTCCTCTGCATCACTCATTTACAAACACAGAGGGTATCTGTGGTGATAAAACATGGCTGCAAAAATAGCTGACACAACAGACACTTGCAATGTGATATTTCACTTTTTAAAAGAACACAGAAATAAAGTGATATTTCTGCACTTTTCACTATTCACTTATGTTTCATACCTAATAGAGCAAGAGACAGGCCTGTTTTATGGGTTTTATATATATATATATATATATATATATATATATATATATATATATATATATATATATATATATATATATATATAAATCACTGCCCACCCCTAATCTCAAGGCAAAAAAACATGTTTTATCAATAATTTACAGAAATACATATCTGCATATAGATATGCATATACATACTAAATACATATCTACATATCTGGCATTTCTCCAATAACAGCAGCTAGCTGTTGAAGCAGCATGTTAAAGCTCACTGTGCTTTAGGTTTATTCTTGTTGTTTCGCACCATCATGTCAAATGTTTCCATAGGTTTGGCCCTGGCCCTTACAGTGTTTGCAGTGGTGTTATGAGGAAAGGCTCTCTGTATGATTGTGTTGGCCTCATGCACTGAACCGGCCCCACTGCAGCACACTCTGCAGGTAATGGAGTGGAAGTGACAGGCTTGACAGAAAACTAATGGATAGTAAACAGCACAGAGAATAGTTGAGTTAAACTTTTATTACATCTTATTAATATTTAATGACAGACTTAAAAGCTCAGAGTCATGGGCTTCAGATTTACTGCAACAGCGCTGTTCCACTGTGAGTCTGCGTCCCTGCATTACTACACACACAGACACACATTACTCACTCACACACACACACGCACACGCACACGCACACGCACGCACACACACACACACACACACACACACACACACACACACACACGTTTTCCATGCTTTGTGTGGACAGTACGTTGACTGACATTCATTCCTGGAGACTGACTATAATTGCGTCTTCCCTTTACGATCTTTTAACCATGTCAGAATGATTTTCCCTCATATTTATTTTCCATATGTGTCTTCTGGTCTGGAGGACAGTGGATCACATCATCAGACTTCTTCAGCTCCTTCTTTGTACACATCACATGTAAACAGTAGCTAATAGCCAACAACCAATCATCAGCACTGGTGCCACGGTCCACTTGATCAATAAGCTCCAGCCCTGTTGGTGCTCTGAGGTGTCGCACAAATGTGAGCACCAAACGTTCCTCCTTTCATACATCCGGTGCCATATTACAGATGTCAACACCTCTAACCGCATGGCACAAGCCACAGTGTGGCATGTGGTGGCCTGTGCCATGCAGTCAAAGGTGGATCATCATTGGATCATTTTCAGAAATGTAGCCCTCAGACAAATTCTTCTTGGCCCTCAGGCTTCCAGGTGAAATGGCCCAAATTACCAGTTTTGGCTGCAAGTTTTTTGAAAATCTACCTTGATAAGATAATATTTAATCTTTATTGTGTGGTTTTGTGGATCTTAGCATGAATAAAGGACTGATAGCTCATTCTAACGTGTTAAACATGCATATTTAAATTATTCAGGGACTGAGCACCAGTCTATGGCCCTCGATAGAAGCCCCAGCAGAAAAGAGTTTGTGGGTGCTGCGGGTCGTTCACTGGAGGCATGTGGGAATGAGCTGTGAGATTGAGACAAAGACTATACCCATGAACAATAAGTGATTGTACTAAGTTGCAAAATCCTGTGAATTAAGTCACAATCAAATGACAGTCTATACCTGGTCATTTTGTTTGTATCTCTCAAGAATACAGCAGAGAGAACTAGGGAAAGGAAAAACAGAAATAGAGAGTGACAAACTAACCAGAGCATTCCCCCTTGCCCTCCAACAAAACACATCATGTACAAAAACATGTAAACATTGAAAAAAGTTAATAAGTTAAGACATAGTGTTCGGGAGTCTTGCTTGTGGGATGAATGAAAACTTAAAAGCTAATTTTTGTGGACAGAGGAGGGCAGGACCTCACTCACACAGAGGGCAGAGCAAAGAGGGTGTTGTGGGTTACAGAGGAGCTTTTGGGCCTTCTTAGTCATTCTCTCCAGGTAGATCTCCTCCAGACTGGGCAGCTTCAGGTGCTTTTGTAGTCAAAGCTGTCATGGGGCACACTGACTGAAGGGAGACACCCACTCACTCACAGACCACATTCGTACAGGCCAGGATAAAGTATCTGGTCCATAGATGCAACGACTGCTGCTACTACAGCTATTGGGTAGATAGTACTCAAGTTCTTAGGTAAAGTTTTAATGAAATGGCTTTATTTGATGTGTTTTTTTTTTTTTTTTTTATTCCCATCCATCTTCTTCCACTTATCTGGGGCTGGGTCATAGGGGCAGTAGTTTAAGCAGGGACTGCAAGACTTCCCTTACCCAAGACATTTCTTCCAGCTCCTCTGGGGGTTTCCGAAGGTATTCCCTGGCCAGCCAAGAGACATAGTCCCTCCAGCATGTCCTGGGTCTTCCCCGGGGCCTCACAGGTGGGATATTCGAAACAGATGCCCAGGCTCAGATCAGACCCCTGACTTGACAATATCGGAACATTGCTCGGGTTCAGATCACCAGATCCAGATTACCCCGCTCCAGGTGTCACTGCCATCGCCCATGTGGGCATTCAAGTAGAACAACCGGTTGGTGCACTCTCCAGTACCCCTCCCAGAGCCTCAAAGATAAGATAAGATAAGATAAGATAAGATAAGATAAGATAAGATAAGATAAGATAAGATAATCCTTTATTCGTCCCACAGTGGGGAAATTTCAATGAGATGATAGATGGCCAGGTACTCTGCTGTTTGGCCACGGAGAGAACTGTCCCCCACCCAAAAGCGCAGGGACACGACCCTCTCATTCACTAGGGAGAAATCCAACGTAGAGCTGAGATGTGGGCCTATAAACCCACTTAATCCCCACCTCCTTCCACCCCAGCAAGATATCCTTGTCCCCAGAGCCCCAGTTTCTATGTTTGAGATCTGATCATCCTCCTCCTTCAACTGCCCCTCAGAACCTAGAACCTGTTTGACTTGGGTGACCCTACCAGGGGAATGAAAACCCTGACAACATTAGGTCTTAGGATCATTAAACTCAAACTCTCCACCACAATAAGATGGTGATTCAAGAAGAGGGATGATTGGTACCTGAAGAGGGATGATTTTATTAATGATGAAATATGGTGCCACATCCAGACAGTTAATTGTACTGAATTATACTCTTACTTACAAATACCTGTGTACTTACAAATAAGTGTGAAATACTTTCACATTTGCATGAGCAAGATTGTGTTCAATTTGGGTCCTATTATTCTGGGAACAGTACTCTTCTGTAAAATTTTGGCTCCTCTGTTATGTTGCAGAGGAGCCAAGTTGCATGTGCTGTCCTTTGGTGAGGCAGTAAGTACCTGAGTTGTCCTGTTTTTGCACACATTTGCACCTGCACATAACACAGTTGCTGTGGGGACTGTGCTCGCTGCATGACACTCGTGCTGACATTTGGAAGAGAAGCAGCAGACAGAGAAGTTGTGTGTAGAGCATGTGATGTACAAAGCGTGTGGTGTGCAGAGCATGTGGGCGTGCTCCAGGTCACACGTGTTTGTAAAGACGTGCAAACAAAAGCGAGGAGGGCACCAGGATCTGTGCCCAGGCTCTGAGGAAGGGTAATGGCTCCGAAACAACACCAGCACGCTGCTTGCTGTGAGTGAGGACTACAGTCAAACACAACACAGTGCACTGGGACTCTGCAAACAGGGATATCCAGCCTTCATACAAAGACTTGTGTTTTAAAACTTGAAATAAGACTAGACATTTGCCAAAGAGCTCAGTAAAAATGTCCTAATAAGAACTCATGAAAATAGTATTGAATAAGTAAAAGATTGATTCTTCCTGTCTCCATAGAGATGTTAATGCTTAGATAAGCATATGGCAATATGGCATTAAACATCTCCTTGGAGACAAGCAGATGACATCATGCATGCATTAGCATGTTTTTCTGCAAAAGACACATCTGTAATTCTATAAATGCAAGATAGATAAGTTAACAGATGTATAAGAAATAGTGTTCAAGGCTAATTAATAATATCACCATGGAGACAAGAAGGTAGTGGACCGTCCACCAGAATAGTTACATAGTGCACCTTTAAACACAGATGAGTTGAGTAGCGTACTCTGAAAGTGTACTCAAGCAAGTGTAATGTTACTTCAAAATTACAAAAAGTACAAAGCAGTGGTCCAAGAAATTACTTAAGTAAGAGTAACTGAAAGAGTAACTGTCAGGCCATAAAATCTAATTTATAATTTAAAGTTAATGTAATTGGAAGAACAAAATATTAAATAATACATACAATCTGAGACAAACTAAAGCTGCAAGGAACACAAACGCTCAAATCATATATTGTCAACATAAAGCTTTTGTCACTTCTACTGTTCTAGTAGTTAAAGTGTTACTCAAGGTGGTGTAAAATTATGCTGCTAGAAAAATACTAGCCACCAAAGCAAGGCCCCTGTTCAGAAATGCTCAAAGCTGAGGTAAGTGCGTGGGTGGTGTTTGGGTGGAGGCACAGGAGTCTGTCACGTGCTCCCTGCTCCTGTGCACTGAGGCGGGCTGTTCTGAGTGCCTATAATACATGTCACCTCAGCAGGATGGCCGAAGCGTTACCATGGTGATAAGCGCCCCGGGACCTCAGTACCACGGTCAGCATCGATCTTTCTATAATAAACACACACCTCAGTGGAAGAGCCCTCAGTGGTGTCAATATTGGGCTCATGTTTACAGACAAGTGGACCAGAGCGTAGTGCACTGGTATTTGTCATATTGAGGGATTGGATTCTGAGTCACTTCATGAATAGACTCGATACTCAATACTGAAACCACGGTGATAATAACAAACAGTCTTTCTTTAGACAATGGAATGTGATTTTCAACATCTTTATTCATATTTACATTACCATGTGGCCTTATGTCTGTGTAATCAGTGGTCCAGGTAGATTCCATAGTGGTCCATGGGCGTATACTCTATGTGCTCTTATACTTGTTGTGATACAGCTCCAGATCATTCTAAAGCTATTTAGGAAAGGTTTAATTTCTGTCCTGTGAATGAGACTTTTACACCTGCTCAAACTGAGTATCTAGTTTCAACAGTAGTTTCAATTATTTATTTGATTTTTGATGCTTTTGACAACCCTAATGGATACCTTCTGCTTTGTTAGAGCCAAAAATCAGGTCCCCATAAAGTATATTATTAAATATGAGATCAGCAACATTGGTTAAGATAATTTAAGATAAGTTAAGTTAGCAGTCACTATGGTTAAGGTAAGGATCAGTCTCCAAGAAAAGAATGCAATGTCAGTGTGATGTCATGGAGGGTGTGTGGTCACAGATAATGTGTGAGGCCAAATGTGTGGGACAAAATAGTGAAATAAAAAACAACAGGATCATGTAGAGTGGGTTAATACAAAGATTTTGAGACCAAATTATGAGTGAATTATAAGTGAATTGGAGTCAGAGTTGATGCATTCAAAAGCACACCCATGCTCTCTTCCTATTTGGAACGCGGCGGCTAGCGGGTTAGCTATATCCCCTTATTTACACTACTTTTGCATTTTGTATACATACAGAGATATCAAATATATGAAGTAAGTTATATGGAATTATGTATTGTAAGGGAAATACTACTTAAGTATATTTTATATTAAAATCCTCAAATAATAATCAAATAATTAAAACAAAGTTAAAATCTTACTACATAATTCCATATAACTGATGTCTTCCAAATGTATAAAATGTAGAAAGTTGTGAAACTAAAAAAAAACAACAACTTTTGACTGGTCATGTGGGCCCAGGTCTGGTGCTGCAGTAAGCACAGGTCCATGGTGGTCCTGGAGTATACAGCGTGTGCCTTTTGTATAAACCTGTCTAAACATGTCACTGAGCACCAGCAGCACATGCCCATACAGGGCTCTGCTCTGCCTACGGCAGGCACACCAAATGTGGACATCAGGTCTTTGTGTACTGCCCTGCATCCCCATCACAGTGCACAACTTTTAGAGCAACACATAAAAAAAGTTTAGGCTGATAAAGCTGGAGACACAATACATTTCATGTCTATTTGTTGGAACAGTAGAGTGAATAGATAGATGGATGGACAAAAATAAATATGTTTAAACTTCTTAGGTTCTTTTTAAAGACAATACAGTAACTTGTATTTACCTTGTTGACATGTTTCTGCTGCTAGCTGCGAGCCATCTTCAGAACTGTCACCGGTGTTGGTGGTGACGTGTCGTATATCAGCTGTTGTTACTTCCTGTAGGCGTGGTCAGCCTGATTGACCTGGCAGGTTGCTCAGACTGACCACGCCTCCTGTCGCCTGGTGGTCTCTGGAGGAGGGTGTCCCAGGTGTGTGAAAGGAGGAACGCTCCGTCATCACGGTTAATGCTGTCCGTGCCTCGTTTCCTGATTTCAATGGCCTCCCTGATCCAGCGTTTGAACTTGTTGTTTTCCGATCCGATGACCCGTGCCCCGTCCCAATCCATAATGTGGTTATTTCTTTTACAGTGGTCTGATATGGCGGATTTTAGGTTTTCCTGCAATGCTTTGTCTTTTTGTGTTCTGGTGAGTCTCCCTGATGTTTCCTTTTCACATTCCTTTTGGTGTTCCTTTTTTCGGATGTGGAAAGCCCGGCCTGTTTCCCCTATGTATGATTTATTGCATGATTTGCATTGGATTTTGTAGATGGCGTTGCATTTTTGTTCTTGTGGGATTTTATCTTTGGGGTGTACTAGTTGTTGGCAGAGTTTTGTGTATGGTTTGACTACAGTGCTTATGTTGTGTTTTTTCATGGCTCTCTGGATGGGTTCAGTTATTCCTCTAATGTATGGTAGTGTGACTGTGTTCTTGTGATCCTGCTGCCCTCTATTGGTTTGTTGTGTTTTTTGCCGGGGTTTGTTGGTTTTGTTGTTGACTTGTTGTCTGCCTTTGTTTATGGCCCAGTTGGGATATTGACATTGTTTGAGTGCTTGTATAATGTGTCTCTCCTCCTCTTCCCTGTCGGTTTGGTCTGTTATGAGTGTGGCCCATTCGAATAGTGTTCTTACTACTGAAAGTTTATGTGCAGTGGGATGTTCGGATGTCCAGAGTAGATATTGGTCGGTGTGCGTGGGTTTCCTGTATACTGTTATTTTGATGCTGCCGTCTGCGATGTGGTGAATTTTAATGTCCAAACATGATATTGCTCCGTCTTTCTCCTCCTCATGTGTAAACTGAATGTTACCGGTTCTGTCTTGTGTGTTGAGATGGTCCGTGAGTTCTTGGGTGTGTCCTTGCTGTATTTTTTCCAGGATGTCATCTACGTAACGTTTCCAGAAAGTTAAACGGCATTGTGGTGGTGCTGTGTTGAATGCTTTTTGTTCCAAGTCCTCCATGAAAAAACTGCTCATTATTGCGCATAGTGGATCTCCCATTGCGAACCCCTCCTTCTGTCTGTAAATGATGTTATGGTATTGGAAATATGTAGATTTGGCCACGAAGTGTAATAGTTGTGTAATGTCTTCAACAGTTAAATTTGCGTTTTTTGAGTGTTTTGTCCTTTCTGAGTTTATCCTGTACTATTTGTAGTGTGACATCCACGGGTGTTTTGGTGAAGAGTGAGATGACGTCATGCGATATGAATATTTCGTCCGGAGCTACTGTGATGTTTTTTAGGTCCTGTGCCAATTGTTTTGCGTTCTTGCAGTGGAATTTTGTTTGACCGATGAGTGGTTTTATTATTTCGACCAGAGCTTTTGACAGATTGTATGTAACTGAACCTATGCTATTGACTATCGGGCGGAGGGGTGTGTCTTTTTTGTGAATTTTTGGTGTTCCGTAAATGCGAGGGGTGATGCTGGCTGTTGGGACTAGGTTATTGTATGCTTCTCGGGTGATTTTTTTCTTGTTCTAATAGGGGTTTGAGTAATGATTTTAGGGCTTGTTTCTTTTCTTCTGTCGGATTCTTTCTGATTATTTCATATGTGTTGGTGTCTGCTAGTAGCGCTTCCATTTTCTGTTCGTATGTTTTTGTGTCTAATATAACTGTTGTCCTTCCTTTATCTGCGGGTAAAATAGTGATTGTGTTGTCTTTTTTTATATGATTAATGGCTTTCCTCTCCTCCTTGGTTATATTGCTCCTCGGTATTCTGGCTGTTTTTAGTATCCCTGTGACTGTGTTACGTAACTCGGCTTTCTGTCCCTGGTTCGGTATGTTTTGACAAGCTAACTCCGTGGCTAAAATGTATTCCTCTATGGGGATTTTGTTTGGGGTGGTGGCAAAATTTAGTCCTCATGCAAGTACGTTTGTTTCTGTTTCCGTGATTTTTCGTTGTGTTAAATTGCATACCCATTTATCTTTATCAAAACTCCGCCAACAACTAGTACACCCCAAAGATAAAATCCCACAAGAACAAAAATGCAACGCCATCTACAAAATCCAATGCAAATCATGCAATAAATCATACATAGGGGAAACAGGCCGGGCTTTCCACATCCGAAAAAAGGAACACCAAAAGGAATGTGAAAAGGAAACATCAGGGAGACTCACCAGAACACAAAAAGACAAAGCATTGCAGGAAAACCTAAAATCCGCCATATCAGACCACTGTAAAAGAAATAACCACATTATGGATTGGGACGGGGCACGGGTCATCGGATCAGAAAACAACAAGTTCAAACGCTGGATCAGGGAGGCCATTGAAATCAGGAAACGAGGCACGGACAGCATTAACCATGATGATGGAGCGTTCCTCCTTTCACACACCTGGGACACCCTCCTCCAGAGACCACCAGGCGACGGGAGGCGTGGTCAGTCTGAGCAACCTGCCAGGTCAATCAGGCTGACCACGCCTACAGGAAGTAACAACTGCTGATATACGACACGTCACCACCAACACCGGTGACAGTTCTGAAGATGGCTCGCAGCTAGCAGCCGAAACATGTCAACAAGGTAAATACAAGTTACTGTATTGTCTTTAAAAAGAACCTAAGAAGTTTAAAGTACATAAGAAGACAAAATGAACATTTTCGGTTTAAAAATAAATATGGATTTTCAAATGCTATAGTTAATTCATCTATAGCTGCCCAAACAGACTTCACATCTGAGATCACTAGAAAGGAGGTTGAAGGCCCCAATCTATAAACAAACACAGAATCAGGTCCTGTTTTCCGTATTTTTAAGCATTTCCATTAACATCATTTGGAACAAAAACTCTGTGTCTTCATTTTTTTAAGAGGGACATCGGTCTGGTCCCCACCCAGTTGCTTCTTAAACAAAAAAGTTAATTGGCCACCTATCATTCTGAACAGTATCACATTTCTCTCACCTCAGATGAACAGAGTTCAGTGATTCGCTCATTGATTATGCAGAAATCTATCCATGTTTTTCAGTCCCTTGTGATATTTCTTTCCTTTCTTTTTTTCTAAGCAGCTATATTTTTTTTGATACGGACAAACCATGTGTGTCCCTGATTAGCTAATCCACCTGTTAATCACATCCATCTGAAAACGGAGAGATTCAATGGTGACCAGGCTCACATCTTCATAAGTGTTGAGGAAGTGTGTGTTCTGGATCCTCTGCAACAAAAATAGATATTCATTTGATTCAATAGCTTCAGTCTTTTCCAACCGAAAGTCATTGGTTTCTACACCTATGCACATCGTATCAAACATCACATTACATTTCAATTTAAGAAATATATGCCTTTTAATTTTTTTTTGTAAAACTAGGTCAATACTTTTAGACAAGACTGCATGTGGAATGAAAGAGCTAGAAATCGCCATGTGGGATCATTGTCCATCCTAGACACCCCCTTGGCACTGCCCCTGAGGTGGCCTCCTGGAGCCTGTCTGGGGAGATATTCCTGGCCTGTCACAATGGATAAAAGCCCTGGACCTGCTGGAGGGAATGTGTCTCTGGGTTGGCCTGGGAACACCATGGTTTTCCCCAGAATAGCCAGAGAAAGTATCTGAGGTGTGACAAATCTGAGCAGTCTTCGATAAGAGTAAGATGGATGGAGCCTGGATGATGGAGACATGTAATTTAAGAAAAAGCCCTAGTGAGCGCCCTGAGCCGAGCCGCAGGTCTGACACACTGTTGTGCCACTAAGTGTGAGGGGCACAGGCAGAATGTGAGCTGACACCAGTCACAACAACACACACATGCATCATACACACACACATGTACACAAACACACATGCAGACACACACACATTTATACACACCCACAGCAGAGGCCCGAGGCTCTTCTGCGCTCTCCCTCCACCGGGATCAGACACTCTTGATTTTGTGCTGAGTATTAGACGTCAGTGGCAAATGACTGATTAATGCTGAGACGTTTGTGACAGTGAAGTGCTTACACACACAGACTGGAAACATGTTGTGAGTGTGTGATATGGGGAATGAAACGTCTTCACTAACATCTGAACCTGATCTAGGTCCTGATCAGGTAAGAGTGATGTCCAAGAAATGACTGAAAAGTAAGAGACAAATACCAAAGAAAGTTATAATTCCCCCCTTTTTAAATTAGGATCTGCAATGAATTGTTTAATATCTATAAGTTAAGTCACACTGCTGCGTGTTGTTTAATCCACTTATTCCATAGTCCCACAAACTAAAAATAGTTCATTTTTAAATCTGAAACTTTTGGCTGTCCATGGATGTTCAAAACATTTCTATTTTACCTGACGCTAGTCCCTCCTAACAGTAGTTCATCTGTTAACTAGTTGATATGGTGATGCTAACAACATAGTGATATAGAACATTGATAAAGTGTTGCTGAATTACCTGTGCGATTATATAAAAAAAATGCCTGGCAGTTAGCATCAGACTTCGCATTGACTATGGTATAATGAATGATACATATATTTTCAACATTATTTCACTAGTGCAAATAAAAGATCATGTGCTCACACAAGGACACATACTATGCAAAATCAACTTTAAAAGCCAACAGGATTCAAACAAATTCATGTTAATAGTAATGGTCGCTCTTAAGCCTGCAGTATGCAGTCAGACTGGGTGGGCTCAGAGCAGAGAGACTGCAGCTCCACAGCAGACAGCTGTTGTGGTCCCAGAGCAAGTTTGTGCCACAGGGAGACTGTAAGCACAATAACACATCCTGACATGTTTAACACTGCTGTAAATACTGTCCAGACGCGCACACAGGCTACTGTGGATGTGAAGCAGACCAGCATAAAGGGGCACTGTGTGACTTTTCTGGTGAGGGTCTGCCACCCATTTGTCTCTATGGAGAAGTAATTGCTTTGCTTGGAATCTTCCATTTTCTATCTTTTAAGTTTTTTGTTTGTTTGTTAAAATATCTTCAAAAAACATGCGGATGGAGGGAGCACAGACAGGCAAGAGGACATTGTATGGTGATTAAAAAGGCAAGAACGCAATTAGGAGAATCTCCATGGCACCTGACATGTACAGATGGGTCATTATATTAGTTAAAAATGTTGTCTACTTTAGACTATGCTTCAGCCACAAACCTGTAGCAGGGTATTACACATCTCTGACATGAACTCCATGATGATGATAGCCATCCACCACCATACAGGGAGCAGAGGTGTGAGCGGTCAGAGGTGAGTGACGTGAGTGAGTTGCTCGTATTGACTCACGACTGACATAAACGACCGATGAAAATGGAACTCCTGTATCAGAGCCCACCTGAACCAGAACCAGAATTTAAAGAGGAACATGACGTTTGCGCTAGAGGAGCAGAAGATGGATGTGGAGACATTTACTGAAGCTTGTTAAACAGAGAAACAGAGATACACTAACAACTATCAGCAGCAACCTGCAAAAAATGTGTGAGCAATGTAACAAGGGACTTTTATGTGTCGCTTCACGAGGAGATTCAGTTTGGTGATGCTTTTAAATAGGCCACAACTACAGACACCAGACTACTTTAAACTCCTTTAGGGGCTACTGTCACAGTCATTGTCAAAAAAAAAAAGTCAAATAAAATTGTTCCAGTGTGTCCTCGTGCATGTGTTCCTGATGAGCCCTGTAGGATCACGTGACTGTTCTGTATATCTGTGCTTGTACCAAATCTGTCTGTGTCCTGTGTGAGTGTAAGACAAACACTGCTCTGTACACTGTGTCAGGTTTGAATCCTCGATAGTGCAGCCGGCTCACTGGTCTCTGTATCACATGTGACATGTGAGAGCATGGAGACTGTAGGTCACAGTTACACCTGATAATTCACACATTCAATGTAAGAAAAGCACACACCTCTGCTCTTCTGCTGGTGTAATGACATATTAGCGGAGGCCTTTTTAGGGTACGGGTCTAATTAATAAATCACAAACGCAAATATATGAGTGAGTGAGGAGAGACAGGCTCTTGTCTCACAGCAGGTCTGTCCACCTTAAACATATGACTCAGACCTTTTAGCAGTAGCTCACTCACATGACACCAGTCTGAGCAGTGTCTTCATCTGCAGCCTTCACACCAGAGCCTGCACTAAGTTTACTCGGAGCTCTGTGCAGGTGCTGTTTACCATGTCTGTGTCATGTGTCAAGATGTGCTCTGTGCTGGGGCTGCCCCTTCACACACAGAGCCACTCCCTGTCCTGCCCCCTCCTCTACTCTCAGTGTCCCAGCCCAGAGCATAACCTTACAAATATATCATACTTTGTGTTGTTAAAGGTTTTTCTTCCTTTTTTGCCATCATTTTGAGAAAATAAAATAACGAAGTTCTGACTTTTTAACCCTCAGGCTTCCTTTTAAAACCACTCAGGACATGTATATGTATGTAGGCATGTATGTCCATTTAGAAAAACAGCCGTAAAAGCATCATAGACTCATCTTTTTCATACTTTTTCAAACTAATCCAAAACTCTATTTCTGGTCTAATCAAAAATATCTCATTTATAAAAATCATCAGGATTTTAACCCTTCAATTGCCTGTTTGAAACCTGAATTTCACATGTAGTGTGAAAATGGCCTCTAAAGTTGAGTAAAGCCTTCTGAAAATGTTCTGTGAATTCTGTGAAAAATACCAAAATAGACAAATTTCACTTGTTTTCTCAAAAATAGAACCAAACATACCTGAATATTTGGTTAGAGTCCCATTTTTTTTACAAAAGAGATTCAAAATGTAGTTTTGTTGAGTTTTTGTAAGGCTCCATTATACTCAAAATGTCACACCCCCTCTAGCTCCTCTGACATCATCTGCCACTCCCTGAGTGGCCACCTCCTTCCCCTCCCCGTTTGTGTTTCAGGAGTGGAGACAGGTGTGCTGGAGCCAAACTCAGCTGGGCTCACTCTGCAATCAACAGGGGTTTAAGAACCACTCTCACGAGCTCAGCGCTGCCAGATTGTAGAACTCCCTCAGTCAGTGCTGCGTTCCAGCTACTTTTGTTTTACCTACCTGTAGTCGCTTTACTTACCTCTCTGTCCATCTGCCTCAGATCACCGTGCTCCAGTCTCCTGCTCCAGTCTCCTGCTCCAGTCTCCTGCTCCAGTGTCCTGTTCCGTCCTGCCCCGACCTGCAATATTCCTGAAAGTTTGTTCTGTAATAAATACCTACCGATTCCCTACTGACTTGTGTCTGCGCTTGGGTTCTTCCGCTGTTTGTCGCAGTACGATCTGGCCAGCAAACATGAACCCAGCAGACTCTGACCCGCTTAACCGGACCCTATCGGCGCAGTCTACGCTGTTGGAGCAGCATGACAACACGTTAAAAGCCCTCATGGAACACATGAAGGAATTTTCTGTTAGTCTCGCTAGCCTTCGTACTCAAATGACCGCCTTGACACCTCAAGCTGCTGCAGAAAACCCCCCTCCAGCCCAGTTCTCTCCCCCACCACCTACAAGAGAGGCATTTGTTCCTCCTCCTGCTCCTTACAGTGGAGACCTTGGTTCCTGTAAGTCTTTTTTAACTCGGTGCTCTCTCATTTTTGAACAACAACCCCTATCATATTCAAGTGACTGGGCTAAGATCTCTTATCTGATTGGTTGTCTACGTGGACATGCATTGAATTGGGCCTCTGCTGTGTGGGAGAAACAAACCCCTTCCTGTTCATCTTATTCAGCATTTACTTCAGAGATGAGACAGGTTTTTGATCATCCGGTCAGTGGCAAGGAGGCAACTAAGAGGCTTCTGTCCCTACGCCAAGGAAACCGTAATGTAGCTGAACTAGCCATTGAGTTTCGTACGCTTGCAGCTGAGAGCGGTTGGAATGATGAGGCTCTACAAGGTGCCTTCCTAAATGCGCTGTCTGACACCCTGAAAGATGAAATGGCTTGCCGAGACGAGCCAAGCAACCTTCATGACCTCATTAATCAAGCTATACGGGTGGATAATCGCATTCGGGAGCGTAGGCGTGTGAGAGCTTGTAAGTTGTCCATCTCTAAACCATTCCTCTTACCTTCCACCCTTCCTCCCGCCACCACTCCTGTTCCCCCTGCTGTCCTACAATCTACAGCAGAGCCTGAACCTATGCAACTAGGCCGGGCCCGGCTTAATCCTGAAGAGAGGCAACGTCGTTTCAACACGCGGAGCTGTCTCTATTGTGGTCAGTTTGGACATTTTCTATCCTCTTGTCCTATCCGCCCAGTAAAAGGGTCGGCTCAACAGTAGTGGGAGATATTCTGTTGAGCCAAACCAACTATTCATCTCCCTTTAAACCTAATCTGGAGGGCACGCTCAGGCTACGGGACCGTTATGTTACTCTTCCAGTACTCATTGACTCTGGGGCAGATGAGAGCTTTATGGATTGTTCAGTAGCTCGTCAGCTGGGACTGGAGACACAACCACTGGTTTCACCCCTGGAAGCTAAGGCACTCAATGGTCAAATCCTTGCTCAAGTTCTAGAAAAGACACTCCCTGTTCATCTGCACCTCTCAGGTAATCATAAGTTTTCACATTTTTGACTGTAAACACTCACCTCTTGTGTTGGGCTTGCCTTGGTTGAAGTTGCACAACCCGCATATTGGGGAGAATAACGGGGAGAATAATTTCGTGGAGTTCCTTTTGCCATTCTAACTGTTTGCACTCTGCGGTACCCCCTGTTTGTTGTGAGTCTGCATCTGTTTCAGAAGCTCCTGACCTGTCTTCTGTTCCACTTGACTATCATGATCTTGAGGCTGTGTTCAGCAAACGCCATGCTCTCTCTCTGCCACCTCACCGACCTTATGACTGCACCATCGAGCTTCTCCCCGGGGCACCACTGCCGAGCAGTCGTCTTTATAATCTGTCACGTCCTGAGCAGGATGCTATGGAGAAGTATATCCAGGAATCGCTGGCTGCAGGGATTATTAGACCATCTTCTTCACCGGTGGGTGCGGGTTTTTTCTTTGTTGATAAGAAGGACAAATCACTAAGACCATGCATTGATTACCGGGGCCTGAAAAAAATCACAGTTAAAAACAAGTACCCCCTTCCATTAATCAGCTCTGCATTTACCCCTCTGTGTGGTTCAACAATCTTCACCAAGTTAGATCTCCGCAATGCTTACCATCTTGTTCGCATCAGAGAGGGAGATGAGTGGAAGACGGCCTTCAATACACCTCTAGGCCATTTCGAATATCTGGTTATGCCGTTTGGTCTGACTAACGCCCCAGCTGTGTTCCAAAATCTGGTAAATGATGTTTTACGAGACATGATTGGAAGATTCATTTTTGTTTATATTGATGACATCTTAATATTTTCTAAGGACCTCGACACTCATAAGCGCCATGTTAGACAAGTGCTCCAAAGGCTCTTGGAGAACAAGTTTGTAAAGGCTGAGAAGTGTCAGTTTCATGCTTCCTCTGTTGCCTTTTTAGGATACATCATTGCCCAGGGTCAAGTACAAATGGATCCTACTAAGGTCATGGCAGTCCGTGATTGGCCTTCTCCTTCCAGCCGTAAGGAATTGCAGCGCTTCTTGGGATTTGCGAATTTCTACAGAAGGTTCATACGTGACTTCAGCCGTCTGGCAGCCCCTCTTACCGCCCTCACCTCCACCTCTGTCTCTTTTGTTTGAACCCATGAAGCAGAATCTGCCTTCAAGGAATTAAAGCATTGATTCACCACTGCCCCAGTTCTGATTCAGCCTGATCCAGCTCTCCAATTCATCGTTGAGGTGGATGCTTCTGACTCTGGGGTTGGTGCAGTACTTTCTCAACGCTGTCCCTCTGATAATAGAGTGCATCCTTGTGCATATTTTTCTCGCAAGCTTTCTGCAGCAGAGAGAAACTTTGACATAGGCAATCGAGAGCTCCTGGCCATAAAACTTGCACTGGAAGAGTGGCGCCACTGGCTGGAGGGTTCCACACACCCCTTCGTTGTTTGGTCAGACCACAAGAACCTGTCATACATCAAGAATGCTAAGAGACTAAATTCCAGACAAGCAAGGTGGGCCCTCTTTTTTGATCGGTTTAACTTTTCCCTGACATACCTACCAGGATCTAAGAATGTAAAACCAGACTCCTTGTCCCGGATTTTCTCTGTTGATGTCCCTGCTCCAGTGAATGACCCTATTTTACCTGAATCCCATTTTGTAGCCACTGTTTCTTGGGAAATTGAATCACAGGTCAAACTAGCACAGCAGAACCAGCCTGACCCTGGCAATGGTCCTCCTAATTCATTGTTTGTTCCAGATGCAGTTCGGTCTGATGTTCTTCAGTGGGCTCATTCTACGCATTTGACATGTCACCCTGGAATTAATCGCACCCTTTCTGTCCTACGGCGCAGGTTCTGGTGGCCATCAGTGAAGAGGGACACTAAGAATTTTGTTTCTGCCTGTTCAATATGCTCCCAAAACAAGACCTCTAATAGGCCACCTTCAGGTCTTTTACAGCCATTACCCATCCCTCAGCGTCCTTGGTCTCATATCTCACTAGATTTTGTGACTGGACTCCCTCCTTCTAATGGCTATTCTGTTCTTACCATTGTTGACAGGTTTTCCAAGATGGCTCACTTTGTCCCTGTTTCTAAACTGCCTTCTTCCAGAGAGACCGCAGACTTACTAGTGGAACATGTATTCAAGTTGCATGGCATTCCGGTGGACATTGTATCTGACCGAGGCCCTCAATTTACCTCTCAGGTATGGCGGGCTTTCTGTTCCACTTTGGATATTAATGTCAGTCTCTCTTCTGGCTACCATCCCCAGAGTAATGGCCAAACGGAGCGGGTTAACCAGCAGATGGAGGTGGCGTTGCGCTGTTTCCTCTGCCAATCCTTCTAGTTGGAGCGCACATCTGCCATGGGTGGAGTATGCCCACAACACCCTATTGAACTCTGCTCTGGGTATGTCACCTTTTGAATGTTGCTATAGTTGCCAACCTCCCCTATTTGCAGACCAGGAGCAAGAACTGGCAGTTCCCTCAGTCCAAGAGCACTTGAGACGGTGTCACCGTATCTGGACTCGAGCCCGTTCTGCTCTCGAGTGCTCTTCTACAAGGTCCAGAGTCCAGGCTGACCGTCGCCGCACTCCAGCTCCTCCTTATGCCCCTGGTCAGAAGGTATGGCTCTCCACGTGAGACCTGCCACTAAAGGTGGAGTCTAAGAAGCTGTCTCCACGGTTCATTGGGCCATTCGAGGTGGAGCGAGTTATCAACCCCTCTGCGGTACGTCTCAAGCTCCCCACATCTCTTAAGGTTCATCCTACCTTTCACGTGTCTTTGATCAAGCCTGTCCGGTCCAGTTCTCTGTGTGCTCCTCCTCCTCCCAGGATGATCGATGACCACCCTGCTTATACTGTCCGGCAAATCCTGGATGTCCGGTGCCGGGGTCGTGGTGTTGAGTTTTTGGTGGACTGGGAGGGCTATGGTCCTGAGGAGCGGTGCTGGGTGCCCCGTAAGAATGTCTTGGACCTCTCCCTGATCCAAACATTCTACCGTCTTCATCCGGAGAAGCGATGTGGGCCGCCAGGGGGCGTCCGTAGAGGAGGGGGTACTGTCACACCCCCTCTAGCTCCTCTGACATCATCTGCCACTCCCTGAGTGGCCACCTCCTTCCCCTCCCCGTTTGTGTTTCAGGAGTGGAGACAGGTGTGCTGGAGCCAAACTCAGCTGGGCTCACTCTGCAAACGACAGGGGTTTAAGAACCACTCTCACGAGCTCAGCGCTGCCAGATCGTAGAACTCCCTCAGTCAGTGCTGCGTTCCAGCTACTTGTTTTACCTACCTGTAGTCGCTTTACTTGCCTCTCTGTCCATCTGCCTCAGATCACCCTGCTCCAGTCTCCTGCCCCAGTCTCCTGCCCCAGTCTCCTGCCCCAGTCTCCTGCCCCAGTCTCCTGCCCCAGTCTCCTGCCCCAGTCTCCTGCCCCAGTCTCCTGCCCCAGTCTCCTGCCCCAGTCTCCTGCCCCGACCTGCAATATTCCTGAAAGTTTGTTCTGTAATAAATACCTACCGATTCCCTACTGACTTGTGTCTGCGCTTGGGTTCTTCCGCTGTTTGTCACACAAAAGAGAGGACGCCTCAGAACGGATTTAAACTGATGCTACACAAAAACTAAAAATGCCACAAATTTAACATTTTAGACAAAGCTCCCAATTACACAAATGTACACCATTATACCCTGGTTTCTTTTTTGTGGACGATATCAAAATTTTAGAGACAATTTTTACACTAAATGTGTAAAAAAAAAAAAAAAAAAAAAGTTTGCAATTAAAGGCTTAAATATATTGACTTAAAAAAAAAAAAAAAAAGTTCAACAAAAATAGGTCACTTTCCACAAAATGTGGTGTCTTTAGCATTCACAGAATTTAAATAGTGGACCGACTAAATTTGAAAAAAAGTGCAAAATGGACAAAAATTTCCATGGAGAAGCCTATAAGGGTTAATGTTAGACCTGTTCCACACAGCTATCCCGACAAGACTTTCACAAAGTTTTCAGACCAGAACACCCAGACAGCAGGCACAGGGCTCAAGACTGGGAGTGTGGGTATAGACAGTGGGTACTGGTCTCCCTAAATCCTTTTGTTGATTATGTAAATGTAGCTTTGAATTCTCTCTGCAGGAGAATAAAGTAGAAATCTCACAAAGCTCAGATGTTGAATATTTAATTATTCCAGTAAAATGTGCTGTTTTGTTCCACACTTTAAAAAAAACAAAAAAACAAAAACAAAAAAACAAGTACATTCAATCACTTTCTGGTGGAGTTTCTGTTCCCGGAGTGTTTCCATGGAGATGTTTGCTTGCTTTGCCTTAAATGTTCCCTCAGTGTGTTATTTAACTTATACAGTAAGTTGCCAAAAGTATTCACTCACCCATCCAAATAATCAAAATCAGGTGTTCCAGCCACTTCCATGGCCACAGTTGTATAAAATGAAGCACCTAGTCATGCAGACTGTTTCTACAAACATTTGTGAAAGAATGAGTCGCTCTCACAAGCTCAGTAAATTCCAGCGTGGTACTGTGATAGGATTCCACCTGTGTAACAAATCCAGTCGTCAAATTTCCTTGTTCCTAAATATTCCACAGTCAACTGTCAGTAGTAGGCCATGTAAACTGACGGGGCGGGGTCAGCGGATGCTGAAGCGCAGAGGTTGTCAACTTTCTGCAGAGTCAATAGCTACAGCCTTCCAAACTTCATGTGGCCTTCAGATTAGTTCAAGAACAGTGTGTAGAAAGCTTCATGGAATGGGTTTTCATGTCAGAACAGCTGCATCCAAGCCATACATCACCAAGAGCAATGCAAAGTGTTGGATGCAGTGGTGTAAAGGATGCCGCCATTGGACTCTAGAGCAGTGGAGACGCCTTCTCTGGAGTGACGAATCACACTTCTGTCAATCTGATGGACGAGTCTGGGTTTGGCGGTTGTCAGGAGAACGGTACTTGTCTGACTGCATTGTGCCAAGTGTAAAGTTTGGTGGAGGGGGGATTATGGTGTGGGGTTGTTTTTCAGGAGCTGGGCTTGGCCCCTTAGTTCCAGTGAAAGGAACTCTGAATGCTTCAGCATACCAAGATATTTTGGAAATTCCATGCTCCCAACTTTCTGGGAACAATTTGGAGATGACCCTTTCCTCTTCAACATGCCTGTGCACCAGTGCACAAAGCAAGGTCCATAAAGACATGGATGAGCGAGTTTGGTGTGGATGAACTTGACTGGCCTGCACAGAGTCCTGACCTCAACCCAATAGAATACCTTTGGGATGAATTAGAGTGGAGCCTGAGAGCCAGGCCTTCTCGTCCAACATCAGTGTGTGATCTCACAAATGCACTTCTGGAAAAGCAGTCAAAAATTCCCATAAACACACTCCTAAACCTTGTGGACAGCCTTCCCAGAAGAGTTGAAGCTGTTATAGCTATAACTATTAAACCCTATAGATTAAGAATGGGATGTCACTTAAGTTCATATGCTAGTCAAGGCAGGTGACTGAATACATCTGGCAATATATTATATATATCTCCATGGAGACAAGAAAGTGATACCACCAGGCCAAGTTACAGGTCAGATGTGTTTAGATGCAAGCAAGTCTTGCATAGTAAGAATGCATTATTTCAAGATAAATAAATAAGTGTACTGTAACATAACCGTAACCATTAACCCCTAACCCTAACTTACAGGTGAGCTCTGTGGAGAGGCAAGCGAGTCTATCACAGTAACAATGCATTATTTCAAGGTAATTAAATAAATTCATGCAACATTAATAAGTTCAATGCCACACTGCGGAACATTCTAGGCAAAGTAACAACATGAGACAAGCTGGTGGCTGATCCTCCTCTTGAGAAGCACATTTTTAAAAGCATAGGCCATTCTAAAGTCTAAACATGACTAGAGATGCACCGATCCAGCTTTTTCTGTTCTGATACCGATGGTGATACTTTGGCCCGATATCAACTGATACTAGAAAATATAATTTATTTCCTCTAAACACAATCTAATCTCTAATCTCCCACTTAGAAATCATGGAGGGGTCTGAAATTTTCATCGTAGGTGCATGTCCACTGTGAGAGACATAATCTGGAAAAAAAAATCCAGAAATCACAATGTATGATTTTTTAAACTATTTATTTGTATGATACAGCTGCAAATAAGTATTTGAACACCTGAGAAAATCAATGTTAATATTTGGTACAGTCGCCTTTGTTTGCAATTACAGAGGTCAAACGTTTCCTGTAGTTTTTCACCAGGTTTGCACACACTGCAGGAGGGATTTTGGCCCACTCCTCCACACAGATCTTCTCTAGATCAGTCAGGTTTCTGGGCTGTCGCTGAGAAACACGGAGTTTGAGCTCCCTCCAAAGATTTTCTATTGGGTTTAGGCCTGGAGACTGGCTAGGCCACGCCAGAACCTTGATATGCTTCTTACAGAGCCACTCCTTGGTTATCCTGGCTGTGTGCTTCGGGTCATTGTCATGTTGGAAGACCCAGCCTCGACCCATCTTCAATGCTCTAACTGAGGGAAGGAGGTTGTTCCCCAAAATT
Source organism: Taenioides sp. WSHXM2023 (assembly GCA_029959045.1). Lineage (NCBI taxonomy): Eukaryota > Metazoa > Chordata > Actinopteri > Gobiiformes > Gobiidae > Taenioides > Taenioides sp. WSHXM2023. The sequence goes on from CM057100.1 coordinate 32,095,429, forward strand.
TCGCAATACATTGCCCCGGTCATCCTCTCCTTAATACAGTGCAGTCGCCCTGTCCCATGTGCAGAAAAACACCCCCAAAGCATGATGCTACCACCCCCATGCTTCGTAGTAGGGATGGTGTTCTTGGGATGGTACTCATCATTCTTCTTCTTCCTCCAAACACGGTTAGTGGAATTATGACCAAAAAGTTCTATTTTGGTCTCATCTGACCACATGACTTTCTCCCATGACTCCTCTGGATCATCAAAATGGTCATTGGCAACTTAAGATGGGCCTTGACATGTGCTGGTTTAAGCAGGGGAACCTTCCGTGCCATGCATGATTTCAAACCATGACGTCTTAGTGTATTACCAACAGTAACCTTGGAAACGGTGGTCCCAGCTCTTTTCAGGTCATTGACCAGCTCCTCCCATGTAGTTCTGGGCTGATTCCTCACCTTTCTTAGGATCACTGAGACCCCACGAGGTGAGATCTTGCATGGAGCCCCAGTCCGAGGGAGATTGACAGTCATGTTTAGCTTCTTCCATTTTCTAATGATTGCTCCAACAGTGAACCTTTTTTCACCAAGCTGCTTGGCAATTTCCCCGTAGCCCTTTCCAGGTGTACAATTTTGTCTCTGGTGTCTTTGGACAACTCTTTGGTCTTGGCCATGTTAGTAGTTGGAGTCTTACTGATTGTATGGGGTGGACAGGTGTCTTTATGCAGCTAACCACCTCAAACAGGTGCATCTGATTTAGGATAATAAATGGAGTGGAGGTGGACTTTTTAAAGGCGACTAACAGGTTTTTGAGGGTCAGACATCTAGCTGATAGACAGGTGTTCAAATACTTATTTGCAGCTGTATCATACAAATAAATAGTTAAAAAAAAATCATACATTGTGATTTCTGGATTTTTCTTTTTAGATTATGTCTCTCACAGTGGACATGCACCTACGATGAAAATTTCAGACCCCTCCATGATTTCTAAGTGGGAGAACTTGCAAAATAGCAGGGTGTTCAAATACTTATTTTCCTCACTGTATATAATGTGTTTTGTAATTGTTAAAATAACAGAACGGCTTTGAAGAAACTTCAGTATTAAGAGATGTTTTGAGCCAACATTGGCTAGTAAATATAACACCAGTTTATAGGCCAAAATGGGACATCATCTGAACCGATATCTTGGAAACAATATCTGATCCATGAAAAATGGTCAATATCGGGTCCGATCCAATACCAGTATCATATCGGTTCATCCCTAAACATGACATTGGTCGCTGTAAGCACTGTAAACAGTAGTGCATATTGCTGCCGGCCTATACACATGGGTGTGTTTGGGTCTCTACTCCACTGCAGGAGGAGGAACAACTGAAAGCTTTTAAATAGAACAGAACAAAGACTATAATGGCTGGCTTGGGTATCATAACACAAAATGTCTCCAGCAGCGTCATGCCCTGTGTTGAACTGTGTTACCATGGAAACTCAACCAAATTCATACAAGGAATAAAATAACTGTGATAACCCTAACCCTAACCCTAACCTGATATTCAAAGTGAAAGGAGGAGGTGGACACTTTTCAATGTCACTTGTGGTACAAACTTCTTCAGACAAGTGTCCCTATACTCTGACGTGTGTCTATATGTACTGTCCCACCTCAAATCAGCATTATAAAATGAATTATTATTTGACCATGCATACGGCTTTTTTCTGATGCTTGCTTGTCACAACATTTAAAGAGGGTTTATTACACTTCTGAGGTATTAACTGCTAACACATAACATATGTAGATTGCCATGTTACCTTTTATTGTTATGAAAATACTATATTTGTCAAAATCAATGTATTAACAAAATATTCACTTTTGTTTTTGATGCTCTGAGCCCCCATTCCTTAGCCACTCCCATGTTATGAGTTTTGTCATAACACAATCAGTGTGCCACCTGCTGATGAAACTACTGGACATCACATCAGGTTTGTGAAGCTTTAGTGTATTGCTTTGTACCATGCTTTTGTTTATTTATAGGGAATTGTCATATGGGAGCATGGGTGACATAGGCTTGTGGCCGGAGCATTGAACAGAATTTTACAGCTAAACATAAGGATGGCTCAAATAGGGCCCAGGAGAGATCACTAGATTGCTCAAATGCATGGATGACATGCATGTTTGATGGATCTAAAACCTGATGCATCTAAAATCTCTTCAGACATGTTTCTAATCAAGGAACAACGTTATAACATGGGAGAAAGCTCCAAAAAGGGCATTTTGCATAATTCTCCCTCTTTAACAATGCAACATTTAGAGCCTTAATTTTCTGGGTACAGGTTGTGTAATGAGGTAGAGCTGAGTAGTATTTGCCCCAGTAAACAGTTCCACATCACCAACACATGCTGTGCTGGGAGTTTGTCCCTTTTACTCCTCTACAGAGTGACTGCTCCCAGTGTTTGGAAGGCTTTCCTCTGGTTTCCTCTTTTTCCTACCTCCTGACCAGTATCCAGAATCAGGATCTGATGAATGGTCCCCAGGCACTGCTCCTGACAGGTGCTACTGACAGGTGCCCCAGAGGCGGTGAAGGATGGATCAAATAAAGAGGACAAATTTCCCTATGGGGACAAAAGAATTCCTTATACAAAATAGTGAAGGCAGTGTTCAGAACTGTCAGGGAAAATGTAGTCTATGAGTTTCCAGCCTTATTTGCTCACACTCTGAAGGCAGGACCAGCACTGGAAACCACACAGACAGCATTGTAGTGCCCAGAAATGGACGGAGAAGTTTTAAGTGCATGTAACAGGTTACTAAATCTGTTACATTTCCGTCAGTCTGCCCCAGGGCAGCTGTGGCTACAGTAGTAGCTTACCATCACCAAGTGTGGAATGAATGAATAATGCTCTGTAAAGCGTCTTTGAGTGTCCTGAAAAGCGCTATATAAAACTGATGCATTATTATTATTATTAAATCATAGTCAACATCATTAGATTTATTTATTTATTTTTAAATCTTGGTGAAGTTTATTATTTTACTTCCTGGTTGGACATGGGCAGCAGATATGACATACGTAAAGGTAATATTCTAACTGGTACTTTATTTCATAAAATGAAGATTTAAACTGCCTGAAAAAATGCCTTCTTGTGCGTATACTGTCCCTGCCATTTGGATGGAGGTTTCCGTGTTGAAGAAATCAGCGCTACTTCCTGTATTTTTGTACTTTTCTTCTCAACTTTTACCCCACAAACTGCCACTTAACTGATGTAAAACTATAATAAATATTGACCACAGGTACTATCCCACTAAACAGAGTCTGAATTAGAAAAACATGTCACACCTGTCAGATGCACTTTAAGAATAATCTGATTTATCGGGACACTTAAATGTCTGGGGGGAAAAACAAACATTTCCTTACAAGAAAATATGAAAATATGAATGACAGCCTACTAAAAACCTTGCACAAAATACATACATAACTAGACAGTTTAAATTTGGTCAGCCCACACAAACACCGTCCAGTTTTAATGGACGAGTGTGCAAGAGTGTGTGGCTTTGGAATAAATACACTTTGTAAGTATTTGCTTTTCTTGTCCGATCACACGTCTGAAGGCAAGAGTTGTACAAATCATGTGTCCAATAGGAGAGTCCCTGACTGTGCAGACCTGATGTGGAGCCCATTGTCAGTGCTCAGTACAATCTTCATTGTCAGAACATCAAGTGTTGGCAGGTCACATGATTAACCTCTCACTCAGAATGAGGAGATAGAGAAAGAGCTGAAGAGTCAGGTGGAGGACACAGCCACAAGCAGAGGATGAGGAAGGGAGGCTTAATTATGAGAGCAAACCTTTACAGATGGCCCCGAGATATTCATTTGAGGAATTCATTTGGCACAGCTGATGAAATCTAAACAGGCCTATGGCGTAGGAGGTCTGCACCAGCATATCACAGGGAACCCAGCTGCTATTACCACACTCACACTGCCATTCAGAGAGAAACACATTTAAAACAAGTGCAGAGGAGCTGCACTCAGAGTTGCACTCAGAGCTGCACAGCTTGGCTCAGGCAACACTTCACTAATCCAACACAGAACTGTATCAAAGCACGCTTAAATAAAACTTTTGGCATTCGGCATTCAAATTCAATTTGAATGTGATTCCTGATTATTATTAGTGCTAGAACCAATATTTTTAAGATGAAGAAGTTACACATGTTCACCTGATTTTAAAGGAGAAATATGTAAAATCATCTTTGAACCCTGATCATTAGCTCACTCAGAATTGTAGAGTTTGCATGTTTGACATCTCTGTAGCAGCTAAGTCCCACCAGTGTGGGTGTGACAATGCACTTATTAATGTTCTTTGGGCTGTTGCATAGTCACCATCATAATCCTGATTGCTACAGTGAGACATGGCTTTGAAGAGGCAGAGCTCACAACACCGCCCTGTGTTGTGATGACAGTGAGATCAGGGGGCAGCTAAGAATCACATGCTTTCTTTTATTAAGTCTTGTTATTATTATTGTGATAAGAACGTGTCTGTGTGTGATTATCATGTGAGCTACAAAATGTGAACATGTAAACACACACTGTATATTCCTGATGTGCACCCAGCCATCCGTAGTTCAAATCTACAAATTTCTATAGAGCCCAAAATCACAGCATCAGTCTTCTAAAGTGTGAGTTCAACTGAGATACAAATCAAACAATGAAAATGTAGGTTAACAACATACAAACAGATTGACCAACATTTAATAAGCAAATGGAGAACTGTCCCAGTGGCTAGCTGCCCCTGGTGACCTTCAAAGTCACATGGTCAATGCCTGTTAATCTCTTGATTTCTTTTTGGTCAGGCCATTTCGGTCAGGCCATTTCATTAGCGCTAATGAAATGGCCTGAGATAAACTATTGAAGCTGAAGACAAGATGGATGTTACCAAAGTAATAGTGAATGAGTCTCTGTATAAGAGTGTGACCACTGTTCTGCAGAACACTGGGATGAATGAACAGGAGGCCTATGTGTTTGTGTTTGTGACAGTTTCACTTTCCCCCGCACCATGTTTGGATCAGTCCTGTCCCATTAGAGTCATGTGTTCTCAGCTCACACATTTCCTGGACAAGGCTGGTGGTTTTGTGTCAGATGAGGTTATTTCTAAAGTGTCTCTTCTCCCACTACCTCATGGTGCTCAGCACTGTGATCTAGTGAAGAGCTGGCCATGCTAATGTTACTGCATACCTCTGTACACATCAGGTACCAGCACTATGGAGGCAAGGAATTGCTGTAATGGACTTTTAATCAGAGTCAAATGGAGCTCACTAATACACATTATTCAAGGCCACGTGCAGTAGTATGTTTACATGCACTGTAGTACTTCAGCTTTACACTGTTGTTGAACTATAGTCTGATTTCTCCAAACAAGCAGTCAGACTAGTCTGAATGCGAATGCGTTACTGTACACACACACACACACACACACGCACGCACACACACACACACACAGTGCACACACGCACACACACACAGCGCACACACACACGCACACACGCACGCACACACACACACGCACACACACGCACACACACACAGCGCACACACACACGCACACACACACAGTGCACACACGCACACACACACAGCGCACACACACACGCACACACACACAGCGCACACACACGCACACACACACAGCGCACACACACACGCACACACACACACACACACACACACACACAGTGCGCACACACACACGCACCCACACACACAGCACGCACACACACACACACACACACCAGACCACGTGTCCACACCATAACTAACCATTTATCAAATGGTTAATATTGAGTTGATATTGTGCAAAATTGACTTTTTGGAGCTTTCTCCCAGGTTCTAATACCATCTCATTGAAATCATGCACACTGATTGAGTTGTGATGTGATTATCACTCTGAAGGGGGAGTAACTTAACGCAGGCAGCAAAGAGAGATGGGGAATCAGAGTGTCAAATGCGAAACTGAAACTTATTAAACATGTTAATACTTTGTTTTTGGTGAATATAGAATTTTCACACAGAGGAAAAGAGGACAGTCTAAGCCAGGGGTCTCAAACTCAGTTCACCGGGGGGCCGCTGGAGGCAGAGTGTGGGTGAGGCTGGGCCCCATCAGGTTTTCCACAAGAAAAGCTTTGTTAAAAAAATGTTCAATCTTCTCACATCTCTTTATTTTTATTTTTATTTTTTAACACAAAATAAGATGAAAAAATAACTAAACAAATTAAGAATTAATAAGAAAATAAATCAATCAGTAATAAATACATAAAATAATAATAATGATAATGAAAATCCTAAAAATTAGATTTCTCTAGTCAGCAACTATATGTGGTTTCTTTAGTCTTCTATATCTGCTGTGTTCAGATTCAAATGTCTGTATTAACAGTTCTTTAACCTTTAACCTTCTTCTGAACATGAATTGTCCTGAACATGAATGGAACATTGATGAACTGTTCTTTTGAACATGGCTTCTCTTGCCTCTTGCTGCTAGAGACCTGGCAGTGCTTCCTCTCGCAATGTGTGTATAAATATACCGGAATTTCCAGACTATAAGCCACTACTTTATACAACGATGCGGCTCATATATGGACGGATTATTCGTTTATCAACACAGCGGATGCGCGCGCAGCCTGAGCGCCGCTGTCTGCGTGGTAAACATGAAGTTACAACTCGCGCACTAAAACAAATTTATCGCCATGCGATGAAATAAGTTCTGATGCTAAATGAACATTAGGGAGGTGGATACGTCTTAATGACCCATATGCGGTAAATGCAGATGAGTGCGTAAAGGACGAGAAGAAACATCTCAAACTTCCGTAGCTGGACATCCGCTCATGCATGATCGGTACAACTAACCCCGACCCCCGGGAGAGCCTGAAATCTGCTGAAATCCTATGAGACACTGACACGATCCCACACAGGACAGCGGCTCTGTGTGCAGGAGACATGCGCAGGACAGCGAAAAAGTGACAGGGTGCAAGAGCGAGACAGACAGGTTAAGAGACAATGCACCGAGGAAGATGCTCGTTTGACTTTGTTTTGAACAGTTATTTTGTGCTTTATGCTCACACCCTCCTCATGGAAAACACATGAAGAAATGCATATGATGCAGCTTTGAAGTTAAAGGCAACTGATCTGTCTGTCTGAGTCGATGGTGAAACGCTGGCTACATGCAAAAAGACGGCAATACAAGCAGATGCTCCGAACTTGAAAACTTCTTGAAGATGTGGACACCTGCGGCTTATAGACAGGTGCGGGCATATATATTTATATACATTTATATATGTATACGTATAATAACCCGCAGGGCAGCAAGTTAAAAGAACTTTTTTTTTTTTTTTAAGTGTGAACGTAGCGCGCTGGGATGAATGTCTGTGCGTGCCCAGAGGAAACAAATGTCGCGTGTGCCCAGTAGAAACGAATGTCGCGTGTGCCCAGTAGAAACAAATGTCACGTGTGCCCAGTAGAAATGAATGTTGCGTGTGCCCAGTAGAAATGAATGTTGCGTGTGCCCAGTGAAAACGAATGTCGCGTGTGCCCAGAGGAAACGAATGTCGCGTGTGCCCAGAGGAAACGAATGTCGCGTGTGCCCAGTAGAAATGAATGTCGCGTGTGCCCAGAGGAAACGAATGTCACATGTGCCCAGAGGAAACGAATGTCGCGTGTGCCCAGTAGAAACGAATGTCGCGTGTGCCCAGAGGAAACGAATGTCACATGTGCCCAGAGGAAACGAATGTCGCGTGTGCCCAGTAGAAACGAATGTCACGTGTGCCCAGAGGAAACGAATGTCACATGTGCCCAGAGGAAACGAATGTCGCGTGTGCCCAGTAGAAACGAATGTCGCGTGGGCCCAATAGAAACGAGGCAGCCAGCCAGGCACGGAAGAAAACACTCCATGGCAGTGCTGCTGTAATTTTCATTCATTAAGAAATGTTTCTCTGCTTGCATCAAGCCTGGCCGATGTCCCGCTCCCGAGAGCCATACACCCCACCATGGTTGGTACTGTAGGTTCGTTCAGCTCTGCACACAACACTGTAAAGTACCATACGTGTCAAACTCGCGGGCCGCACTAACATTAAACTTCCATATTAAGGCGGGGGCCCACAAACTATCCTCCTGCGGGCCCCAATTGGCCCCTGGGCCGCAAGTTTGAGACCCCTGGTCTAAGATGTTCTTTCTTTCAGATTATTGTTGCCTCTGCACCAGAGCTGCACCTCACGAGTCTTAGCTCAGGTAAGACACACTCAATTTATTTAGCACTGGTGCTAATCCTTCATACTTCTAATTCCAAAAAAAAAAAAAAAAAAAAAAAAGACATTAACAAATATATATTTGTTACTCTCCTGACTCTCAGTTGAGCATACTGATAGTTTTGACTTTCACTTTTAAATAATGATAATAATACTGCCTTACACTTGTATTGCACTTTACATGCTTTTATGGAGCCTCTCACAGTGCTACACTGCAGTCCTTTTTTGTCACTCTACACTCTGTTGTGGTAAATTACTTTTCTAGCCACAGCTGCCCTGGGGCAACCTAATGGAAACAAGGCTGCTAATCTGCACCGTTGGCCCCTCCATCAGCGGGTGTGGAGAGAATATGAACACTGTGTGTGCATCACTGCAACAAGCACTAGAGAAATCAAATGTATTTGTGTGATTAAGTACAGTGTAGACATTAGACTGGAGTGTGAATGACATTTCCTTCAAATGCATGAACACATTACTGTTGCAGTGCATTTACATATGTCAGAAGAAGTGTGTACAGACAAAGACTTATTTTATATCCAATCGCAGCAAAGCATGTTTGATTTTCAGAAGGTTGTTTTTCCATCTTTTTCCATGTGTATTTCTTGTCCTTTTACATAGTCTTTTGGCCATAATCCCCCAGGCAGCCATTAGTTGTGATTTATGTATTTGCAGTTGTTTCATTTCCATTGCAGATGCCCGCTGCGGTGTGCCTATTCACATGTTGGTTTATTTAAAGGGACAGTGCTTATTAAGCATCTCCTTTTGTGCCCTCAGCTATAATTTTGTTTTTCTGGTACCAGTAAAGATGACAATAATGTCCCGGAGTGTGTTTTGCCATCACGCTGCTGATGCGAAGCAAATGAGACCAAAGAAAAGAATGCTTTGAATAATCACAATTAAGCTCAGAGAAGTTGGTGGAGATAGGGGGTAGGCAAAAACCATCTAAGCACTCAAGCCTCAAGTGAAAGAAGTTGCATGCAATAAAATTATGTTTAAGCTTCGAAATGTATTCCCTATACACATTTTTTCTCAGAACATGAACGTACATTTTTCATGTTGATGAAATGTGATCAAATCATGCTAAATACGCATATGTAGCTTACATTACCTTATCGCCATCACGCTGCTGATGTGGAGCAAATGAGACCAAAGAGACATTTGCCTTTTTTATGGTTTTATTTTTATATGGAATTTAATTCTATCGACACAATTGCTTTAACATGCAACGCCAAATGTCCTTAAAGGGCTTTAAAATAATACAAAAACAGTCTTTAGTTTTCCACCATTCTGTATTGTCTTAAATTAATCAAACACAATACAAACAGAGCACAGGTACAGTGACACACAGCCTGTTTGGAACTGGACAGTGTGAAGACTTATTCCAATGAAGAAGCTCTCGTCTCCACCTGTGGACACAAGAATAACACAAGATTAAATATACTTAAAGCACTTATTACTATCTAATGTAATACAATAATGGACCAAAACAGAATCACAGTGAACATTAGAATTGTACATGCAGAAAGATACTCACCATGTGCTGCTTTTCTTCCTCAAAACGCAGTAACAAGTAGGGCATCTGGTACAAACTCCTCTTACCGCCATATCACCCTGTAGAAACACAAAATAAATGTTCACTAAAAGTATATGTTGAAAAAATATAATTATGTTAAAATAATCCTGCTCCACACTGCAGAGGCTCCTGTAACTGTCCTGTGTCCTGCTACATTTGAAATTTCCCTCCCAAAGTTTTGGTGAATTCCAGAGGGAGGAGCTTCACCACAAATGAGAACAAAGCCATGTTTTCTCAGCATGATTGACCACAATCAAGTGATCTTTGTAAGATTTAAACATGTTGGACAGAGAATTGTAAAAACATCATGTTATTTTTGTCAGTTTTTTATGCAGATTTTATTATTTTTATGCAGATGATTGCAGATTTGCCCATTGCAAAGAAGGATCACTGTCCCCTAACACCCCTATTTGGCTGTCTATCTGACATCAAGACTTAGTTGGCCCAAAACCTTTTAAAACTGAATGAAGCAAAGACTGAGGTGATACTGTTTGGATCCAGCAGTACCCTCACTGATTTGGGACCCATCAAAAATCATGTGCGCCCCACAGTCACCAACCTTGGCGTCACCTTAGGCAGTGATTTTAAATTTGACAAACAGATCAATGGTGTTTTAAAATCAAGTTTTTTTTTATCATTTGCGGCTTTTATCCAAAGTCAAACCTGTTTTATCTTTTAAACTTTTTGAACAAGTCGTGCATGCTTTTATTTCATCACGCCTGAACTACTGTAACGCACTTCATTCTGGCATCTCACAAAACACACTTTACCGACTACAGTTAGTCCAAAACTCGACTTTTAACAGGAACCAAAAGAAGAGAGCACATTACCCCAATTCTTGCGCCTTTGCACTGCTTCCTGTTAATTTTATAATTGATTTTAAGATTTTATTGTTTGTTTTTAAAGCTCTGAATGGACTGTCTCCCGAAAGCCAACTCCAGCTCGGAGTGCTTCAGACTCAAAACCAGGGGGGACAGGGCCTTCTCTATGGCCGGCCCCAAGCTCTGGAATGCTCTGCCCCCCACGTCTGTACAGCCCCAACAGTGGAATGTTTTAAGTTTCATCTTAAGATCCGCTTTTATTCTCTGGACTTTAACACTGCATGAGTTGTGTAGTCCTCTGTATCTTTTATTTATTTTCAATTTATTTTATTTTATTGTTTTTTTTTTGGTTTTTGTTTTTTGCTGGTTTTATTGTTTTAAGACTAGTATGATTAAATCGGAACGTTTATTTTATTACTGGCTACTATTATAGCCACAGCTGCCCTGGGGCAGTCGACGGAAGTGAGGCTGCCAATGTGTGCCACTGGCTTGTCCAACCACTAAAGCCATTAAAGTGTGGGTGTTCAGTGCTTTGTACAAATCATTAGAATAATTCTTTCGTTCTCTAAATAAGAATATGATTAGGCTTTGTTTATAACATAGGCTTAACAGCATTACGGCTGCTTGTACATCATAAGCTTGATTTTAGTCAGATTTAAAAGTTTTAATAGAATTTACTCTGCTGCTGGCCATGAATATGGGTAAGTATGGTGAGATGACACACACATACATGCAAACACACACACACATGCGCGCGCACACACACGCACACACACACACACACACACACACACACACACACACACACACACACAGTATAATACATAGTACTACTCACTGACAGTAGTACATCCACGGTATAACTATGTACCTCTCAGTGACAAGAAGTACATCCACAGTACAGTACATGTGTACTGCTCATAGACAGGCTATGTAGTTAAAAATAATAAGATAAAAAGATCCAAGTTTGAAATTCTTCTTTTTTACTTAAAGTAGAGGTCTTTAGGTCAGATTGCAAGAGAACTGCATTTAGAGAAAAGAGACTTTGAAGGTACAATTTCCCATAATGAGCTGGTTCAAAGAAAGGATAAAACATGGCATTTATCTTGTTTGTAGAAGCTGGTGTATGTGTTAAAGGTCCCATCTTATGCTATTTTTTTATCTATGTTAAAATGTTTCCTCATTAAAACATACCTGAAGTTTCATTCACACTTGTTTAACACACAAACCCTGCATAGTTAGTTCTTCTAGTTGAGTTCTTACTTCAAATGGAAAACACCCTGTTCCACCTTGTGATGTCATGAGGTAATACAGGAAGTGCTCATACACATTCACTTGAATCATTTGTATAATTTCAGCCCTGAAATTGCCATTCTATACTGAACAAATGGTAAAAGAGAGCTGTTAACTTTAAAAATACCGCTTCATGTCATCACAAGGTGGAACAGAGAATTTTGAGATCTGGAGATGTACACATACTAATAATGTAGGATTACTGTGAGAATGAAACAAAACACAATTTCAGGTATGATGAGGTAACAACATTGTAACATGGCTTAAAGCTCACAAGAGTCAGTTTTGTGCAATATAGGACCATTAAAACCTTAAGCCCTAAAATGACCCAAAATGTTCTTAGTGTGTCAGCAGCAAAGGGTATTGGTGAGATGCCAAAGCAAAGTGGACACGACACAACACTCCGGCTCCCAGTGAGGCTGTGGTCAGCAGATATGAGCTCTGTCAGTGAGCGCTTGGATGGGCAGCGTGGGATGACAGGGAACAGATGGAGAGCTGATGGATTGCAGACACATTGGAGTTGAAAGGGGAGCGGGCGCAGGTCAGGAGTCAGTGGGTACATCACAGTTTTACATTACACTTGGAGTGAGACTGGCACGAGCAGCCATCTAAGCCACTGCATCAGAGCTGTGTGTCAGCTGTCACAACACAGAGCTCTAAGGACAGCAGCAGACTGGTCTAATGTAGTCCTCCTGTGTGCCATAGATCACTCAGGGACTGGCTTTAGTCGTTTAAAGAGAGGGCAATATACTTGCATGGGGTATTAACTGCTAACAAATAACATATTTAGATTACCATGTTACCTTTTATTGTTTTGAAAATGGCATATTTGCCGAAAACAACGTATTAACATGTTTTAGACATTTCACTTTGATTTTGATGCTCTGAGTCTCTCCTCCCTTTGCTCTCTGCTATAGGTCACTCCCCCTTCAGAGCGCTATAACAACACAATCACCATGCATACCGTTAATTATTTATAATAATGATTAATAATTAAACTACTGCACATCGCATCTGGTTTGTCAAATTGCTGTGTAAAGTTTTGTATCATGTTCTTGTATATTTATGGAGCATGGGTGACATAGGCTTGTGGGCTGAGCATTGCACAGAATCTTACATCTAATCGTAAGGAGGGTTCAAAGAGGGCCCAAAAAAAAAAAAAAAAAAAGCTCTTTCAAACAGATGACCTGATTTGGCTATGTCACACTGCAGTGATTCTCTGGGACTCTTTAAAAATGACTCTGTGCTCTGTGGGCCGTATAGAACACATTTGCTGTCGAGATGCAAAACAATACAACCTCAATGACCATGGTGGTGCCCAGTGCACATCTGCAATAAGGTGAATATTGTGAGAAGATTACCTCAAATAGACCTGTCTTCATATTATCATAATGTTTTTCAGTGCGTCTGTGTTTAACGCAGCTCTGGTCAAACAGACACACCCACTCCTCTTATTGGTCAGCCCTTGTCATGTTCTGAGTGAGTGACAGGTGAATGAGTGACATACCCAAATTTTAAAGTAATACCTCTGTGTCAAAACTGTTTTATAGGGATGGTTTCAGAGCTGCACTCACTGTTAGGTGTGAGACCTAAGCAGAAAGAAACTCCACATGAAATAGTCTGGAATTTGAACCTAGTGCCTTATTGTGAGACATGAGTCTTAACCACTGAGCTATATTGTCAGAAGGGTCTCAAATGAGATAGAGATGAATAGACTGAATCCACATTTGTATTTTATGTAACTGTGTAAAAAGATTACTTTACACTCAGTTTAAAAGTACACTTTTTTCTTCTTAGAAATTAATTGCTTCCCCAGATTTATATTATGTGCTATTTATGAATATATTAAATGTCCAATTAGTGTGTATTTTGTGTTACCAAACAGTAATGGGCGCCAGCTCCTGGCACAGGCCCACTCCAGAATTGCCTCTCTAATTGCCCTGGTATTTACACAATTTATTAGAATGCAGAGCTGTTCCAACTTGTTTACTGCTGTTTATGGCTGTGTTCTGTATTATAACACTTTCCATATGCAATATTAATATTTATGCTAATGGAAAAGCATCTATTGTTCTGCAGCACTAAATTTATATACGATACATATGAATGGGCCTGGTTAGTATTTGGAGGGGAGACTGCTGGGAATACCAGATGCCACAGTGGGGCGCCAGTGGTAAAATTGTTGTGTCCTTAGGTAGAACACTTCACCCACATTTTCCAATATTAATGTGGTGTGTGTGTGTGTGTGTGTGTGTGTGTGTGTGTGTGTGTGTGTGTGGGTGTGGGTGTGTGTGTGTGTGTGCGCGTGTGTGCGTGCGTGTGTGTGTGCGTGCATGTGTGTGTAAGAGAGAGATCAGAGGGGCCGATGGTGCAGATTGGCAGCCTTGCTTTCTACACCAAATATGTCAGAAGACGTTGTCCCGTCTTATCACCTACCCAACAGAGTGGAGAGAAAGGCTAGAAGAGGCTTTCCTGTTGTGTGTCCAGAGTTCACCTGGCTCCCCCTGCAGGCTGCTGTGATGCTGCAGGACAGAGTACAAAGAGGAGGAACACCTTTGTCCTGAGGGTTGTTACTCCCCTCAAACTGCCCTGACACTGGATCTGATGACTGTTGAATTGCTGATCTGAATTGACGTGCAATTCAACAATCTGATGATTGTTGAATTGCACTTTTCTTTGAGCTTCTCTATTATTATTGATTTTTACTGCTCTATGTTCTTAAACTGTCCCTCGGGGACAGTGAGGTTAACTTGATTGGCGATGATGATGATGATGATGATGATGATGATGATGATGATGATGATGATGATGACGATGATGATGATGATGACAATAATGATGATGATGATGATGATGACAATGATGATGAAAATGCTGCTGATGAGGATGATGCTAATGCACAGAACAGCAGAAACACACCATTTGCATGTATTGAGCCTTGACACAATCTGAGATATGGTGATTCAGTGGAATGTGTTATGCTGATATGTCCTTCATAAAATGCCCATAACATGAAATGCTGATGTGCTGGTGCGGCTGTTGTTCCAAATGGAAATTCCGAGTGGGAGTTGGATGTAATAAGCAGCGGCCAGGCCTAATGTAATCTCTTATTCTCACCCGTCACTGCAGCTTTCAGTCTTGTCATCAGTGTTTCATGGTCAGTGCGCATTCTTTCCTTTTAGCACTTGTAAAAACTGTTTCAAACCCAATAAGCGGCCCAATACATCAGTGTGATGGGAGGAAATGTTCCCTAACAAATTTTATGGAAATTTCATTTTGCCTTCTTGGTTTGTGAAGGAAATTTGATGTACATATGCTTAGGAATGGGCCGTTTAGGAATGGGCCGTTTTTTGGTTGAAAACACAGCTCAGCCATCTCAGGAAAACTTCAGTATTCCTGATGCCATGACGGATGCTGGTTCCCTTCATAACAAGTGTACTGTGGAAGGACTTACAGAGCGGGTAACCTACTGAGGCATGATTAAAAAAAAATAATAATAATAAATAAATAAAATAAAATAAAAAAATAATAAGTTTTGCATAATACACCCATCTTTAAATACACACTGACCTGACAAATGAGTGACCCGGAATTTACACCAGGCGCATCAGCGACACATAACGTAGGCAGAGCTGCATACATGCGTACTTTTAAAAGCTTCAGTTTACACCAGAGGCAGCAGAGCTGCAGAGGCTGGTGGTTCTGAAGCTGCGGGGGAGATTGGGCAGAGGAAGATTGGGTGAGGGTTATTATTCAGATGCATGGCTTGACATGTGATTGGTTCATTTAACATGTGCTGGACATTGAAAAACATGGTCAAGACCTTTGATTGGTCAGTGAACTCTAAGATGGTTGGTAAAGAATTGTAATTGGTCAAAGGAGACAGGGAAGAACCAGATGATTTGTTGGGGAGTCAGAGTTGGTCCTGACTTCTGATTGACTTTGCTGACAGATAGGCATGTGCTTGGCTAGAGGATTCATTGTGGGTTGGTCCAGACTAAAATAGGTCTGTGATTGCTCATTGTAGAAATAGATAGATAGTCCAGACTTGGGATTGGTCAATGGATTCTGCAAAATATGGTTGGCATGTGATTGGTCCATAGAGACATATTGAGATTAGTCAGATATGGTCCAGTGTGGTGTGATTGGTCAGAGACAGAGAGCCATGTGATTAGTCAGTGGAGACAGAAAACTGTGTGATTGGTCAGCGGACATAGTGAGGTGTGTGATTGGTCAGCGGAGACAGAGATAGATGGCCCAGATGAGGGGACTGGACATGTGAAACTTGACCACAGCTTTTATCACATTTGAGTGTCTGGAGCACTGTGGAGTGTATCTGTCACATGAGCCTACATGCCTCTCCTCTTGGGCTGTTCCACTGTGGTTCTGTGGACCCGGCACATTCAAGCCTAATATATCACCAGTAACTGTGTGCAGTGCTCTAAATGTATGCACTTCTCTGGCCGCACATTGGCTTCACCCATTTCTGTCACATCTTATTATTTTACCTGTAAAATCCATAAAAAGCTGCTCAGACAAACAATTTAGTGCAATTTGCCGACTGAGTTTGTCATCATTACAGGATAAAGCTCAACTCTATTGATCCCTCTGGTATATTGGCTTTATAGTTGGAGACAATGACAGGATACAGGGAAAGTAGTTCTGGCTCCACAGCAGGAAAACACAGTTGTATGGGCAAAGCCCACCAGCACACAGGCACACACAGAGCAGCCTCTCTGTGCTGAGAGTTGGTGCAGAAACCTTTAAGAACAATGCGAGACTGGGGTATTATTAGCAGAAACTGAATCTACCACAGATGAATTTCCCATAACAGGCACTTGTGCGTGTAACACTAAACTCTTAATTCCTTTAGACATGCATTTGCACAGTGCCATTAGGCTGACAGCCAGGCAAGTGGCAGCGCATTACATGTGACACCTCTGTGTAATCAGATTACAAGTAACTGCAAGTCTATTCATGATGCTGTCAATAGGATAACATTTCTATTACTGCTATAAGGGCTGGTGAGGGTGTGATAAGGTGCTGTGCATCTTGGGCACATACAATGGTACTATTACCAACTCACTTAGACTGTGACTAAATACATAACTAGATACTTTATTGACCCACAAGGACATTTAAGGTTATTTGTATCATTATTTATGATGTTTGATGTGATCAGTTTGCATATGACGATGTTCCCCCATGATTCAATGAGCCACGCTTGAGATAGTGTTGGGGGACACCAGTGGTGTAGTAGGTTAAACATCTAGTAGTAGTTGTTTGATTCCCACTTGTTCATGCTGTCTTTCTATCATTCTAGTCAGTGTGTGTGTGTGTGTGTGTGTGTGTGTGTGTGTGTGTGTGTGTGTGTGTGTGTGTGTGTGTGTGTGTGTGTGAGTGCGTGCGTGCGTGCATCTGTGCATGTGTGTAAATGTAAGTTTGGCTCTCTGGTTCTATGAGGCATGCTGCACCTATGTACCCACAATGGGACACACAGTGCCCCCTCCAGGCTGCTGCTCAGGCCCAGGCCCTGGCTCCTTCTCGGGCTGTGGCTCTAGCTCCTCGGGCTCAGGGGGAGGTAGATGAACAATGCAGTGATGATGAGGCCATCTTCACTGCATTGTTTGTTCCTGTGACATTACCATCACAGCCCTGCTGAGAGGTGTCCATAATTACCCTAACATCAGAATTATTTTCATTATAGAAAAGTGCTGAGGAACAATTTAAGTTTCTTTATGTAGAATGAGGTAGTGCATGGGGCTCAGAGGCAGCAGGTGGGCTACTGCTCCTTTTGATTGTCTTAATCAAGTGTGCATTGTAAAAGAGCATCTAACAGTAGCACAGAGGAGCTAAACTTTCAGCTAACTCTGGGCTCTGCTGCTGGGGTACATAGAATACTCACAGTGACATTTGTACTTTGCATCTTTTATTCATTTTACTTAACAACAGGGTTGAGATGTTAGACCTTGCTCATGAACTTGCTCAGTGTTGACATGGTATCAGTCATTTCTGACAAAACTCAAGATAATCAGTCTAATTCTCCCAGGCTGCTACTGTTAGCTTTTATCTAAATGCACTCTCTCTCTCCTCCTGTTGTCTTAGTTACTTGCTCTTAGCCTCTTCACAGCCTCCTCTTCTGCCAAGGTCTATGCACCAAAGTTCAGCCACTCATCTTCCATTCTCTTTTTGTCTCCCTTCTCTTTCAAACTAAATTTTGAAAGATCCTCCGCATATTCCATGAACACTGTCAATAGAATATCGAGTGCTTTAATGGAGACACGAAGGCCAAAGGTTATGGAGCAGACTGCAGTGCATTTTAAGGTAAAGGTGGAATAATCTGCTCTTTATCGTCTCCTGCACTTACAGATGATGCATGCCCCCCGCTGCATAATAATTCCCATTCCCATGCTTGTGCTCTCCAACTGCGTCCCAGGCGTCGTCCCAGCCTCTATTCCAAGCTCCGTCTTAGGCTCCATTCCCCAAGCCCCATCCTAGGCTTCATACAAGACTCTGTCCGTGACCATAATAACCCCAGTGTAAACATGAGCACAATAAAAACTTTCAGTGCAGCACAT
Source organism: Taenioides sp. WSHXM2023 (assembly GCA_029959045.1). Lineage (NCBI taxonomy): Eukaryota > Metazoa > Chordata > Actinopteri > Gobiiformes > Gobiidae > Taenioides > Taenioides sp. WSHXM2023. Next base: position 32,113,946 of record CM057100.1, read on the forward strand.
ATGTAATAAACAATAACAGTCACGGCAGCAGCAGAAAGGGCATCAGGAGTAAAGTGAATCGCAGGGACATATGGTCCAATCTGTTCAGAGTTTAATGTCATTGTGCAACAATGCAAAGCTCAATGTTGTATTGGTGAGTATGGTTATTGCCCATGGGAGAGGCTTACTTTCAGGTTCCGTCCCAGGTCAAGACCCAGGTCCAATTCCAAGTTCAGTCCCAGGCTCCCTCCCCCAGGTCCCAACCTGAGCCCTATCCCAGGCCCCGTCTCAGGCTTCGTCCCTCAGGTCCTAGCCCAGGTCCCCCCACAGCCTGCATTCCAGGTTCAGTCTCAGGCCTTCGTCCCAGGCTAGACTGTTCTTGTTCCAGGCTCCAGCTCCATCTAAGGCTCTCTCCCAGCCATCATCCCCTAGGCTCTGTTCAGGCTCCATCCAGGCTCTGTCCCCGACTCCGTTGAGGCCCCATTTTAGTGCAGATCAGAAGAGCGCTTCTCTGTCAGGTACAACACAAGCATAGCCTGCATATCCACACAGACCCCTCCTCGCCTATCAGGACTGCCGCTGTAGCCATGTGCATGGAGCAGAATCCAAATGAGAAGAGCACAGCTTGTATGGAGGAAAGTGCCATCAGTGAGCGGGGGAGGACAGCAACATCTCTACACAGATGAAGAATTATAAACAGGAGGAACAATATGCTCAAAATTACCAGGCCCACACAAGCAAAACAAAAACAGGTGTTTGTTTCTATACAGCATAGGAGGCTTTGAGGGTGTCATTGGTGTAGCCTTATTTGTCAACCAGAGGACAGTCAGTTTGATTCGCATCCCAACACATTCAACAATCGTTGAATCAAGAATCGGTGCGATGTGACTTGTTTGTACACATGAACATTGAATATTTTACATAAATCCAAAGTTTATGTTATATTTTAACAGCAAAACCTTTCTCACTTTCTTCATTGTAATGAATAGGATTCCTGCTTAAAGTGCTGAAGTGCACAACAACAGTAGGCATTAATATTAGCAACTTTAAATTTGTACTGTTCATTAATAAAAATAAAAACAGTGGCTGTTTTACTGCTTCAGTGGCGATTCAAAATGTACATACACAGGAACACATTCAGTGTATTTAAATCACCAATTTATTTTAAATAAGTGAATGCTTGTATTGTAAAGTAAACAACAAAAGCACTCGCTTATTACAACTTACTGTACGTTGTAGTAAAGAGCATGGGGGGGGCACCGTATGCTCTATAAAACATCTCATACATATCATTGTATCACATACCATTATTTTTATATAAAATCATTTAAGAAAATATATAATTTACAGCTAAGCAAGAATTAGAATTGTCGGTTATATTATCAGAGCAATATTATTCTAAAACTATAGAATTTTTATTTTTAAGGTGCCCCTGGATTTGTTCATAGAGAAGAACATTCTTAGTTAAGAAAACATTTTGTGAATTCCAAAAATGTTCGTAAGAAGACCTTGAGTACAAATGTATTTATAAGAACACTTCATGATTGAGGCACCATGAGCTTTAACTCCTGCCTACACCTGCTCATTGGCTTATTTTAGTGTTTGAGTTGATTATCAGGTTCAACATACTAAATGTGTTTTACTTTCTGGGCTTCATACTGAATCTAATGTACAGACTGTAATGAGCTACATATCGACCAAACAATAAATAAAGGAAATGAAAAATTAAATGAAAACATATAAATATTGTGGTGTTCTATTTTATATCACAGTTTCACCTGACAGGACTTTGCCTCTGAAGCCAATATGATCAGAACGGTGATGGACGGGTGAGGTTTGGTACTTTATCATTACTGGCTCAATATTGATTCCTCTGGTGTTTTACTGCACACAGGAGCTGCAGTTTGCCTTCCTGTCCTGTGTGCACACGGGAGAGAAGAGAGAGAGGAGAAGACAGATGAGAGAGAGAAGAGAGGAAGGACAAAGAGGAATCGCTGTGCTGTATCAGGAGATGGACGCCCACTCTCCTCCTCCGCCGTGCTCCAAACTCTCTACTCCACAGGCTCTGAAGCACTGTCCAAGCATAACTTCAATGCTGTGCTCTAAAGCTCTGAGAAACAATCTCTGAGAAAAAATTGTCAGACTAAAATCACTCACCAAAGTTTCACAGACATATTTCTTTATATTCCTAATACAGTATTTATACTAAAAGACATGATGTGCTTAGGTCTGCTATATAGTTATAATCTATGACATCCGTATATCATTATGTCACAATATTCATCTAAAGTGACTTAATAAAAGATACAAGTCAGCTGACATCTGTGTTAGAGAACTGTGGTGCCCAATCAGAGCTGATGTCATTGTAAATGTCATCACAACAAAGCTATGGATAGCTGCACATAGCTGCCAAAATTGGAAAATGAAGTAAATACAGAGCAGTGGGCATGTACCGGTGGCAGTGAAAACGGGAGTTGATTGGCAAAATCTTGATAATAAGTGGTTAAAGATTGCTCAAACATGTACAAATCACTCCAAATACAACTTTAGTTAAGTAAATAGTAAGGGGAACCAGCTATAACATGATTAAAAGCTCTGAATTTGATTTTGCAGAATAGGTAATAAAGAGGGGGGATTACACTGAGAAGGCATAATATTGAAAATGCATTTGCCAAATGCTATATTTGCCAAAAAAATGCATTAAAAACTTTTATTGCTTTCAGTTTTGAGTTTGCCGCTGTTCTGTGAGGGAAGGGCTGAGCAGGGACAGGCAGTGTGGTGTGAGCATGGGGAGTGCTGCAGAGACCTAGTCATGTGTCATCTCCGTAGCAACCATGTGTCATCTCCATAGTAATAATAACAATGTGCAATATTATTTAAGTCGCTTTACCTGCTACTCACTTATTTAACCACCACTGTCCATCACTGCACTGTACACAATCATCTGAGTCACTTTATTGTAGTAATATTATATATTACTATACTGGAGTCACTTTAACTGCTGTTTGTTCACTGCTCAGAATCAAAGACACTTATTGTGCAACGTTCCTGTGCCTTTTAGCTTTACAGTGTTGTGTTTTTTTAGTTGATTGTAAATACTTATTATTATTTATCTTGATTTTGATGCATGCTCTTACTCCTACTCCTACTGTTTCTGAAACTTGTGTTGTGACACTGCAATTTCCCCATTGTGGGACAAATAAAGGATTATCTTATCTTATCTTCCTGGTTATGTAGGCTTGTGGGTGGAGCCTTAGATAACTTACATGGCCTTTTACACATAACTGAAAGGAGGGTTCAAACTGTATACAAGTGAGAAAGCAAAATCACAAATTATACAGAACACCACTCCTGGCATGTTTTTAAGAAGGAACAACCTTATAACGAAAGAAAGAAAGCTCCAAAAGTTGATTTAGCATAATAGCCCCTCTTTAAATACTTGTATGATAAGCATGAACCATCTATCACAAAGAGGCTGTACTATAGTCCCGCAAAAGACATCAGTCAGTCTGACCTCTTTCCTAATTATCAGTTTTCTCTGCAGTGTCATTAAAGGTGCTGTATGCACATTTTCTGACAAGAACACCACCACCTGCTTTTTTCCACTGAGATGTGTTTGATTGTTCTGGGATGTTTCACAGTGTCGTGTCAACATTTCTATCTTCAGATAGGCAAACAGGGGGAGTACTTTTTTTTTTTTTAATCAAATATATCTTATATCTGAGTGAAGGGAGGAGCTAACTACATTGAAACTACTCTGAAACTAATCCACCTACTTGTTTACAATTCTGTTAGGTTGGTCTATTGAACTGCACTAAGTAGAAACTGCGCCTGAGTCATATTAGAATAATAATTCAGCCCCCTGATGGGTGCTTTCGAACCTCTAAGCCTGGACATGCTGTCAATATTGTTTTCTTTGTTTTGATTTAGGTCTGAGGATGAAGTAGGAAATAGGAGAGATATGAAGTCTGAGCCCTCCATTTCTGTTCAAAGAACAAAAATAGCCTCTTTACCTCCCCTCTGAAACCAATTCTTTTTTCTGGCTAAGATCTGTACCTCATTATCCTCAAAGGAGTGGTTAGCGGCTTTGAGATGGAGATGTACGGCAGACTGAGATCCACTGCTGTTTTCTATTCTGTGTTGGTACATCCTCTTGTGAAGCAGCTGTTTTGTTTCTCCAATGTATCGCTCTTCTACAGGCAAATCCACGGCTGTGCCATGGGCTCACCGGTCTCCCCTATCATTGCTAACTTATACATGGAACAATTTGAACAGAGTGCCCTGGCCTCATATCCAGGCACTCCACCCACACATTGGTATCGCTTTGTTGATGATAATTTTTCAAAAATCAAAAATTCAAGATTTGGAACCTTTTACTGCACATATCAATTCTGTAGATCCGAACATCAAATTCACACGTGAAGATGCCAAGGACAACACATTGGCCTTCTTAGATTGTGCAGTAACGATAGGAGAAGACCAGCGACTCCAGGTAGAGGTCTTCAGGAAGCCCACACACACTGACCAATACCTGCTTTTGGATTCACATCACCTACTGCAACACAAACTTGGAGTTATTCGGACATTACAACACAGGGCCCAAGTGGTTCCTACAAGTGCAGAGGGAAAGGAGAAAGAAGAACAACACCTGGAGAAAGCCCTCTCCATTTGTGGATATCCTAAATGGGCTTTGAATAAAACGAAGAGAGCCAAGAAACAGGACAACAGAGAACCAGAACCCAGGAGAAAGGGTGTAACTATTCCTTACCTGGCTGGCATTTATGAAAAACTACAGAGGATCTTCAGACAACATGAAATCCCGGTCTATTTCAAACCCACAAACACTTTAAGACAAAAACTGGTCCATCCTAAGGACAAAACACCGAGCCACAAACAAAGCAATGTGGTCTACTCCATTCAGTGTAGTGAAGACTGCAGTGAGCGCTACATTGGAGAAACAAAACAGCCACTTTTCAAACTAATGTATCAACACAGACGGGAGAGCCAGAATGGGCCGCAATATGCCGTACATCTGCACCTAAAAGCCACAAGCCACTCCTTTGAAGACAGTGAAGTCCAGATCTTGGCCAGAGAAAAGAACTGGTTTGAGAGGGGAGTTAAAGAGGCTATTTTTGTCAAGAAAGAGCATCCTTCCAGATCCAGATACAGAAATGGAGGTCTCAGACATCATTTGTCTCCCATTTATAACTCTATCCTCAAACCTAAATCAAAACAAACAAAGAAAACAATAAGGCAGCCAGGTCCGGTCCAGAGGTGTGAAAACACCCATTATGGGCCTGAATGGTTATAATAACAAGACCCCACACTCCACTCCCACTCCATATTGAATAGGCCCACCTAACAGAAACTGTAAACAAATAGGTGTGGTAGTTTCAGAGTAATTTCATTGTAGTTAGCTCCTCCCCTCAGGCAGATATAAGGCAGTGTCCACGAGCATCTGACCAGAACTGAAGAAGCAGCTTGGATGAGCTGCAAAACATATTCAACCAAATAAACTTTTGTCCAGTTGACAAATTGCCTAGCTGACAAACAGAAACTGTAAGCAAGTAGGTAGCAGTGTCCACCAGCATCTGACCAGAACTGAAGAAGCAGCTTGGATGAGCTGTGAAACATATGATAAAAAAAAAAAAAAAAAATTGTTCAGTTGACAGAATTGAATTTCTCCTTTGCTAATGTAACGCGGGTGACAAAACCGTATTACTCTCTCGCCTCATTACTGCTCCTTGTATTTTACGTCCCTTGCGTGCGGTCACGTGATCGCAGTCCGCCAATTAGCGCGCTATATTACCGCTAACCCCGGAAGCGCGGTAGACGCGAGAGACGGACAAACAAATTGTTGCTGCAGGTATGTTTTTAACTTCGCCTCTGCTCTATTTCGCTATGACAAGTTGCCAAACTTATTGTGCTAAATGTTAACCCGTAGGAGCCGACTACCACACCGCCCAAGCGCTTCAAGCGAGCTGTGTATTAGATGAAATATCCGGAATTGGTAAGCTCACGCTCTCGCATTAGCCTCCCGTATTTGTTTGTATATGTTAGCCCGCTCCCACTGCTTTCTATGGGTCCGGTTAGCACTACTTTTTATGCCAACTTTCTGAATGTTACTCTGTGATGGTTTTTAGCCTAAACATTGTGGCACTGAGCACTTTAAATGCTGACTATTATATTGAATGTATGTGGCCTCCATGCACTTTATTTCAAAGGAAGATATTTAATTATTTATGGTTATTTGATTAACTAGTGAATGTTTTTGAGTATATTGTACAATATGATAATATATGAAGAAGTATTTATATATTTAACTTGATGATTACCTTGAAATGATACACTAGTGTTTTAATTATATTTAGATTATGAATTCTTGTGCACATTGATTGTTACATTGCATGGTCCTGTTCTCCGCACAGGCCAGGTCTTGATGGCGAGCTAAGACAAGGCTTCTAGCCCACTGAACCCCACGAACCTCAACCTTGTGAAACTCAACTCTGTGGAGATTCCTGTCAGGAACCCTGACACCCTACTCCCCCTGTCCGGGCTGGTAGGAGGCTCTTGCAGCCAACATTTCAAACTCTCGCACTTTAACGCACTCGTTCCTCCGCGACCCGCTGCTCAACCGCTCACTCCCACTCCTCACGGACACTTATTCCCCCCCCCCTGGACTCAGTCACTCTCAGGTCGCAGGAATTGTCATTCTCGTGCGTCAAACTGTGCTTCACCATTGATCTGTGCGCTCCAGATCAATCCTCTCGTGGACTATTACAAACTGAACTTACATTGTAAATATTTTTGGGTTTGGACAATGAACCTTCTCTGCAATGCATTGTAAATTTTGTATTACTACCTCTCTGAATGGCCATTCACTCACTCACTCTCTCTGTTGTTGTTTGTCTATTGTTTATGTCTAATTTATGTTTAATACACGGTACCATCTATAGCAGTTTCAGTCTCTGCCTCCTCTCTCCCTGAGCCGTACTTAGTCTTCTGGTTTTCTAGCCCATAATTCATAATAATAATTCATATTTGTCATTACCCTGCGTTACTACTTTATTACTATTCCACGCAGCGTAATTGCTACACTAATAAGAACACTGTTTTTCAAAATTTTTAGCATAAAAAAACACCTAGATCAGTTTAATGCCATATTGTGGAACATTCTAGGCAAGCAGATGGCAGACCCTCACCTGAAAAGTTGCATAGTGCACCTTGAAATTGTTAAAGTGGGACTAAACATAAACTCCGCCCACAACCACATTTCAAATGTAGCTGCTAAACTGGGCAGTACCTGGAGGATTAAATGGAGAGTGAGGGGGGACGACAGGAGGGGTCCGGAGAACTAAAGAGGGGGTTCACTAGTTGTAATAGTGGACTAGTAGTAGTGAACTCATTACCTGGGCATGGGGTTTCTCTTGCTGCCCACCTCACCACAAGACCCAGTGCATTAGAACATAAGTTCTCTTCACCGCACAAACTTTTGCATCAGAACATAATGCCACCTCACCACACGAACTAGTGCATTAGAATATAAGTCCGCCTCACCACACAACCTAGAACCAAAGACCAACAACAACCAAAGACCAACCAAAGTGTTCTAAGGATTCTTTCTTTACTTTCGAGTGTTCCCTTCCAAGTGTCATCCTCATTAGATGGGCATGGGGCTTCTCTTGCTGCCCCTCTCACCACATGGCCCAGTGCATTAGAATATAACTAAATAAAGTGGGCCTTTGTCCCATTAAACTCATGTAACTATATTTTACAAATTTGTTTATTTCCCATATTTTTTTTCCCATAACCAGCTGAACAGCTAGACACAACTATCACAGGTTTGTTTTGTTTAGTACACCTTTAAGTTGCATACCATGCATACACAAGTTACTTTAAATTGGTTTGTTTGGTTAAGCCGTTAGATCTGGTATAATGCTTAAGTTAAAGCCTAATCATCACCTGTTTAAAGAATTGTACTTCCTGCTGGGGAAAGTATAAAAGTAGTCTGGTTTAGTCCATCGAGAGAACATCAGTGTTATCCTGGTACACACAGGTTTTTCTTTAGTTTTGTCAAATTCTGTTGCTTTTGATTAAGTTGAGCAGTTATTATTATTATTTTTTTTTTTGTAAATATGTATTATTTTTCACATTTTACCACTGTGAACTTGGATATATCTATTTGGTTGAATGGGAATTTTTTCTCAGTCAGCCTCCTAAGACCACATTGGCCAGCTTTCCCATACACCTCACCACACAACCCTCTGCATCAGACATATCTCCAGCACCTTCTAAAGCTCTGTGATGTCTGCGCACTCCTCTGACGCAGACCACTCCCTCTCCTCTGATTAGAAGGTCGATTTATGCTCCACCAAGGCCACCTGCTTCCCCGCATCTCAATCAGCACTCAGTCACAATGCCTTCCTCTGCTTGCCTTCATATTTCCACGACTCTTTGAATGCGTTGCTTTGAAACATGTGTGATAAGAAGAGTGGTGCGGGACTTTGATCTGGCCTTGCGTTGCATTGCGTGTGCAGTCAAACCTGTCCGTAGAGCATTTGTAAGTCTACGGAGATTGGAGAGGCTGTTGGCATTTGACTCTCAGCGTGTAGAGTGGATGCATAAACATATTCAATCAAAGTGTTGTTTTGCACATTCGCCACTGCCATATGAAGACGTCAAGGGCACTCACTCATGCTCTGAATGGGATGGCAGTTTTGAACGTGTTAATCCATTTGCTCTTTCACCGGTGCATACCTTCATTTGACAGACTGGAGGACACTTTTTAATTACATTTTTTCAACGGCCACATCAAATCAATCTCAGAATACTTGTGTTAATGTGTGCCAAGTTGGAATGTGTTTGAGTACCTCAGTTTATCTCTTCATAGGGTGGTAAAATAATTTTGTCTCATTCAATAGTTTGTAAAGGCAGTGATTTGTGAAGTAATTTCACATGTTTTCTGGGCCAAAAGATTTATTGCAATCAAATTAAATGGCCACAATCTGAGAATCACAACAACCGCAATTATTGTGTATGTAACATAATGTCCTCTGTAAACCTAAATGTATGCTCCGGGTAAAGCTGGTTCTGCCTATGGTCACCATTCTTATGCAAAAACAAAAAGACTGGTGCAGAAGAACATGCTAAATTGCTTTGTCATTTCTGTGATGCAACTCAATCTGAAAGTGGCAAAAAGTCCATTAGTAAATGCATTAAATAATCCATAGTAGAAAAGTTTTCATAGAAAGTCATCTAAACAATGTTTTTGAATTGCACAACTCTGACTGAGCCAAACAACCAAATTCAAATGATCTTTTCCAGAACCAGAGACAACTCTTGTCCCAGTCTACAGCATCGAAGCAAACATGGGGTACCAAGGTATCCAGGTGCAGCTAGTAATTTATCATTACAATAGTATTATGCTTTTCAAAATTTTAATTATACATATAAGCACACTTTTGGCCGAAATAAATCTCATACATTAAGCATTTAATTTTTAGACATGCTATAAATTGTGTTACTCATAACAAAGAAACAGGAGCGTACCTATGTTCCCATGGCTCTATGTTCTAACTACATTTTGTGGACATGGCTGCTGATCTAAAAAGAGTGAGTACAAGTCCAGACACTTGTTATTAAATATTTTCCTGTGTGTTTCTTCCCTTGCACCTGTGCTGTTAAGTGCAGGCATCTGAGTACGGCTTTTTCAAATGTGTTTTCAGACCTACAACACCACAATTGCAGTTTCAGTTGCAGTTTACATATAATTTGATAATTTGGTTCTAATTGGACTAGTCCCATTATCCATTTTTCTTGGGGTGTTTGTGAACGTATTGAGTGTGTATAACCAGTACGTACAGCCGTATGAGGGGAATAGGGGCAGCAGAGTGCACGGGCCTGCCTTCGAAAGGGGACATTTGGGCTGAAGAGTACAATGGAGCCAATCTGTAATCAGGCTGTGGAATAGGCAGACACTGACCACCTCCTCATCATCATCGCTGCCCAGAATTATTTCCTGTCCTGGGGCTGCACACTTCCAGCATGCCACTGGAACTCTGACACAGCACTAAGATATGAAACATTAGAAAATGCTTTTAAGATGCACAGGAGAAGACATTTAGCCATAAAATAAATCATGCAAAGACATAACTTGAATGTATGAATTTTGAGTAGGATGTGAAGGACCATGTGACTTCCTCTGTTTGTACAAGGGGCTATATAAATACACTTTGCTTACTTTCTTGAGTTCTTGATAAGAAAAAACAAGGAAAATGTTAAAAGGGGGTATTGCACTACAATGGGGCATTTACTAATAACATGTAACGATTTAGATTGCCATGTTACCTTTTAGTGTTTTGAAAATGCTATATTTACTTTTTACAATCAGCGTGCATCCCACTAATGGAACAATTGCTTCTGGTTTGGAGGAGGGTTCGATTAGGGCTTGAGAGAGATCTCTGAAATACTCAAACATGCATGTATAGCATGTAAAACCTCTTCAAACATGTTTTTGATGAGGGAACAACGTTATAACATGGCAGAAAGCTAGATTTTGCACTATACCCTCACTTTATACGTTTTATTATTATTATTTTTTGCTTATTCAGTTGTTTGTCATTATGCTTAAAAAAACCATTACGCAACAAAAATATAAAATATAAATAATTTCTCAATATATTACATGACAATGTATTTCATAAGCATTCATATATTGTGAGACTTTCATAGTAATATATATTATATAATAATATATTATATATATGGAAGTGATATATATTATAGTATTTGAAAATACTGCAATTATTGCCATTTTCACATATTGAGACATTATAAATATATAAAAAATTATGACATAATATACCTCAATGTATAAAATAATATAATCTGATTTATATTGGGTCATATATTGAATAAATACATAGTTATACTATGTAATATATTGTTATATATATTGAAATATGTCCCATATTATATGAAATTATATATTGAAAGAGGTATTATACATATGTAAAATTATGACATATTATACCTGTCTTAAATATGTTGAAAAATATATTGATTTATATTACATATATTGTATACAAGGTAAATATGAAATAATGTAATGTATGATGTCTGTCTTATATTTGAATAATACATCACTCTAGTTCACAATAACAGAATGAGGTTTATTTCAATGGTACATTGACCAACAAACAGTATCAAAGGCATCATGGTTGTACATAATGTGCTTAGCAAATGGTAAACTGTTTGCTGGGATGTGCCATAAAATGCCTTATAATTAGTTCCAACGTTATATTTTGTGTTCTCATAGTTGAAAACAACAACTATAAATGAACAAAAATACTTAGATAAAAATATACATAAATAAAACATCTCCAAAAGGACAACTGTCCATCATGGTAGTAAAACAAAAACAGCAATCCTTTAGTGCAGTGTTATGAATCCCACATGTTGTCCATGGACTTTCTCTTCTCCTGGTGCCTCAATTCACATATCCTTTTGTTTATGGATGTTCGTATGTCTGGAATCTTCGCCCCTGGATGTTGCTGAACAACTGCATCTGTAAAAGATAATAAAGTAAGAGACATCCACAATGTTAGCCTCTGATTGTTGCAAAAGGAAAGATGAGGTGGATCCTAATGCTGGTAATATTTCTCTTGTATGCCTAGTCCTTGCTCCTGAGTAGGTTACCTAATAAATAGCTCAGTCTGTAATCTGAATTGGCTTCTTAAGGAACCACGGAAGGAGTAAAGAAGGTTCTCCATTGGGCTTTTAATGCAAGGAGGTTTTCTGATTGTTATCTCCGATAATGGAACATCTATGATGTATATCTGGTAAAAAAAAATAAATAAATAAAAAAAAAAAAAAAAAAAAAAAAAGTTTAATGTCTACTTTAATCTATTAAAAATAAACTCTTAAAGTTTTACTGAGTAAAGCTTTAAGCTTCTTGGGGTCCAGAGGCTGACATCTCTCTGCAGATGGATTGACCTTGTTGACCCTTCCGGTCATGTTGGATTTCAGCAGGACATCCATGCTGAATAGGCCCAGCAGGAGAGTGTGGGCCATTCCTTTCGCTGTAGGTTGTGCTTTTGCAGTCTCCTGACAACGAACAGACACTCTGAGACACTCTCATTCCCTAGCTGCACCTAATTAATTGTAAAAAGGAAAGACAAACAGAAATAAAATCAAAGAAAATCACCAGTGTGAGAATGTTTTATGTTCTTAATCATTACAAAAATGTACTTACTGTTGTTGGTTTGGGAGATGTGGGTCAAGTAGTTGATGGTTTAGAAACACTGGCCTCATATTTGCTTTCACCTTCATAGCTTGAGCACTCTGTGATCTTATCCGAAATGAGGGTCTTCACAGCCGCTAAGAGTGATGGAATTTCAGGAAAACAGATATAGCTTTAAGAATACCACCAAAAAGAAGGAGACAATTTAAAAGACTCCTATTTTAAATTGTAAAGCGATAGTTGGATAGTTGCCTTTAATTGCCATTTTGCGCAGCCTGGTGTTCTCCTTATTTAAATCCTTGACTTGGGTCTCGAGATCTTTACTGGCTGGGGAAGATCCTACACTCTGCTGCTCCCGCAGTCTTTTATCGGAGAGGGCCCTCAGGGAAGAGATTCCTCAAGTCCATCTGAAGCAGTCTCCACTGGGCTGAAGTTAGGTTCTTCTTGGGAAAGAACCTCCAGTTCACACTTCCTTGCAGCCATGAGTTTGTAGTTTTTCTGTTGGGTAAAAATGATCAAATTGATTATGTACAAAACAACAAACACAAGAGTTAGGAAAATGAAACCAAAAATTATAGATTAAAATTACTCATTAAGTTTAATATGTTCTAGAATGGCTAGAATATGTTTAAATGCATAGTTGTTGTACTATAGTTCCTTTTTTTAAGGTTGTCTGGAACTTTCTTGTACAACCAAGCTGCGCTAACATACACATTAACCCCATGGGCAATTTAGAGTCACCAATTATCCAAACTAACCCAGAACCCTCTTGTTGTGAGGCGACAGTGCTAACCAATGCACTGCCGTGCCACTAGTCCCAAAATAATTACAGAAAATATATATATTTTTTATTTTCCATTGTTTGTGTTAGTCTAGCTTACAACCCAACCACAAAACTGACAGAAATGTAAAAAAGTATTTTCAAAAATAGCTGTCATGAAAAGGACCCTATTACCTTTTTTGCGACTTGTTCTACAGTTTCCTCCTGTGTGTCAAGGAAGAGTTTTTGGGTACCCTTTTTCTCTTCCTGCTTTCTGGTAGGTCATCTTGCAAGAGTTTCGGCTCAGCAGTCTTCAGTGTAGACTAATTTTCTGTTGGTTAAAAAAATAGTAGCAAGACAGAATTTAATGCCCAGAACCAAAACTATGTGGCTTACGTTACATCAAATATTTTACTGTCCAATGTTGTGATGATTTTTACAATTTTTTGTATTGTTTTCCCCCTACTTTTTTAGTCTGTTCATTAGGCAAAATTTTGCTGCCATGTACAGCCGCTAAACTAATTTTTCCAGTACAATGTTGGGTGACAATGCTGATGTGTGACAGTTAAGTACTCTTATTAACTAATTAATTAAAAAAAAATCATTCACTAAGACCAGCTTCATTAGCTTAAGCTAAAGTTAGCTAGCTACCTAAAAGTTTAAATGAAGCACGACTTGCGTGATTATCGGCTGTTAGTTATTTGAACTTCATTACAGCTCGCTAACTAGTTATAATATATACTTGGCTGGCACGCGCCAGAAGCTCCTGCACTTTTCGTAACTTTTCTAACTTTCTGCCCTTAAACCGCCTCACTTTTGTAAATATTTTTCTCAATATTGTTCGTTAAGCTTGGGCTGCACTCGACGCTGCATTTTTCCGCACTTTTGGTGGGCTATTTACCTGTCTCGGCTTAAGATGTGTAAGGGACCCCGACACCTCGTCTACACAAAGGATCAGCTGATGGCGCTGCACAGCGCTGTTGTGTTCCCCCGGGACAGGCATGTCATTCCTGATGAGATCCTACGGATGACACGCCGTGAACGGCGTGCGGGACGTAAACTCCGGGAAAAGAAGAGACGCTGCAGACCGGTCCTCCCCTCCGTCGTCACGGGGAACGTGTGCTCCCTCGCCAACAAGACGGACGAGCTCGTGGCGCTCGCTAGATTCCAGCGGGAGTACAGGGACGCTAGCATCATTGTTTTTACGGAGACGTGGCTAACACTGCAAATCCCGGACTCTGCCGTCACCGTGGACAACTTTTACCTGCTGCGCGCGGACAGGACTGAGGAGAGCGGGAAGAAGACGGGAGGAGGACTAGCGTTGTTGGTGAACAAGAAATGGTGCAAACCTGGACATTGTACTGTGAAGGAACAGATGTGTAACAAAGACATTGAACTGTTTGCTGTTAGCATGAGGCCATTCTACCTGCCCCGGGAGTTTTCACATGTCATCACACTGGCTGTGTATATTCCTCCCAGGCCCTCTTCCTCACCACCGGGGACTTCAACTATGCACCTCCCTCATCTGTCCTGCCAACATACACCCAGTATGTGACCTGCCCCACAACCGGGAAGAGCAGACCACAACATAATCCATATGAGGCCTGCGTATGAACCGCTTGTACGCAGGCAGCCTGTGGAGTCCCAAGTGGTGAAGAGGTGGACAGCACGGACTGTATTACGGACTACATCAACCCTCTCGGACGGTGCGGTTTCCAAACAACAAGCCGTGGATTAACTCGGACATTAAAGCTCTGCTGAAGGAGAAGAAGAGAGCTTTCAGGTCCGGGAACAAAGAGGAGCTGAAGACTGTACAGAAGAAGCTGAGGAGGAAAATCAGGCAGGCTAGGGCCAACTTCAGGAGGAAGCTGCAGCAGCGGAATGTCAGGGAGGTGTGGAGAAGTTTGAAGAGTGTCTCTGGCTTCAGTCCTCCACCCGTCCAGACAAAGGGAGACCAACAGTAGGTGAATGATCTGAATTCATACTTCCTGAGGTTTGATCAATCACCCACCCCTCCCCCCGCACCACCGCATGGGCTCACCTTGTCTCCTGCACAAAGGCCCAGACTGTCACCTCTTCACACCTCTGCCTCAGCCCCCCAGCCCCCGAATCCACATCAAGAACTCAGCCAGACCTCCAGCGCACGCCTCTGCTCTTTGTCTCTCAAAACAGCTCAGGTTAGGAGAGAACTGAGCCGGATAAGGAGTAGGAAAGCTGCTGGACCAAACGGGATCAGCCCCAGGCTCCTTAAGTCCTGTGCAGATGAGCTGTGTGGAGTTATGGAGCATGTCTTCAACCTGAGCCTGAAGCTGAAGGTGGTGCCACAGCTCTGGAAGACCTCCTGTGTGGTACCTGTGCCTAAGACACCGCACGCCAAAGACCTCAACAGCTTCAGGCCAGTGGCTCTCACGTCTCATCTGATGAAGACTCTGGAGAGGCTCGTCCTGGGTCACCTCCGCTCCATGGTGAGCTCAGCGATGGACCCGCTGCAGTTCGCGTATCGGCCTGGCATCGGAGTAGAGGACGCCATCATCTCTCTGATGCACCGCTCGCTGTCCCACCTGGAGAGGCCCGGCAGCACTGTGAGAATCTTGTTCTTCAACTTCTCCAGTGCTTTCAACACCATCCAGCCGCTGCTCCTGAGGGACAAGCTGGAGTGGGCCAGTGGACTGTGACCTGGCTGAGTGGATCATGGACTACCTCACAAACCGGCCCCAGTTTGTGAGAGCCCAGGACTGTGTGTCTGACCTCATGACCTGCAGTGTGGGGGCGCCCCAGGGCATGGTCCTCGCGCCCTTCCTCTTCACCTTCTATACTGCAGACTTCAGACATAACACGGACAGCTGTGTCCTGCAGAAGTTCTCCGATGACTCCTGCCATCATCGGTCTCATCACGGATGATGATGACGTGGAGTACAGAGGACTAACGCAGGACTTTGTGGACTGGTGTCACCGGAACCACCTTCTCATCAACGTGGGGAAGACCAAGGAGATGGTGGTGGACCTCCGCAGACGCCACTCCACTGCCCCCCCACCAGTGAACATCCAGGGAAGAGACATTGAGAGAGTGGACTCTTACAAGTACCTGGGTGTTCATCTGAACAATAAACTGGACTGGACTCATAACACAGATGCACTGTACAGGAAGGGCCAGAGTCGTCTCTATATCCTGCGGAGACTGCGGTCCTTTGGAGTGAGAGGGCCACTCCTGAGGACCTTCTATGACTCTGTGGTGGCATCAGCCATCCTGTACGGTGTGGTCTGCTGGAGCAGCAGCGTCACAGAGAGGGAGAAGAAGAAACTAGACAAGGTCATCAAGAAGTCCAGCTCAGTCCTGGGCTGTCCTCTGGACTCGGTGCAGCAGGTGTGGGACAAGAGGGTCCTGGCTAAACTCATGCAAGTCTATGCTGGACCATGAGTGTCACCCCCTGCAGGATGCCCTGTCTGCTCTGGAGAGCAGCATCAGTGACAGACTGATTCACCCTCGCTGTGTTAAAGAGAGATTTCGCAGGTCTTTCCTTCCTGCTGCTGTCAGACTGTACAATGATCAATGCTAGTCATGTGTCATCTCCATAGTAATAATAACAATGTGCAATATTATTTAAAGTCACTTTACCTGCTACTTATTTATTTAACCACCACTGTCCATCACTGCACTGTACACAATCATCTGAGTCACTTTATTGTAGTAATATTATATATTACTATACTGGAGTCACTTTAACTGCTGTTTGTTCACTGCTCAGAATCAAAGACACTTATTGTGCAACATTCCTGTGCCTTTTAGCTTTACAGTGTTGTGTTTTTTAGTTGATTGTAAATACTTATTATTATTTATCTTGATTTTGATGCATGCTCTTATTTTCCTACTGTTTCTGAAACTTGTGTTGTCACACTGCAATTTCCCCATTGTGGGACAAATAAAGGATTATCTTATCTTATCTGTTAACAGTCACTAAAGTAATAATAGCTAATAGCTAGCTAGCTAATGGCCGTTAGTCACATCAGTCTCGCTTCAATTGAAATTTTAGCAGCTAGCTAGCTTAGCTAACGTTAGCTAGCTCGTCACTGTCCCGAAGATAATAGCCTACAAGCGAATGTTACTTGGCCAATGATACAAAAACTTAAACAGGATAATTGCTATCATGAGTAATGTTGAATGACAAATAAAGTAAAACAAATAATAATAATGAGCTACTTACCTGCTAACTGCATCCATCCAGCCGCTGCTCCTGAGGGACAAGCTGGAGTGGGCAGGAGTGGACTGTGACCTGGCTGAGTGGATCCTGGACTACCTCACAAACCGGCCCCAGTTTGTGAGAGCCCAGGACTGTGTGTCTGACCTACTGACCTGCAGTGTGGGGGCACCCCAGGGCACTGTCCTCGCGCCCTTCCTCTTCACCCTCTACACTGCAGACTTCAGACACAACACGGACAGCTGCGTCCTGCAGAAGTTCTCCGATGACTCCGCCATCATCGGTCTCATCACGGATGATGACGACGTGGAGTACAGAGGACTAACACAGGACTTTGTGGACTGGTGTCACCGGAACCATCTTCTCATCAACGCGGGGAAGACCAAGGAGATGGTGGTGGACTTCCGCAGACGCCACTCTACTGCCCCCTCACCAGTGAACATCCAGGGAAGAGACATTGAGAGAGTGGACTCTTACAAGTACCTGGGTGTGCATCTGAACAATAAACTGGACTGGACTCATAACACAGATGCACTGTACAGGAAGGGCCAGAGTCGGCTCTATCTCCTGAGGAGACTGCGGTCCTTTGGAGTGAGAGGGCCACTCCTGAGGACCTTCTATGACTCTGTGGTGGCATCAGCCATCCTGTACGGTGTGGTCTGCTGGAGCAGCAGCGTCACAGAGAGGGAGAAGAAGAAACTGGACAAGATCATCAAGAAGTCCAGCTCAGTCCTGGGCTGTCCTCTGGACTCGGTGCAGCAGGTGGGGGACAAGAGGGTCCTGGCTAAACTCATGTCTATGCTGGACCATGAGGGTCACCCCCTGCAGGACGCCCTGTCTGCTCTGGAGAGCAGCATCAGTGACAGACTGATTCACCCTCGCTGTGTTAAGGAGAGATTTCGCAGGTCTTTCCTTCCTGCTGCTGTCAGACTGTACAATGATCAATGCTAGTCATGTGTCATCTCCATAGCAACCATGTGTAATCTCCATAGTAATAATAACAATGTGCAATATTATTTAAAGTCACTTTACCTGCTATTATTTATTTACCCACCACTGTCCATCACTGCACTGTACACAATCATCTCAGAATCAAAAACACTTATTGTACAATGTTCCTGTGCCTTTTAGCTTAGCTTACAGTGTTGTGTTTTTTAGTTGATTGTAAATACTTATTATTATTTATCTTGATTTTGATGCATGCTCTTATTTCCTACTGTTTCTGTAACTTGCGTTGTGACACCGCAATTTCCCCATTGTGGGACAAATAAAGGATTATCTTATCTTATCTTATCTTAAAATGTGTGCTGGTTCAACCAGCCACTCATTAGAAGGTCTCTTGCCACCGATGCTGCGGCACTCGATAATATACTCCTTTTTAGAGTTTTCGGGATCGAAGTCTACGATTCAATTTATAGGGACTATACTGAGAGCATCTTTATCCTTTCCTTTTGACCAGCTCACCAGTGCAAACTTCATTTTTTTCTCTCCTCTTAAAGGTTGTATAGAGGATTTTCCAAGGAAAGAGGAATACAGCGATTGTTTGTTACACTAGAAATCATGCTTGTTTACAGCCAGTGCGCGTTCAGAATTGCTGAATGAATTGCTGTTGAATTTACCTGTTCAGAAGTAATTATAGCGACCAACGCGTCAGTCTTTAGACCCCTCATCTGCTTCAGTGCACGCTATTGCTGGAAGGAATTTCCAAGAATCACCTTAGTTTGGCTTCGCGCCTTCCCTTCTCTTTTCCTTTCAGCGAGAAGAGAAGGGGAAAACTGACTTTCTTTTGCCCCTAACTAGTAGTGGATTATTGTCTGCCATTGCTACAAACTTTGTGCTAACTGCAAGGAAGCTACAGTTCGAAAAAGCCGCTAAGAACTGCTGCGTTGTTTGAGTAAACAGCGTCTTGCATATGTAGAATGCGTGGAATGCATAAACCACTGACAAACTTGACTGACAACCTAACAGCCAATAGATAACAAGGTAGCCAATAGATAATGAGGTAGCTTGCACGCTAGGAGTGCGGTCTCGTGGATCATGTGACCACTTTGACCAATCAGAGCGAGAGGAGCTAGAGTGGAGCTAGAGTGGAGCCAGAGCTAACAATTAAAAAAGCTGTTTTAAGACAACTGAAGGATTATGAGCTGAGAAAAAGTTTATGATCTAAACATAGGTAAAAATTGCCACAAAATCCAACCTTTTTGAAAACTGTAAATGCCCTGTGACCCGAATCACGTTTGTGATTACATTGCACTCTATGGGAAAAATCCTTTCTGGGCAGGAGCGATTTTTCAGCTGAAGTACCAGTGAGTGCCCACTACACCAACTATATGAATCAATACATAGCCATATATATGCCTATATAAGACAAAATGTGAGTTGCAAAATGTGATTTGGAGCTTGCTTAGCTCTAAAAAAAAAAATACTTTGTTTGAATAAACATACATGCAATAATGTAATACAGTTTTGGTTGTACAGCATTGTATTTTAAAATATATGAATCAATATATAGCAATAGGTTGTCCCATCTATATATTGCTATATATTTTCAAATATATGAGGAAGTCTCTCATATATTGAAATATATTTCCTAATGTATTGCAATATAAATTCTAGTATATTGCAATATACTTTTGTTTCGTAAGGGAAGGGCTGGATCACCTTTCTGCACATCTGATTGTAACATGATGAAATCACATGCTTGTATTCATGAAGATGGATATGTTAAATGCCATACTGTGGGACATTCCAGGTAAAGTAATAACAACTTAATAGAGAAAAGCTGGTGGCAAATTCTCCACCTGAAAATTTACTTTTCTGGTGCTTGTCCCGAGACCTGAAGGCCAGTGGTTTGAATCCCACTCCTGGCATAAAACGATTGTTGGTAGAGAGGTCAAATCTACTGAGCACAGAGGAATGCTGTCTTTGTGTACTTCAGCAAGACACTTAACTTCCCTCCTTCCCAGTGTCTGTGTGCACAAATTTATGTATTTAAGAAATGCGAGAACAGCACCTATGAATGGACATTTAGACAGATATAAATATCACAGTATAGCATTGGGCTCATTTCTATGTGCAGACCCCCAGCAGGCTGCTGTTAAAACATATGCACACACTGTTTACACAGACTATGTACAGTTAGACAAGAAGTGAACAAAGACAAGAACAGTGTCATGTGAGTACAGATGTTTAAAAGCCACATGTTGAATAAGACAGAGAGTGACAGACATTTAGAGACCTGTATTGCACATGTCCTTATATTGCACTGTTTCATATTGCACCAAATTCTATTTCACGTAACCCTATATTGCACAAAGTAAATAAATAAATAAATGTACAAACATTTAATGACAACATGTTAAATAAGCCAGAGAGTGACAAACCTGTGTTGCACTGATTCTTACTGTACTTTTAGCAAGGTGCTTGAGTCGATAAAATTCATGTTTCACATTTTCACACTTTAGCTTATGCATGACATGTACGAGATGTTTGCATGTCGTTCAGCCACAATTTTACATGCTTAACTTCCGGCGCTGGTGAGAGCAGCAGCTGGTTGCATCGCGCTCCTCTATTTTCCAACTTTTTTTGCTCTTTACCTTCTTTGTGTGTTTGTACTTTTTGTAAATAGTGTGTATAAAGTTAAGTACTTCAGAAACGCGTTGGTTCTGCTTCGCTTCAACTTTTCTTTTGTTGGATTTTCGCCAATTTTCACCGGCGCGATGTGCGTGGGCCCGCGACCCCCCATTGTATACACAAAGGATCAGCTGTTAGCGCTGCGCTGCGTTGTAGTGTTCCCCCGAGACCGCCATGACATCCCGGCGGAGCTGCTACAGAAGACGCGCAGGGGCCGACGTACTGGACGCAAACTCCGGGAAAAGAAGAGACGCTTCAGACCTGTGCTCCCCTCTGTCATCACGGGAAACGTGCGGTCTATTTCGAACAAGACGGACGAATTAGCGGCGCTCACGCGATATCAGCGGGAATACAGAGACAGTAGCATCATGCTTTTCACGGAGTCCTGGTTAACCCCGCAAATCCCGGATTCAGCTGTTGCTATGGACAACTTTCACCTGCTGCGCGCAGACAGGACGGCAGTGAGTGGTAAGAAGAAAGGAGGAGGTCTGGCTCTGTTTGTGAATGAGAAGTGGTGCAAAGCTGGTCACTGTACAGTGAAGGAACAGCTGTGTAACAGAGACATTGAGCTGCTGGCTGTTAGCATGAGGCCATATTATCTGCCCCGGGAGTTCTCACATGTGATAGTGATCGCTGTCTATGTTCCTCCCTCTGCTAATGCTGAGACAGCATGTGACACACTGCACTCCTGTACGAGCACACTCCAAACAAAGCATCCACAGGCTCTCTTCCTGATTTCTGGAGACTTCAACCATGCATCTCCTGCACCTGTTCTGCCTACATACACCCAGTATGTTACCTGCCCCACAAGAGACAATAAAACACTGGATTTATTTTTTGCCAACGCCAAGGAGGCTTATTCTTCATCCCCACTGCCTCCCCTGGGTAGAGCTGACCACAACATTGTCCATCTGCGGCCTGTGTACCAGCCTATTGTGCACAGACAGCCTGTGGTGCCCCGTGTGGTGAAGAAGTGGACTGCTGAGAGTGAGGAGGCTCTGAGAGACTGTTTTGACACCACAGTGTGGACAGAGCTCTGTGACCCACATGGGGAGGACATCAATGCAGTGACAGAGTGCATCACGGACTATATCAACTTTTGTTTTGAAAACATCGTCCCCTCCCAGACGGTGCGGTGTTTTTCAAACAACAAGCCGTGGATTAACCCTGACATAAAAGCTCTGCTGAAGGAGAAGAAGAGAGCTTTTAGGTCAGGGACCAAGGAGGAGCTGAAGGCTGCACAGAAGAGGCTGAGGAGGAAAGTCAGGACGAGCCAAGCCAGCCAAAAGAGAAGGATGGCGCAGCAGCTTCAGCAGAAGAACATCCAGGGGGTGTGGAGAAGCCTCAAGACGATCTCAGGCTTCAAAGCGCCTCCTGCCCAGACAGAGGGGGACCGGCAGTGGGTGAACGAGCTCAATTCTCACTTCCTGAGATTTGATCAATCACCCACCACTCCCCCCACCCAGCTGCCAGCTCTCACCTCCCCAGCTGGACAATGGGGAACTCCTGCACCTCTTCACACCTCTGCCTCTGCTCTTCAGCCCACCACTACACATGGACTCACCCATCCCCCCAGCCTGCCACTGTCATTTTCTACAGCCCAGGTGAGACTGGAGCTCAAGAAGATCAGACCCAGGAAGGCAGCAGGACCAGACGGCATCAGCTCCAGGCTCCTTAAGTCCTGTGCAGACGAACTGTGCGGAGTTATGGAGCATGTCTTCAACATGAGCCTTAAGCTGAGGGTGGTACCACAACTCTGGAAGACCTCCTGCGTGGTACCAGTGCCTAAAACACCGCACGCTAAAGACCCCAGCAGCTTCAGGCCGGTGGCTCTAACATCGCACCTGATGAAGACACTGGAGAGACTGGTCCTTGGCCACCTCCGCTCCACCGTGAGCTCAGCGATGGACCCACTGCAGTTTGCGTACCGGCCTGGCATCGGAGTGGAGGACGCCGTCATCTACCTGCTGCACCGCTCAATGTCTCACCTGGAGAACCCCGGCAGCACTGTGAGGATTCTCTTCTTTGACTTCTCCAGTGCTTTCAACACCATCCAGCCACTGCTCCTGAGGGACAAACTGGAGACCGCCGGTGTGGACTGTGACCTGGCAGACTGGATCCTGGACTACCTCACAAACCGGCCCCAGTTTGTGAGAGCCAAGAACTGCGTGTCTGACCTACTGACCTGCAGTGTGGGGGCGCCCCAGGGCACTGTCCTCGCGCCCTTTCTTTTCACCCTTTACACTGCAGACTTCAGACACAACACGGACAGCTGCGTCCTGCAGAAGTTCTCTGATGACTCTGCCATCATTGGCTTCATTAAGGATGATGACGATGTGGAGTACAAAGGACTAGCGCAGGACTTTGTGGACTGGTGTCAGCAGAACCACCTCATCATCAATGCAGGGAAGACCAAGGAGATGGTGGTGGACTTCCGCAGACGCCACTCTACTGTCACCTCAGTGAACATCCAGGGAAGGGACATTGAGAGAGTGGACTCTTACAAGTACCTGGGTGTTCATCTGAACAACAAACTGGACTGGACTCACAACACAGATGCACTGTACAGGAAGGGCCAGAGTCGGCTTTATCTCCTGAGGAGACTCAGGTCTTTTGGAGTGAGGGGGCCACTCCTGAAGACCTTCTATGACTCTGTGGTGGCATCAGCCATCCTGTACGGTGTGGTCTGCTGGAGCAGCAGCATCACAGAGAGGGAGAGGAAGAAGCTGGACAAGGTCATCAAGAAGTCCAGCTCAGTCCTGGGCTGTCCTCTGGACTCGGTGCAGCAGGTGGGGGACAAGAGGGTCCTGGCTAAGGTCATTTCTATGCTGGACCATGAGTGTCACCCCCTGCAGGACGCCCTGTCTGCTCTGGAGAGCAGCTTCAGTGATAGACTGATTCACCCTCGCTGTGTGAAGGAGAGATTTCGCAGGTCTTTCCTTCCTGCTGCTGTTAGACTGTACAATGAACACTGTTAACACTGAACATGTGTCATTCAACTATATCCCTATGCAATACTGTGCAATACAATTCACTTATGTCACTTTACTGATACTTATCCTGTCTGTACATAAACATAGTCATATTACTGTAAATAACATAATATACTGAAGTCACTTACTGAGATTTACTCTGTACATATGCTGCACTGTTACTTTTATTGTACATAATAGTTTTTTTTTGGTATTTTATATTTTGTATTTTATACTTTTGCTCCACCGGAACAAAATTAGAGTCTATCTTAAGTCTATTTCTAAATTATTATTATTTTTTTAGCCATTATCTATTATCTTGTTTTATTGCATGTTCCATTTTCCTGCTGTTCTTGAACTGTGCGTTGCAACACTGGAATTTCCCCACTGTGGGACTAATAAAGGCATATCTTATCTTATCTTATCTTATCTTAAAAGCATGCTTAAAAGCAGAGAAACTGGTGCTTTCCCTCACTGACATTGGAGTACTGTGTGTGTGTATGGGTGTGCATGGGTGAGTGCTTCCTTTATGTCAAGTGTTTCCAGAGCCTCGAAGGTAGAAAGCAGCTCTATAAAGGTGACTGTTCACTATATATACTTTACACAGTGTACCTTTGAATGATGTACGACCATGAGGTACATTTTTTTTTCTCTGTCAGTGTTCTACAGAAAATGGTTTTGTTCCTATTCCCCTGCATTGTTTTGCCTTTTAATTGCAGCTAAGCTGGGAATTGTGTAATGAATTTCATTACCCACTACTTCTACTGTGATTACAAAATATTCAGATAAAGTATCCAATCAGAACCCATGGTGTACATGAAGTTTAGAAAATAGGCCTGCTATTGGATTTGGTTTTGTGTATGTGCATGACAACAGCATGAATGATGAATGAGGCAGTCCTCCCGATGCTGCTCTATCAGATCTGTGCTGTGGAGGAGGAGGTAAGATATACAAGTCCATCTCTGTGTGAGAATGTGGCCGTAATCACACAGATATGAGTTTAAATATGCTCTGAGTGACACAGTACAGAGCAGACACATCCCACGGGAGAGCCCCACTGCTGATCCATGACATTTTCACACAAGCATTTATCAGAGGCAGCCGTGCTGTCAGCGAGGACCCTCTCTACGCAACCACAGCACACACTAGTGCTCTTAATGAACATGCTCCTTTATTAAGCTGCAGAGGAGGGCTTTATGAGAGCGAGCTGGAGATATGACAAATGGAGCCGAGACACACAGACAAGATTTCTGATTTTTCCCTGTTTCTGTGGAAAATGTGTCTTGCTCCAGTACAGATACTATTGTACAAGCAGCTCTTGGGGTCAAAGCAAGTCTACTGTGTGCTGTCTGCATCTAATCAGAAAGCATTTTACTCTGTCTTTGTGTTAAACCTATCTATTCAGCACAGAACTAAACCAGTGTTATTCAGAGTGTACTTTAAAGGTTCACTTTGTTACTTTTTCTAGTGAAAGGTCCGCCATGTGCTTGTCTTCATAGAGACATTGTTGCCTACAAGCAGGTGACTCAAGTTGCAGGTCAGATCTAGTTAAATGCAAGCCACCTAACAGTAGAGGAGGTGGCCAAATCTCCTTGTCAAAGAGCTAGGCCTGGCCGCCAGTGGGAAAAATTGTTGTATCTTTAGGCAAGGCATTTCAACTACATTGCCTATAAAAGAGGCATGTGTGTGTAAGTGTTGGTGCTAGTCAGATGGAACAGACTGACAGCCTCGCTTCTGTCCCAGAGCAACTGTGGATAAATGCAAAATACTTTAGTTCAATGCCATACTGTGGAACGTGCATCAGCATACAGTATCCATGGAGAAAAGTAGGTGGTGGGCCCGCCACTAGAAATGTTACATACATTAACATACATACATTAAACTCGCCTCTTCACCTCTAAGATTTCACCTCTTAGAGGTGATCACCCAAATTACTCACATTTGAAACTTAGCAAAAGCAGCGGGCTCTCAGGATCAGAAAAGTGAGGCTGACCAGGCAGCATTCAGAACACTTACTGTGAGAAGCACCTCCATCAGTAAACACTAAGCTGCAGATGACTTGAGTAAACAGCTTTAGTCTCAGATCTGAAGAAATGCAACAGTGATGTAACCATGTGGAACTGAGAATGTTTGTGTCGTCGACTTTGTGCTGCAATGTGTCCTCTGCTCTGTCTGCTCAGGTTTCTCTAACATTTTACACAACTCTTCATACTTTATAGATACCTTATAAAGTACAAGTAATAACATACAAATCATTTCATGCAATCTGACCTTAACTGACCCTAACAGAGGGACCAGGACTAGACTTCCCTCTCCACACACACTCCTCCAGCTCTTCCGGGGGGATCCCAGCCCTGGTCTGGCAGTCCTTATTGCAGAGAGCACAGCCAGTCATACAAGGACCACACAGCCCTGAACAAAAGGCCCTGGACCCCATACTCCTGCATCGTCCCCCACAGGACACCTTGAAGGACATGGTTGAATGACTTCTCCAGATCCACAGATCCACAAAGCACATGTGGACTGTTTGAGCAAACTCCCATGATCCCTTGAGCAGCTGATGGAGAGTGTAGAGCTGGTCCAGTGTTCTGTGATCGGGATCCTGAATGGATGGGTCAGATTCTTCTCTACAGTAGCTGGACTCTGGGGAGGCTGAGGAGTGTGTGGAAAAAAAAAAAAAAAAGTTTACTCTTGAGTCTTAGGTTTGCTGTGTGTGCGGTCACCTCCCCATTAGCTGTAACTTGGCAAGGTATCACCTTCTTGTCTCTATGGTTAAATGAAAGTTCACTGTGATATTGTACATTTCAGACAAAGCAATAACCCCTCCATGGAGACCAGCTGGTGACAGACCCTTCACCAGAAATGTGACATAATGCACCTTTAAAAACCTTTAAAACCTTTAAAGCCTCTGGTCTAATTTAGGGTGTGATTAGGGTCGTTGTTTGTTTATAAACACACTTTCTGGTTTGGTCCTGTTCTAGTCAAAGTTCAGTTTCTCTTTTAGTCCCGGCCTATTTTGATGAATGTGCAAATGTGAATGCACCCATAAAAACTATACTGTTATAGAATTGGCAAAAAAGGAGAAAATTTAATTTGTCAACTGGACATAGTTTATTTGGTTGAATACGTTTCGCAGCTCATCCAAGCTGCTTCCTCAGTTCTGGTCAGATGCTGGCGGACACTGCTTTATATCTGCCTGAAGGGAGGAGCTTAATTACAATGAAAATTACTCTGAGACAACACATATTTAAATACAGTTTCAGTTGGTCAGGTGATACAATATGGAGTTGTTAACAGTTTCTGTTAGTCATGTGAGTCTATTCAATATGGAGTGGGAGTGGGGGAGTAGTTAGCATATCCATTCAGGGCCATGATGGGTGTTTTCACACCTCTGGACCTGACCTGGCTAGTCCCATTGTTTTCCCAGTGTTATAGAATTGTAACAATATGTTATCAAAGTGTACTGAGCTACTGCGTTATCTATGCTTATGTGAGCTGCTGAGTTATATAAGAAGTGCTTACGTGACTGAGACTTTGACCCAAGATTAACGTATGTACAGGGAGTCTATCAAGATTAACGTATGTACAGGGAGTCTAAAGGTTGCAGCTTCCTGGCCACGTTTGTTGTCTGTAACTAAATAAAATCTGCAGCAAGTGGATGTCCTTTGTGTCTCTGGAGACAGAACAGCGGCTGTTGCTTGTCTCAGGGCTCCCTTGCAGTAGCAAGTAAAACGAAACACTTGTTTGATTTCTGTGTTGCCATCTACGTCACTGTAAATCTGCGGCAGTAAGTGATGATTTCCTCAGGAGCGCGGCGCTCCACTTTGACATTTATAATTGGTCCTTCGAGCCGGATTCCAATGCTGTGTCGAGAGAGTGACTGACGGGAAGCTGAAATCTGTGCACAGTCTGGAGGAAGAACGTCTCCAGGGATAAAGACCACTTTTCTACGTGGCCAGCGGACCTTCACCCATCCTTTCTTCACATCAGACGGAATCTGAGTGAATCACGTTTGGGGAAATCGGATGGCAACTGAAACAGGTCAGACAGACGGGGAAGTGGCTTCCCAAGATTGCTAGCACGTGTGAATGTTTGTATGATTGGAGGAAGACCTCTGAATCTAAAATTCTCTGAATCTCTGGGATTAAACCCCAAGACCAGTACCGCAGGTAAACTAGGTTTCCTGTAGAAGCTTGTATTGGTGGAGATGTATTGAAGCCCGGAGGAGGCATTTTCATGTTGGTTTACCTCATAACCCCATAGTAGTAAAAATAAAAAAGAAAAAAAAAAAAGGTCAATTGAATGTGAAAGATTGTAGTCTCTTAACTTAGAGAATTGCGGCCAAAGAGAGAGAGAGAGATAGAGAGAGGGAGAAAGAGAGAGTGGATAGAGAGAGAGAGTGAGGAGAAAAAAAATGGTTAAAAAAGGTAGTGAAAAGACAAGAAAGTAGAGAAAAAAGGAAACAGGATGTAAGTAACATTAAAGGAGGTAGGTTAGAAGTAGTTTTTAAAGAAAATAGTGGACTGTGCGATGATGGTGATGAAAATGCACCATACAGACAACAATTGAAAAATGTTATTCTTAATAACTGTTGCCCAGAAATTAGGGGGCATCTCAAAAAGTACTTAGTTGAGTTGTCTATGTCCACTCTTACTCAATTTATGACACATACTAGGCATAACTACTCTGGATGTAAATCAAGAGTATAAAAAAAAAAAATACTTCCACCAGCACTATGAACCATACGACCCTAACTCAGACAGTGAACCAATAACTGATTTATTTTTGGCATTAGAAGATGTGGACTCGAGTAAAAGACCTGAAGTTACTTTGCTCGTAAATGGCCAACCAATGGTGTTTTTGTGTGACTCTGGTGCTGAGTGAACAGTAATCAAGGGTGTAAGCAGCCCCATGTATCATTAACAACATGTAAACGACAACTATAGTGACACATGGTCTTTGTTATGTGTCAACAGGAGGGATTGTAGGAAGGGTACTATAGGAATTCAATGGGATTGGATTTAATGCTTATTTAAATTTTTTGTCCATCTGTGTGGCCGAGTCCGGCGACGTCTACAACGCTGGTACGACCTGTGTGACCTCTGAGTGAGGCCTGACCTGCTACAACGCTCCCAGCACTCCAACAAGCTGCAGCAGGCTCTTCTGTCTAACGATCAGTACAAGAGACGCTGGATCTGTGCTGAAGCAGTTGGAGCTACGTTCCTGCATGGGTGACTCTGGTAGTCCTCTGGTCTGTGAGAAGGACGACGTCTAGACCCTGGTGGGTATCGTGTCCTGGGGCAGCTGCAGATGCTCCATCCCTACCCCCGCTGTCTACGTCTGCGTCACCAAGCTCAACTAAACCTGGACCAGACCTGGAGCAGCAATGTTTTGTACAGACATTTGCCGACTATATGAGAAAAGCATTAGTGGTTGTACAGAGACTTTGGTGTTTGCAGAGAAAAGGTGACGTATCAGTGACTCCTCATCTCCAACATGTCTCCGTTGGGTTGTGTGTTTATTTGGACCTAGAGTACGCATCACAGTTGTACTCTTGTCGACTCCTTCCTTGGCTCTGGCTGGAGAGTCAAAGTTCTAAAGAAACTGAACTGTAATCCATGATAAGGTTCTCGAACTCCAGGACCACATCCAAAGCATGAAGACACCTAGTGGAATGCATTTCGATGTAATGTCATGGTTTACCTCTGGTTCTTGATGGCAAATACTCCTGAAAGTTTTAACACCTGTATTTGTTATTCTTCTATTGTTCTGTATTTTTACTTCTTGTATTTTGCCATGTCTCCGATCTATGATGACAAAAGTGGTTACTGGATCTGTAGATGTTATGATGCAGGAAGAATATACTATGCTACTTGCAGCTGCTGATGAGTGTCTCACTCCAGAAAACACGTCAATACTATCTGACGGTGTTGTGTAACAACCTCTGAGTGTAAGATGTCACCAGTTTGATGTCTCTTTTGAAAACCTCACCAAGGAGTAAAAGAAGACTGATGTTTCTTGTGTGACTTTGATAAAAAGGAGGGAATGGTTATAGAATTGTAACAATATGTTATCAAAGTGTACTGAGCTACTGAGTTATCTATGCTTATGTGAGCTGCTGAGTTATATAAGAAGTGCTTACGTGACTGAGACTTTGACCCAAGATTAACGTATGTACAGGGAGTCTATCAAGATTAACGTATGTACAGGGAGTCTAAAGGTTGCAGCTTCCTGGCCACGTTTGTTGTCTGTAACTAAATAAAATCTGCAGCAAGTGGATGTCCTTTGTGTCTCTGGAGACAGAACAGCGGCTGTTGCTTGTCTCAGGGCTCCCTTGCAGTAGCAAGTAAAACGAAACACTTGTTTGATTTCTGTGTTGCCATCTACGTCACTGTAAATCTGCGGCAGTAAGTGATGATTTCCTCAGGAGCGCGGCGCTCCACTTTGACACATACCTTGAGACATTTTTTGAAGGAAAGTTAATGCAGTCTGTTTAAAGATTAAAATAGTTTACATTCTGAACGGAGAGAAAAGTCAGACATCTTGTCTCGTAGAACAAAACTTTAATCAATGTTTGAAAATCTACAGTCTTGTACACGCTCCTGCTCATCAGGTTGAATTCTGCTCCCAAACACTCTAGCCCCACCCAAAAATCCATGACCTATGCTTCCCTGTGGCCTCCACTCACACTGTCACCCAGGTGTCACCCAGATGTCACCCCAATGTCACACAGATGTCACCCATGGGTTACCCAGCTAAAGCAAAAAAAAAAAAAAAAAAAAAGAAAGTAAATAAATAAATAAAGAAAAATAAAGATTGGCTAGAAAGGGACTAAACAAGGATTAGGACAGAACTAAACTAAGTCTACATCAGGAATAAAAATGTGTTACATTTAAGAAAAAATAAGGGCAAGTGTGAGTGCTGTTAGATCAGAGGTTTTTTACATTCCCGGTGAAGTGTCTCTCGTCTGATCAAATCAAATCAAACTTTATTTTCATACAAAACTTTTACAAACTTTTCATACAAAAATGTAACAGTGATTAAAAACAACCCCACATTTCCTTCCACCCACCCAACCACTCCCCACAGCTGCCCGACCCCACACAACCAAGCAACCCAAATAGTAAGACACACACACATGCATGCACGCACACACACGCACACACACGCACACACGCGCGCGCACACGCACATGCACACACACACACACACACACACACACACTAAAATACATAAAACTACACATAGTAAAATGTGAGGCTGAATACAGGTGAACCAAATTGAGAAAGCACCACCAGAGGAGCCGTCTACACCAGGAGCAGAGAGCCATCCTCCGCCGCCAGGAACCGCCACAGGGCCCAGGAGAGATGACGCCCAAGCACCATCCCTCCACCAGGAGCCCACGGGACAGACCCCGGCAGCCGCAGCCGACCACTGCTCCCAGTGTAGAGGGCTCCTACAGAGGAAACACTGGAAATCCTAAAAATGATAAGAATATGAGTTCAGGCTAAAAATAAATGAATAAAATATGAATAATAGAAACAAGTAAAAGTATAAAATTTCAATCAAAGGCCAAGCTGAACAGGTGGGTCTTGAGCCTACTCTTAAAAACATGAACGTTTTCTGCAGCCCTGAGGTCCTCCGGCAGGCTGTTCCATAGACGAGGGCCATAGTGCTGGAAAGACGCCTCTCCGTGAGTGTGTGTCCTGACTTTGGGAATGACCAGGAGCCTGCTGTCGGAGGAGCACAGGGTCCGCGAGGGTTCATAAGGTAAAAGCAGTTCTGAAAGATAAGAAGGCCCAAGACCATTAAGACATTTAAAAACCAGTAAAAGAACTTTAAAATCGATCCTGAAACTCACAGGGAGCCAATACAGTGATTTTAAAACCGGTGTAATGTGGTCCCGCCCTCTGGTCCTAGTCAGGACATGAGCTGCTGAATTTTGTAATAATTGTAAACCTGAAATACACTTTTTGGGAAGACCAGAGAGTAGGGCATTACAGTAGTCTATTCGACTGGTGATAAAAGCATGCATCAGTGTCTCCGTGTTGGCCCAAGAGAGAATGGGGCGGACTCTGGCTATGTTTTTTAGGTGATAGAAACCGATTTTTGTGATGTTTTTAATGTGTGGGATAAAAGTCAGCTCAGAGTCAAAAATGACACCCAGGTTTTTCACTTGACAAGAATAAAAGATTAAAAGACTGTGCTTGTAATTTGGGTAAAAGTTTTGTGACAGACAGCGGAAGAACCCAAGCACAGACACCAGTCAATAGGGAATCGGTAGGTATTTATTACAGAACAAATTTCCAAGAATATAGCAGGTCAGGGCAGGACGGAACAGGACACTGGAGCTGGTTGGCAAAGGAGACTGGAGTGGAACGGAGCAGGAGACTGGAGCAGGGCGATCTGAGGCAGATGGACAGAGAGGTAAGTAAAGCGACTGCAGGTAGGTAAAACAAAAGTAGCTGGAACGCAGCACTGACTGAGGGAGTTCAACGATCTGGCAGCCCTGAGCTCGTGAGAGTGGTTCTTAAACCCCTGTTGATTGCAGAGTGAGCCCAGCTGAGTTTGGCTCCAGCACACCTGTCTCCACTCCTGAAACACAAACGGGGAGGGGAAGGAGGTAGCCACTCAGGGAGTGGCAGATGATGTCAGAGGAGCTTGAGGGGGTGTGACAGTACCCCCTCCTCTACGGACGCCCCCTGGCGGCCCACTTCGCTTCTCCGGATGAAGACGGTAGAATTCTTGGATCAGGGAGGGGTCCAAGACATTCTTACGGGGCACCCAGCACCGCTCCTCAGGACCATAGCCCTCCCAGTCCACCAAAAACTGAACACCACGACCCCGGCGCCGGACATCCAGGATTTGCCGGACAGTATAAGCAGGGTGGTCATCGATCATCCTGGGAGGAGGAGGTGGAGGAGGAGGAGCACAGAGAACTGGACTGGACAGGCTTGACCAAAGACACGTGAAAGGTAGGATGAACCTTAAGAGATGTGGGGAGCTTAAGACGTACCGCAGAGGGGTTGATAACTCGCTCCACCTCGAATGGCCCAATGAACCATGGAGACAGCTTCTTAGACTCCACCTTTAGTGGCAGGTCTCGCGTGGAGAGCCATACCTTCTGACCAGGGGCATAAGAAGGAGCTGGAGTGCGGCGACGGTCAGCCTGGACTCTGGACCTTGTAGAAGAGCGCTCGAGAGCAGAACAGGCTCGAGTCCAGATACGGTGACACCGTCTCAAGTGCTCTTGGACTGAGGGAACTGCCAGTTCTTGCTCCTGGTCTGCAAATAGGGGAGGTTGGTAACCATAGCAACATTCAAAAGGTGACATACCCAGAGCAGAGTTCAATAGGGTGTTATGGGCATATTCCACCCATGGCAGATGTGCGCTCCAACTAGAAGGATTGGCAGAGGAAACACAGCGCAACGCCACCTCCATCTGCTGGTTAACCCGCTCCGTTTGGCCATTACTCTGGGGATGGTAGCCAGAAGAGAGACTGACATTAATATCCAAAGCGGAACAGAAAGCCCGCCATACCTGAGAGGTAAATTGAGGGCCTCTGTCAGATACAATGTCCACCGGAATGCCATGCAACTTGAATACATGTTCCACTAGTAAGTCTGCAGTCTCTCTGGAAGAAGGCAGTTTAGGAACAGGGACAAAGTGAGCCATCTTGGAAAATCTGTCAACAATGGTAAGAACAACAGAATAGCCATTAGAAGGGGGGAGTCCAGTCACAAAATCTAGTGAGATATGAGACCAAGGACGCTGAGGGATGGGTAATGGCTGTAAAAGACCTGAAGGTGGCCTATTAGAGGTCTTGTTTTGGGAGCATACTGAACAGGCAGAAACAAAATCTTTAGTGTCCCTCTTCATTGATGGCCACCAGAACCTGCGCCGTGGGACAGAAAGGGTGCGATTAATTCCAGGGTGACATGTCAAACGCGTAGAATGAGCCCACTAAAGAACATCAGACCGAACTGCATCTGGAACAAACAATGAATTAGGAGGACCATTGCCAGGGTCAGGCTGGTTCTGCTGTGCTAGTTTGACCTTTGATTCAATTTCCCAAGAAACGGTGGCTACAAAACGGGATTCAGGTAAAATAGGGTCATTCACTGGAGCAGGGACATCAACAGAGAAAATCCGGGACAAGGAGTCTGGTTTTACATTCTTAGATCCTGGTAGGTATGTCAGGGAAAAGTTAAACCGATCAAAAAAGAGGGCCCACCTTGCTTGTCTGGAATTTAGTCTCTTAGCATTCTTGATGTATGACAGGTTCTTGTGGTCTGACCAAACAACGAAGGGGTGTGTGGAACCCTCCAGCCAGTGGCGCCACTCTTCCAGTGCAAGTTTTATGGCCAGGAGCTCTCGATTGCCTATGTCAAAGTTTCTCTCTGCTGCAGAAAGCTTGCGAGAAAAATATGCACAAGGATGCACTCTATTATCAGAGGGACAGCGTTGAGAAAGTACTGCACCAACCCCAGAGTCAGAAGCATCCACCTCAACGATGAATTGGAGAGCTGGATCAGGCTGAATCAGAACTGGGGCAGTGGTGAATCAATGCTTTAATTCCTTGAAGGCAGATTCTGCTTCATGGGTTCAAACAAAAGAGACAGAGGTGGAGGTGAGGGCGGTAGGAGGGGCTGCCAGACGGCTGAAGTCACGTATGAACCTTCTGTAGAAATTCGCAAATCCCAAGAAGCGCTGCAATTCCTTACGGCTGGAAGGAGAAGGCCAATCACGGACTGCCATGACCTTAGTAGGATCCATTTGTACTTGACCCTGGGCAATGATGTATCCTAAAAAGGCAACAGAGGAAGCATGAAACTGACACTTCTCAGCCTTTATAAACAACTTGTTCTCCAAGAGCCTTTGGAGCACTTGTCTAACATGGCGCTTATGAGTGTCGAGGTCCTTAGAAAAAATTAAGATGTCATCAATATAAACAAAAACAAACTTCCAATCATGTCTCGTAAAACATCATTTACCAGATTTTGGAACACAGCTGGGGCGTTAGTCAGACCAAATGGCATAACCAGATATTCGAAATGGCCTAAAGGTGTATTGAAGGCCGTCTTCCACTCATCTCCCTCTC
Organism: Taenioides sp. WSHXM2023; assembly: GCA_029959045.1. Lineage (NCBI taxonomy): Eukaryota > Metazoa > Chordata > Actinopteri > Gobiiformes > Gobiidae > Taenioides > Taenioides sp. WSHXM2023. The sequence continues at coordinate 32,148,829 of CM057100.1, forward strand.
TGATGCGAACAAGATGGTAAGCATTGCGGAGATCTAACTTGGTGAAGATTGTTGAACCACACAGAGGGGTGAATGCAGAGCTGATTAATGGAAGGGGGTACTTGTTTTTAACTGTGATTTTATTCAGGCCCTGGTAATCAATGCATGGTCTTAGTGATTTGTCCTTCTTATCAACAAAGAAAAAACCCGCACCCACCGGTGAAGAAGATGGTCTAATAATCCCTGCAGCCAGCGATTCCTGGATATACTTCTCCATAGCATCCTGCTCAGGACGTGACAGATTATAAAGACGACTGCTCGGCAGTGGTGCCCCGGGGAGAAGCTCGATGGTGCAGTCATAAGGTCGGTGAGGTGGCAGAGAGAGAGCATGGCGTTTGCTGAACACAGCCTCAAGATCATGATAGTCAAGTGGAACAGAAGACAGGTCAGGAGCTTCTGAAACAGATGCAGACTCACAACAAACAGGGGGTACCGCAGAGTGCAAACAGTTAGAATGGCAAAAGGAACTCCACGAAATTATTCTCCCCGTTGACCAATCAATATGCGGGTTGTGCAACTTCAACCAAGGCAAGCCCAACACAAGAGGTGAGTGTTTACAGTCAAAAATGTGAAAACTTATATACTCCTTGTGATTACCTGAGAGGTGCAGATGAAAAGGGAGTGTCTTTTCTAGAACTTGAGCAAGGATTTGACCATTGAGTGCCTTAGCTTCCAGGGGTGAAACCAGCGGTTGTGTCTCTAGTCCCAGTTGACGAACTACTGAACAATCCATAAAGCTCTCATCTGCCCCAGAGTCAGTGAGTACTGGAAGAGTAACATAACGGTCCCGTAGCCTGAGCGTGCCCTCCAAATTAGGTTTAAAGGGAGATGAATAGTTGGTTTGGCTCAACAGAATATCTCCGACTACTGCTGAGCCGACCCTTTTACTGGGCGGATAGGACAAGAGGATAGAAAATGTCCAAACTGACCACAATAGAGACAGCTCCGCGTGTTGAAACAACGTTGCCTCTCTTCAGGATTAAGCCGGGCCCGGCCTAGTTGCATAGGTTCAGGCTCTGCTGTAGATTGTAGGACAGCAGGGGGAGCAGGAGTGGTGGCGGGAGGAAGGGTGGAAGGTAAGAGGAATGGTTTAGAGATGGACAACTTACAAGCTCTCTCACGCCTACGCTCCCGAATGCGATTATCCACCCGCATAGCTTGATTAATGAGGTCATGAAGGTTGCTTGGCTCGTCTCGGCAAGCCATTTCATCTTTCAGGGTGTCAGACAGCGCATTTAGGAAGGCACCTTGTAGAGCCTCATCATTCCAACCGCTCTCAGCTGCAAGCGTGCGAAACTCAATGGCCAGTTCTGCTACACTACGGTTTCCTTGGCGTAAGGACAGAAGCCCCTCAGTTGCCTCCTTGCCACTGACCGGATGATCAAAAACCTGTCTCATCTCTGAAGTAAATGCTGAATAGGATGAACAGGAAGGGGTTTGTTTCTCCCACACAGCAGAGGCCAAATTCAATGCATGACCACGTATACAACCAATCAGATAAGAGATCTTAGCCCGGTCACTTGAATATGTTAGGGTTGTTGTTCAAAAATGAGAGAGCATTGAGTTAAAAAAAGACTTACAGGATTCAAGGTCTCCACTGAAAGGAGCAGGAGGAGGAACAAATGCCTCTCTTGTAGGTGGCGGGGGTGAGAACTGGACTGATGGGGGGTTGACCGCAGCAGCTTGAGGTGTCAAGGCGGTCATTTGAGTACGAAGGCTAGCGAGACTAACAGAAAATTCCTTCATGTGTTCCATGAGGGCCTTTAACGTGTTGTCATGCTGCTCCAACAGCATAGACTGCGGCGATAGAGTCCGGTTAAGAGGGTCAGAGTCTGCTGGGTTCATGTTTGCTGGCCAGATCGTACTGTGACAAACAGCGAAAGAACCCAAGCGCAGACACCAGTCAATAGGGAATCAGTAGGTATTTATTACAGAACAAATTTCCAAGAATATAGCAGGTCAGGGCAGGACGGAACAGGACACTGGAGCTGGTTGGCAAAGGAGACTGGAGCGGTGTAGGAGACTGGAGTGGAACGGAGCAGGAGACTGGAGCAGGAGACTGGAGCAGGTGACTGGAGCACGGCGATCTGAGGCAGATGGACAGAGAGGTAAGTAAAGCGACTGCAGGTAGGTAAAACAAAAGTAGCTGGAACGCAGCACTGACTGAGGGAGTTCTACGATCTGGCAGCCCTGAGCTCGTGAGAGTGGTTCTAAACCCCTGTTGATTGCAGAGTGAGCCCAGCTGAGTTTGGCTCCAGCACACCTGTCTCCACTCCTGAAACACAAATGGGGAGGGGAAGGAGGTAGCCACTCAGGGAGTGGCAGATGAGGTCACAGGAGCTTGATGGGGTGTGACAAGTTTCTCTCTCTGGGCCTCAGTTTTGTCCTGGTTAAGCTGGAGAAAGTTTTCTGCCATCCAGGATTTGATATCTAGAATACACTTAAAAAGAGCATCCATTGGCCTGGTGTCGTCAGGAGACATGGAGATGTAAAGCTGCGTATCATCTGCATAAATGTGGAAGTTGATTCCATGATTCCTGATGACACCACCAAGAGGGAGCATGTACAAGTTAAAAAGCACATGGCCTAAAATGGAACCCTGGGCACACGTGATTCTATGGACCTTGGAGGAGCATGTGTCTACACTCACCATAAATGTTCTGTCTGTGAGATAGGATGTGAACCATTTGTGAACAGCACCGGAGAGGTCGAGAGGTTTTAGGCGAGTTAAAAGAATAGTGTGGTCTACTGTGTCAAAGGCAGCGCTCAGATCCAGTAGAACCAACACAGTCACCTTTTGTGAATCGTAATTTATTCTAAAATCATTTAAAATCTTTGCTAAGGCAGTCTCGGTGCTGTGGTTCACCCTAAAACCAGATTGAAATTTTTCCAAAACGTTGTAATCATCTAAAAAATCATTTAGTTGGATTAAAAACAAGTTTTTCTAAAATTTTGCTTAAAAATGGTAAGTTACTGGTCGGTAGTTGTTAAAATAATTAAAATCTAAATTGCTCTTCTTCAGCAGGGGCCTCACCACCGCCGCTTTGAAGGCAGTGGGAAAGACCCCTGTCTGAAGAGAACAATTCATCATGATTAAAAGCTCATCCCTAAAAGATACATAAAATGACTTAAAAAATGTGGTGGGAATTGGATCTAAAAGACACGTGGTGGGCCTCACTGAGGAGAAAACTTTGTCAAGCATCTCAGCATTAACCAGGACAAAACTGTCCAGTGTTTCCTCTGGTGCAGACAAACACTCAGATGTGTTAAAAACAGAGCTTTGACAAGATAAAATATCACATCTGATTAGTGCTGCCGCGATTATTCTACGTAGTCGACGTAATCGAATATGAAAATTAGTCGAACACAATTTTTGTGGTCGAATATTCGCCTATTTATTTTTGGTCTCAAACGGCAACCTTAAACTCAACTCAAAGAGCCATTCGGACCGTCTCCCACAGAAAAGAAAACACCTGGAGCCACAAAACACTTCTGACATCTAAACCAGCGCAAACCAGTGAGGGAACTACAGGCAAAACTACAACTCCCAGAAAACGGAGCTACGCACCAAGACAGCTCATAAGCACGAGTCTTAAGAGAATTATTTACACCTTTCAGTCTTTTCATCACAACAGTAGCAACATAAATAAAGTGCATGAGTGAAATAAAGAACTGCACTGCACACGTACGACCTGCACACGTATAATCTCTGAAAAGTTTAACATGAACCATCTCCAACACGATAGAAGCACAGAACAGACTCACTATAAGCAGAACATCCCTCAGTCACAGAAAGAACACGCATATTCCACTGAGTCCTGCCCTTTAGTCTGACAGAAGCTGACCGCATCAGCGGCACAAGGAGCGAGCTGTTTTTTCAGCGCTTCTAGTTTATGCAAATTAGCCATGTGGTTTTAAGTTTCGCTTCTGTAAAACGTAAACAAATGTGCGCAAAGCTGCATTAAACACATTATTATTTGAGTCCTCCTCGTAGGAAATAAAAATCCAAACTTAAATTATCCACCTGCAGTGAACCAAAATTGCGTCTGCTTCTGTGTTCCGTCATCATTTTATCGCGTGTACCGCGTGTACCAGTCTCATCAGCCGTGAAAGCAAATGAATCTGCCCACGTAGCATTAAGCATTACGCCTACAGAGTAAAAATAAAATAAAATGAGCACATGAAAATTGCAACCGCTTGTGTTTTTTTTTTTTTTTTTGAAAATTAGTCATTTAGATTAGTCGACTAATCTAAAAATTAGTCGAGAGATTAATCGTTAGAAAATTAGTCGTTAGTGGCAGCACTACATCTGATAGTGTTTATCTTTCCCTTGAAGTGGTCTGCAAACTGCTCACAAAGAGAGTCAGTGGGTGTTAAGTAAAACATGTTAAAATCAGGGTTTAAAATGTTGTCTACGGTCGAGAAGAGAATTTTTTGATTATTTTTGTGGTTGGTGATTATTGTGGAGAAGTAATGGTTTCTTGCGTTTCTTATTGCATTATTGTACGTTCGTTGTTTATTGGTGAATAATTGGTGGTTTATTGTCGTTTTGTTTTTTCTCCATCTGCATTCAGCCCTCCTGCACTCTCTCTTGTATTTTCTCAACACTTCATTTGTCCATGGAGGTTTTAATTTTGTTTTGATGTTTTTGGTTTTGAGTGGAGCAACCAGATCTAGAGCTGACCGTAGTCTACTGTTAAAATGGTCAGTAATAAAATCACAGGGGGCAGGTAAAATCATTGAGGGATTTTTATCTAAAACATCAATAAAATTTGCAGCCACTTCAGGGGTCAGACGGCGCTTCCTCACAGTTCTCACAGAGGTCTCTCGCTGGATAAAACCAGTGATATTAAAAAACACACAGTAGTGGTCAGACACAGCCAAGTCGACAACAGAGGACACACTAGTGGTCAGGCCATAGGTGATGACCAGATCCAGAGTGCACCCCCTGTTGTGAGTCGGCTGTGTGACGTGTTGGGTAAAATCCATAAAATTAAGAACATTTAAAAATTCATTTGCAACAGGATCTAAAAGTTTCTCTATGTGCAAGTTAAAATCACCGATTATAACAATCATATTAAATGAATTATGTAAAATAGATAAAAACTCAGAAAACTCACTGATAAAAAGGTTGCATTTTTTTGGTGGTCTGTATACGGTGACACATAAAATTTGGGGGTTGCTAAAAACAACTGAGTGATATTCAAAGCTTGTAAAATTGTTCAATAAAATAGGTTTGGTGGCCAGAGTGTTTGAGCATATAGAAGCAGTGCCACCTCCCCTTTTACCATTTCTAGTTGAAAATGCAAAGTTAAAAGTTGGTGGTGAAGCCTCTGTGAGAACGACTGGTGCATCTGCACCCAGCCATGTTTCAGTTAAAAAGAAGCAGTCAAGTTTGTGGTCTAAGATCAGGTCATTAACAATAAAAGACTTGTTCAGCAGAGAGCGGACATTTAAAAGGGCCATTTTTAAAGATAGTGGGGACTGGGTAACTACCGGAATTTGTGGTGAATGTGCTTTTGGAAGAGATCTGAGATTATTGATGTTGGCAGTAGATTTGTGAAAAATTTTATGCTTATGCCGCTCTCTGCTGATCACGGGAATTAACTGTTGATTGTTTTGTCATGCTTCTTCTAGGGTGAGTTCAATGTTGGATGAGAGGAGATGGGATCCGAGGATGTTGGGGTGTAGGCGGTCCTTTTTAAAAAGTTCAGGTCTCTTACAAAATATCATAAAATTGTCCACGTAGGAGATTTTGTTGTCTCTACAGTAACTTTTGAGCCATACGTGTAATGCTCTTAGACGGCTGAACTTCTCATCTCCAAAGCGAGGTGGTGCAAAAGGTCCAGAGATGGCACACTGTTTGTTTAAACTGTGGATTTTAGTGATGAGGAGTTTGAAGTTGTCTTTGAGTGTTTCTGACTGCTGCAATTTAAGATCGTTTGTTCCAACATGAATGACTACTGTTGACACTGTGGGATGATCGTGCAAGGTGGTAGGGGCGGAGTCCTATGATGTCCTTCACGAGAGCACCTGAGTGACAGGAGGTGTGGCCTTTGTTTACCTTAACGTGCCGGACCATGGAAGAGCCGAGAATTAACACTGACGGGTTTGGCTTGGACGCCGGGGCCAAGGGCACCGCAGAGATGTGAGCTGGGCTCCGCGAGGCGGCATGGTCAGGAGCGGAACCATCTCCTCGCTCACATCGAGCGGTCGGGGTCAACATGCGCAAGGAGGGAGCGGAGGCCCCTCTCCGCTCACGTGAGGCGGTCGGGACACGCGCACACGGAGAGGGGGCAGCAGGTCCTCCCCCGACACGCCGAGCGGACGGACCCGGCATGTGCGAGGTGGAGTCCCCAAGCGCTGCAGAACCTCCGGGCGGTACCGGAGACCTGGACAGCAGCGGGAACTCACTCTCGTGCAAGCTACCCAAGGCTGGTGGCGATGCGCCAATGGCCATGCCCCACGCTCCGGGGCGATCTGATTGTGGAGCCGGGGTGAAATGTAACCAGCCCTTGTAAGTTTGGGGCAGCGGGGGAAAATCCTTGTCAGGTTCAAACCCACCTAAACATTGTAATATACAAGAAGAAAGACAAGAGATTATTAAGTTTTACTCGCGAGGAGAACGGACAGAGAGTGTCAGTTACAATCTCCAACCTGCTCTGACCACTCAAAGCCGTCTACCTCATTTTATTTAGGATGGTCCCTAGTTACAATGTTTCTAAAGGGAAGGGAAAGCGTCAACACAACATATTTTGCAAATATGTTTGATACAGTTATCAGATAGCCGCACTCTGCGGCCTGGGAACTTATATTTTGCAGACATGTTTGATACAGTTATCAGGCAACTGCACTCTGCGGCCTGGGAACCTTTCTTGTTTCGAAGGTCACATCATCTGCTTCCACATGTAAAAAGTACTGCACATAGTATAAAGAGCACAAAGAGGTTATTCAAAACACACAAATATCTAACATATGATTATAGCAAATATGGGATATAATATATAAATGATTATAGCAAACATGGGATAAAATATATACACAATTATTCTAACAATCCTCATGGTCCAGGACATTAAATTTATTTGACAGAGCTGCATCTATGGTAGAAGAGGAGCAGGATGACCGATTTACTCGCTTACCCCGTCCGCAGCCATTACGGGCCACAACAATCCAAGGATCTGGCCGGACTGGAGTAGAGCTGATCGGGGCTTTAGGTCCAGTCCCTCGCTGAGGACAATAGTGTTCGGCTGTACCTGTAGTTGGAACGCTGGGGTCGGACGGTGAGGGCTGGTGCTCAGAGGCGTCTCCGGAGCAGTGGACCGTGTCTGCCAGCTGGGCGCTGTTTGCGGTGGCCCGAGTCTTACCCAGGACGATATCCAGGTCGCTCTCCACTCTGCTTTCAAACATGGATATGCGTTGTTCCAGTTCAGCCATCCTCTGACTGAGGACGGTGCAGTTGTTACAGCTGGATGTAGAGGTGAGTGGGTGCATGGCTCACCTGTAGCCACGCAGCCTGTGGCCTACTGGTGCGCTCTCTCTGGCTAGCTTAATATTAATGTCCGTGCTAGAGGTTAAAACAGGGGTCCAGGTAATAACCGAAGTCAAACACTGCCTCGATATTTATTATATCCCTCTATAAGATGTCTTAGTTATGAATTAAAACTATTTATTTAGGAAACAATCTGACTAGCGAAAACAGACGCCGACGCATGCGCACATGACTACTGACGCCACTGAAGTTTCCTTTAACCATTGAGAGGTGATGCACCTAGTCAAGTTAACAATTCAATAAGTATTGTAGAGAGAAAGACAGAGACAGAGAGAAAAAAATAGAGAGCGTCAACAAAGAAAGAAAGAGACAGATTGAAAGAGACAGAGAGAAAGTGAGACAGATACAGAAAGAGAGACATTGAGAGACAGAGAAAGCGAGAAAGAGAGAGAGATTTTTACACCCAATACCTTGTCAATACATGTCCCAAGACTACATTCAAGCTGTAACTGAATGTGTGACTTTGTCCACACGCCAACTCCTTAGTGCAGACAGCATGAGGAAGGAACAGGTTACAACAATCTGAGCTGAGGAAGAAGTATAGGCAGCCCCAGCAGACATCTAAACTAAACACTGACCTTTAGAGACACTGGGCACAATGACCACACAGGAGTCTGCACATCTGCACATCTGATGTTGTAAATATGTTAATATTTATTGTGATTTTTATTTTTTATTTACTTATTGTTCTGAGTGTTTGCACAATTTTTTCACAACTTTTTGCACTATACTGTCCCCTGACTGTGAGCTTCTGTCACGAGTGAATTTCTCCTCTGTGAGATCAATAAAGTCTTATCTTATCTTATCTTATCTTATCTTATCTTATCTTATCTTATCAACACTCGGCTGCATTCATCTATTTCCATACAACCACTGTGTGTGTAGGAAATAATGTTCTGAACAAGTCCAAGCAAAAGTGTGACTCTCTAATGAACACTTGAGGTTTGTGAGTTAGTTAAAAGCTGTGTGTGTGTGTTTACTCCTCCTCTGCGTCACCTAAGCTCTGCTCATTACAGCTCACCAGGCCATCACTGCTGACCTTATCAAAAGGGCTTCCGCCTCCTACTCCCACAGTGAGTTTCATCCTAAGTGATTGGCCATACGAGTCATGCTGCATCTCATCCTGCTCCTCGCCTGATTATCACTGCAGACACACACAGGCGTATAGGGAATTAGAAAAAATATAGACACTTTTTGATGATCTTAAATGCAAGCGAAAACAAGCTTATTACATCAGAGCAAACAGTCCCTCTGTTGGAGTCATGTCCTGTGAGGGTGTGAGAGTCATCAGGTCTCAAGTCTGTCTCTGGTCATTATACCACAGGAGAGTCCCAGACCACTGGTGCACAATACCCTGTCTGATTTTCAGCTCCACATTGTCAGCATAAATGCATTACTAAATAAATATTGAATCTGTGCCCTCATGTAGTAATACACATACCATATACTTGGGCTGCAAGATTAATCGCACACAGCTCAAAATTGCAATTAAAATGGATGTAATTGGCAAACTATAATAATTTACTCCACAAACAACATGCCCTATCTAATTCTGCATTAAAATTTCTAGCTCTGTAGCTTAGATCTGTACAAGTCCTATTATTAAAACATAATGCAATTAGATATTTTTTCTCAAATTGTTCAGCCCATAAACAGAACTCTTTTAAAATTTTGGTATACTTAGACCTCAGTGCAACCCCTGACCCAAGAATAGTATAGTAAAGTAATCTAGTAGTTTGGACCAGGCTCTAGGTTCTCAAGGGCTACAATAGGGGTTGCGTCTCGAGAAGGTGGGTCTTAACTACTTTTGACAAATAAGAAGGTCATTATCACCCAACGTGACTGACAAAACAGGAAGTCAACATAGAGAGAGGATCACACTTCTTCCTCTTACCAAAATAAACGTTTTTCAAAATAAAATGAGTGCATAAAAGAAATAAGGTACTTTTCTCTACTGGGTTACATCAGTGTTTCACAGTCATGTACTAACACAACACTACCACCATTTTTAAGAGCTGTCTCTAAGTACCATCACAAATCTTCTCATAGTTTGATTGACTACATTGACTACTTGACTACTCAGAAAAAGGCTCTGTTGAGTATTTGTTCAGGCTGTTGTCTCACAACGCTGTTAGTAATGTGAAAAATGCAGCTCAGTTCTGAGAGGTTATGTGAATCGTACTGTAGTCTAAGCAGTATAAAGAAGTGGACTAAGGGACCCACCCACAGTGTTCAGTTCCAGTCAAATTAAGATCTCCGAGGCTAGCAGTTATAGGAGTGAATTTGGACCCAAGATACGTATTAGGAAAAGGATGTCATGTAGGATCATGTAGAGCGGGCTAATACAAACATTTTAAAACCAAAACAAGAAGCCTTACAGCAGCAGGTACTTCTTTGAGGTTAAGATCATGTGATTAGTGTATGTGTGTTCTTTTAAGGCTAAAAACAGACCGACCGACCGACGCGGGGGGAAGACCAAGGAGATGGTGGTGGACTTCTGCAGACGCCACTCTACTGCCCCCCCACCAGTGAACATCCAGGGAAAAGACATTGAGAGAGTGGACTCTTACAAGTACCTGGGTGTGCATCTGAACAATAAACTGGACTGGACTCATAACACAGATGCACTGTACAGGAAGGGCCAGAGTCGTCTCTATCTCCTGAGGAGACTGCGGTCCTTTGGAGTGAGAGGGCCACTCCTGAGGACCTTCTATGACTCTGTGGTGGCATCAGCCATCCTGTATGGTGTGGTCTGCTGGAGCAGCAGCATCACAGAGAGGGAGAGGAAGAAGCTGGACAAGGTCATCAAGAAGTCCAGTTCAGTCCTGGGCTGTCCTCTGGTGCAGCAGGTGGGGGACAAGAGGGTCCTGGCTAAACTCATGCAAGTCTATGCTGGACCATGAGTGTCACCCCCTGCAGGATGCCCTGTCTGCTCTGGAGAGCAGCATCAGTGACAGACTGATTCACCCTCGCTGTGTTAAAGAGAGATTTCGCAGGTCTTTCCTTCCTGCTGCTGTCAGACTGTACAATGATCAATGCTAGTCATGTGTCATCCCCATAGCAACCATGTGTCATCTCCATAGTAATAATAACAATGTGCAATATTATTTAAAGACACTTTACCTGCTACTCACTTATTTAACCACCACTGTCCATCACTGCACTGTACACAATCATCTGAGTCACTTTATTGTAGTAATATTATATATTACTATACTGGAGTCACTTTAACTGCTGTTTGTTCACTGCTCAGAATCAAAGACACTTATTGTGCAACGTTCGTGTGCCTTTTAGCTTTACAGTGTTGTGTTTTTTAGTTGATTGTAAATACTTATTATTATTTATCTTGATTTTGATGCATGCTCTTATTTTCCTACTGTTTCTGAAACTTGCATTGTGACACTGCAATTTCCCCATTGTGGGACAAATAAAGGATTATCTTATCTTATCTTGTTTGGGCTTGGTGCGAGTAGCTGCATTTCAATTCTCACGACTACTCTCTTTGTCCATATTGATCTCCGTGTCTATCCATTTGTCTTTGCAGGGCTGCGAGCTTCTCCATGATGTTATCCATATTACGGTTTAAAGCCACGGTTTAAAGCCAGTGCTGTTTATAATCACAGTCTGAGTGCTTACAGCTTCAAAGCCCCACTTGGCTGCTTACCAAGGCAGCCAAGTGTGGCTTTGAACAGCTGCCTCGGTATTCTGAGTTTGTCATAAAATCAGGGCCATGCCTAATCCAATCAGCAAAAGCCTGTAATCATGGTTCCGAATAGGTAGATGTCTTCTATGTCCTCCACGAAAAGAGCTGCCAGACACACAATGCGCCACTTCTCCCAATCGTCCATCATGTAGCCTGCTGCGAATGTCCCGGCAAGGCATTCAGGTTCCCCCGAAGTCAAGTTCCTCATGTCAATTGCGTTGAGACACCAATTGATCAAATCCATGATTAATTTTAAGTTTGGAAGAGCAGGGCGGAGACGAGACAAGACGAGAGAAGTGAAGCAGGGAAGATAAAGGCAGGAGAGGAGAGAAAAATGCGAACACATTCAGAGAAGAAGCAGACGCAGAAGCAAACAGAAATGTGTTCTGAAGTTTAGGGTATTGTCTGAATCTTTTAGTTTGCAAAACATCACAGGGAGTCCTCAGAAGCTTCTAAAAGACGGCTAAACTAGCCGGCTTTAATTTTAGGGGGAGAAGGGGATGACATATTAATTGCTTCTATAAACTGTTAAAAACTGCTCTATAACATCATTAACCATAAAATGTCATATTTTGTCTTTGTAAGATAGTCGCTTGCCAAGATGTTGAGGTGTTGGAGTCGCCAGCATACTGTGGGTTGTGGTTGGCTGCTCTTGTGGCTGACTGGCTGGCACACTGAGCATTTTTTTTTAATTTTTAAATTTTTGTTTAATTTGATCTTTTTTTAAAACGTTAATATTTGGGATTTTGACAAAGTGTAACATGCACAGTTCGAAGGATGAAAGTGGATGGAAGTTGAGGACTGTTGGATTGTGTGATTTGAGCAGTTTGTTTTTAATCCATGGCAACCCTGCATGGAAATAGCTGAGGACACAGAGAAGGGACACTTTTGTCCTTAGAGCTGTCACTCATCTCAAACGACCCTGACACTGGATCTGATGACTCAACCTGTTGAGCTGCACTGAGGCTTTTGTTTGAACTTTTCTATTATTCTTGTATTTTACTGCTCATGCTGCTTGTATTTTACTGTGATAATGTAAATTGCCCCTCGGGGATAAATGAAGTCAGATTGATTTATTGATTGATAAAGTATGGGTCAGAGAAAGAAAAAAGTTTGGGAGCCACTATGCTATGGTAATGTGAATAGTGCTGCTGTGTTGTGAGATGTACAGGGTTATGTGAATAAAGCAGTATTGTTGTTTTGAATTTTGGTTCTGCCTCCAGTTTGTCCCTTCATCTATTCACTCCTCTAGTGTTTTCAGCCATTTATTTTGTGCCATATTAAATGGAATGAATACAAAATATGAATCATAGTGGATAATGTAAATGTCAAACGCATATATCAAAGGGTTCATGCACATTCCATTAATTCTCACTCTGTTAATTAATTCAAAGAGATAATTCGCTCAAAGTTATGAGAATTAGGACGCAAATTAACCCAGGCGAGAGTGGCTTCAATCTGTGCCTGTGTTGCAATCTCATGTATCAGATATCAAAACTGAATGTTTAATAACCTCACGCCCACATGCACTGCAAAGCTCGTCTAATTGAAAATATATTTGTATCAATAATGTCAAGCAAACTTCAGTAACTCTTAGTGTGCTTTACAAGTCTGGAGCGAGTTACATCAGAACAAAGCGTCACCCTCCTGTCGCTGTGCTGGGGCAGGTGAGGAAATACTACTTTTACTGCACTGTTTTTCAAGACACACTGCCATGAGAAATCACATCTGAGAGCAGCGCGTAATAAAGCTGAGGCGAGCTGATATGAAGATAAACTGCAATATCTTAAAACCTATAGTGCAGGCGGTGAATAATACATCTCAATTCCAATGGAGTGTGTGCTCCTCTCTGCAGGTCTAATCTGTAAATGTTATTAGAGTGATGGAGACGAGCAGACGAGGAGGAGCAGATGAGGAGGAGGCTTTGGGATGTGTGAGCGGCCTTATTGTTCTAGCGCTGCATCTGCATTCACAATCCAGCTCCCAAAGCTTACCAACCCAGGGGACAACTTTAACACAAGAGAAAGAGACACGCCTCAGCCAGTGAGAGGTATTGTCATTTTCAGTACTATGTGGGTTTATCAGAGCATGTCAAGTATTTGGCTATTAACATTAGGTTGGGTTTACTGTATTCTGGCCTAGAGTCCAGTTTTAGATGGAGGGCAGGTATCTGTAAATATTTGTATGACTTGTTTATTTTTGAAGGAATTAGTAATAGAAATAGGAAGGAAATAACCAACAGCAAATCCACAAATGTAGAACCTTATCATTGTCTTGAGTGATGAAAAATTTTTAACGCTGTAAAAAAAAAAAAAAAAAAAAAGACCTCAAACGGCATCTTAAAGCCACAATATGTAAAGTTTTAGTCAAACAATAGACTAAAATAAACACAGAAAAACATGCGTCCTTACAGTGAGTGTGCTTGTGTGCTTGCATCGCCACAAAGATGACGTTTATTTGGCCTGGAGGAGGGCTTGCACCTGCTCTTTTCCATGGATGTTCAGTATGTTGTTCAGCAGATACTTAAAGCCATAGTATAGTATAGTGCTACTTGGATGTGTAGAGAATGTACAGTTAGTAGTTACAAAGTTACGAAGTCACATGTAGCCACAGAATGATAACCACCTCTGAGTGTGATGGAATAACCAGAAAATTAGGCTCAAATGGAATAGAATAAGTGCATATATATATTAGCTTTTGTCATTTGTAGGCACTGCACACACACACACACACACACAGCCATAGACCCAGTCCTGATATCTGCATTCCACCCATGCTCCTACACAACAACTCAATTCATACCAGGGGCATTGAGCATCAGTGTTCCACATAATTACACGAGCAAAAACAAAGCAGCCTATGCTCGAGCAGCCTCCTGTGTGTGGGCACATGTACGGCCCAATAATTCATCAGCATGGAAATGTGGATGTTACAATTAGAAAAGAACAAAAAGTGCAAATTAATTAGCTAATGCCCTCTGCAGAGAACGACATATCTCATCCTCACGGGGTCTTGCTTTGTGTAGAGCGGCTGCAGTTAAACCTCTATAAATGTCTCATTCTTGTGTTTGTCCAGCAGTTATTTTTATACAGAATATGCCATTTACCCACAAACAGAAATAATGCATGCAATAAAAACATGTAATTTCATAAAAGCAAGATCAGTTTAAATAGGGGGTATTATGTAAAATCAAATTGAGCTTTCTACCATGATATAACATTCCCTCATCAAAAACATACCTGAAGAGGTTTTAGATGTCATTCATGCATGTCTAAGTAACTTACCTTATAATTAGCAGTACAATCCTGTCCTAAGCTCAGCCCACAAACCTATGTCACCCATGCTCCCACACAGCCATTTTACGTAAATACGGTACAACTTGACAAACCTGATGTGATGTGCAGTTAATATTCCACTCATGCTTATTGTCCAAGAGTGTCTCCTATAAATATGCACCATGAACAGAATTTCCATTTACTAAATATTAAAGGTCCTATATTAGACAAAATTGTCTCTTTAAGCTTTAAGCCATGTTTTCTCATGTTCCCTCCTCAAAAACATACCTGGAGTTGTGTTTTGTTTCATTCACACATGTTTGAGTAACTTTTATTATTAGTTGTTTACATCTCCAAAGCTCAAAATGTTCTGTCCCTCCTTGTGATGTCATGAAGTGACAAATTAACAGCTACCTCTTATTTCCTCTTACTACCTTTTGTTCAGTAAAGATTGGCATTTCCAGGGCTGAAATTATGCAAATGATTCAAGTGAAGGTGTATGGAGTTTAAAACCAGGGTGGAGCGCTCCCTGTGTTACCACATGTGTTTTCTGTTTGAGAACAGAACTCAGCCTATATACAGTATGCAGGGTGTGTGTTTTAAACATCTCTAAACAACAATATGTATATTTGTGAAGAGGAAACATTATAACATAAATCAGAAAACAGTGTAATATAGGCCCTTTAAAATCAGATGACATGGCAATTTGTTCTTCACCTGAAATCTTTGAAGTAGGCCCATGACATGTTTGACCCCTGCAGTGTGTGGACTCTGACCGATTAGATGCACTCAACGACATCTTGTAGCATTAAAGCAAAACACAAGTGGAGATAGGATGGAGCTGTCCAGTGCTGAATGAGCTAGTGCCACGCGTGCTGGTGGAGACACACACTACATTACGAGAGGCTGGACAAACGAAGTGCTCCATCTTGCCCTGTGTCACCGGCAGTTTAAAGAGATTCTGATATATGTTATAATGTTGTTTCCTCATCACAAACATACCTTGAGTTGTGTTTTGTTTCATTCACCCATGCCAACCCTGCATATTTAGACTGTTCTCTAAAACAGAAAACACTGTTCCACCTTGTGATGTCATGCGGTAATACAGAAAGTGTTCCACTGTGTTTTCAACTTCATACACCTTTTCCAATTAGGTACATTAGCTGTTTTCTGATTATACTTTAGGTTCTTATATACAGACCTGTATTAGTTTCTTACCTTGACAAATTCACCTGCAATCTGCTGCCTTACCTAGAAGTGCTACTTGATGCAAACTGTCAAGGTCTGAAACCAATAGAGGTCTGTATAACAGAACGTAACAATTATACTAGAATATAATCCATACACCTTCACTAGAATCCTTTGGTTACTTTCAGCCTTGGAATTGGCAGTTGCTACTAAACAAAAGGTAAAAGGAGCTGTTAACTTGAAAACTACCACTTCATGATATCACAAGGTGGAACAGAGCATCTTGAGTTTGGGATATGTAGACAGACTAATAATGCAGTGTGACTCAAACATGTGTAAATGAAACAAAAAACAAATCCATGTATGTTTTTGATAAGGCAACATTGTTTTAACTTGGCTAAAAGCTCACAGGTGACTGTTGCGTAATATAGGACCGCTAAAGCAAAACACAAGTTGAGATCAGATGGAGCTGTCCAGTGCTGAATTAGCAAATGCCATGTGTGCCGATGGAGACAAGCACTACATTACAAGCCCCAAATGAAGCACTCCATCTCGCCCTGTGTCACCGCAGTTCAACAGTGCCAGTGTCCCTGGCTCTCCCCTCTCCTCCTTTTGCCCCTTTAATGCCAGACCTTGTGTTGTCTTCCATGGGGAGAGCTTTAGAGCACCGTCTATCATGGCTCTAATAGTGATGAATGCTGCATGTTAAGATGGCGCTCACGTCCTGCTCCCTCTGCCTGGGTAGAGGAGAATTCTGCAGGCTTCTCATGATCCTACATTTCTTCACACGTTTCGGCGTCTCTTTCCCTCTCTCTCTCTCTCTCTCCCACTGAGGCCTGACTCCAGTGACCTGTGCTGATTACAATAAAGCATTTACAGAGAAGAATGAGCACACAGTTACCTTTAAGCCCTCCTCCAGATATATTAGTCCAAAGTGTGGTGTGATTAATGAAGACAGACTCGGCAGATATGCTTTTAGTTATGCTTTTCTCTTTATTAACATGCACTCTCATTTACATTCAGGCTCCACATGTGCCATATACTGCGCAATGTACACAAGGACGCTCTGTTTTAGCCTGACACAGTTAGACTGGAGTGCTGTATATTCTATAGAGGATTAGAGTATGCATAGATTTCAGATGGAAAATTCGGACTGTTGCGATAGTGATCAACAAATAAAAACTAAATTGTATGTGGTGAATGGTAAAAAGTTCTCACAATATATTATTGACATATTTGATACAGTTTGTAGTTAAACATGTGCTTTTGAAAAGTTATTGTCTCTTGTATCATGAATAAGGAACAAAAACAAAGCTATAAATCAGCTTTTGGTTGGACCCGGAAGTATACCAGTGACTATTACCTGTTACTTCACCTAGAGGAATGGACATGATGCTAAGAGCTTCAGACTCACTTGGAGACAGACTAATGTCCCTGACAGCAGTCAGCCTTGTCCCATGGGTTTGGTGTGTGGTGATGAGAAAAGACAGGACTCTGGTCAAACAATACAAGCTATACATGTTAGCACAAAATATTTACATACTAGCACATTGAGCAGTTTTAATTTAACTTAATATTTGGGGATTTTGATCAACTAAGAAGTATATCTTTTGCAGTTAAAAGGACAGCAGTTAAGGACTATTGAATTGTGCGATTCGAGCAGTTTATTTTTCCTGTACCTATGGAAACCCTGCATGGAGCCAGCTATGCTAACCACCTAGCTCTGAAATGCTACAGACGTTGTACACCAAATATGGCAGTAGATGTCCCATCTCTTCACCGACCAAAACAACAGAGCAGAGAGAGAGAGGCTTAGGAGAGGCTTTCCTGTTGTGTGTCCAGAGTTCGCCTGGCTTCCCCTGGAGGCTGCTATGCTGCAGGACACAGAGAAGGGACACTTTTGTCCTGAGAGCTGTTACTCTCAACAAAACACTGGATCTGATGACTCTACCTGTTGAGCTGCACTGAGACTGGTGTGTGAATTTTTATATTATTATTGTATTTTACTGCTCTATGTTAGTGGTGCCCAAACTTCTGTCTCCAAGGGCCATATATTGAAACATTTTTGAAGCGGAGGGCCAAAGATGAGAGTGGATTATTCAGATGGATGCATTTTCATATGGTATGGTATAGTATGTTTTTTATTTGTACAGGAGCAGTGCATAATAATGCATTAATTAAGACAAAAGGAGAGAATCTGGGTTATAGCATGAATGCTAATTTATACCTGTAGTCCCTGTTGAAGGAAATACTGAGAGTCCAGATTCAGTGTATATAGATTAATTGACCAAAAATAAACAGATATTACTTAAAGTTACATTGTTCAGATTTTTATGAATTGTATATGGCTTTAACTGACCAACCATAGCTTTACTATGGCTTGCAGGTATAGTAGGTAATTTTAGGTGTGTATCATAATGCATTGTGATGTTATTGGGGTTATTTTGGTAAAATTAATTTATGACTGCTTTATTTGTAGCAAAAATAGAATTCAGCTGGAGGCTAGGGCCAACAAAAATTGGTCTGAGGGCCCCAGCCATAGTTTGGCTATGCCCTCTCTATGTGCTTAAACTGCTCCTCGGGGACAAATAAAGTGAGATTGATTTGATTAGAGATTAAAACAAGATGGACAGTATTTTGTCCTTATGAAGGATGCTGTGGATGTGTACATCAGTGTAAAACAGGGCAGAGTATGCAGACCTTCACCTGTTATAGTTATACCTGTTATATAGGTATAACAGGTATAACCACAACCTACGAATTACTAAAACGGGACCCCACCAATGTGTACAAAAAGAAGATCATTGATTGCTTGCAGAAGCTGGAGACGGAAGAAGTCATTGATCGACAGCTATATTACAGACTGTACCCTGGTGACGCCATCCCTGGCATCTATGGCCTCCCAAAGATCCACAAACAAGGAGTACCACTCAGACCAATTGTATGCAGCACAGACTCCATCACGTACAATGTGGCCAAACACCTAAAAAACATCTTGGCTCCGCTGGTGGGTAACACGGAGCACCACATTGAGAACACAGCCGAATTTGTGAACAAAGTCAAGCATCTCCAGTTTGACCTGGATGAGACAATGGTTTCCTTTGATGTGACCTCTCTTTTCACTTGTATCCCTACGTCGGTAGCGGTGGAGGCAGCAAGGAGGAGACTACTGGAGGATACAAAGCTAGAAGAGAGAACCAAACTTTCACCCGACCAAATCTGCCAGCTGCTGGAAATTTGTTTAAGTACCACCTATTTCCAGTTCAGAGGAAACTTCTACAGGCAAATCCACGGCTGTGCAATGGGCTCACCGGTCTCCCCGATCATTGCAAACTTATACATGGAACAATTTGAACAGAGTGCCCTGGCCTCATATCCAGGCACTCCACCCACACACTGGTATCGTTATGTTGATGATAATTTCTCAAAAATCAAAACTCAAGATTTGGAACCTTTTACTGCACATATCAATTCTGTAGATCCGAACATCAAATTCACACGTGAAGATGCCAAGGACAACACATTGGCCTTCTTAGATTGTGCAGTAACGATAAGAGAAGACCGGCGACTCCAGGTAGAGGTCTTCAGGAAGCCCACACACACCGACCAATATCTGCTTTTTGATTCACACCACCCACTGCAGCACAAACTTCATTCAGACATTACAACACAGGGCCCAAGTGGTTCCTACAAGCGCAGAGGGAAAGGAGAAAGAAGAACAACACGTGGATAAAGCCCTCTCCATTTGTGGATATCCTAAATGGGCTTTCAATAAAACAAAGAGAGACAAGAAACAGGACAACAGAGAATCAGAACCCAGGAGAAAGGGTGTAACTATTCCTTACCTGGGTGGTGTTTCCGAAAAACTACAGAGGATCTTCAGACAACATGAAATCCCAGTCTATTTCAAACCCACAAACACTTTAAGACAAAAACTGGTCCATCCTAAGGACAAAACACCGAGCCACAAACAAAGCAATGTGGTCTACTCCATTCAGTGTAGTGAAGACTGCAATGAGCACTACATTGGAGAAACAAAACAGCCACTTTTCAAACGAATGTATCAACACAGACGGGAAAATCAGAATGGGCCGCAATCTGCCGTACATCTGCACCTAAAAGCCACGGGCCACTCCTTTGAGGACAGTGACACCCCACTCCCACTCCATATTGAATAGACCCACCTAACTAACAGAAACTGTATATAAATATGTGTTGTCTCAGAGTAATTTCATTGTAATTAGCTCCTCCCTTCAAGCAGATATAAAGCAGTGTCCACCAGCATCTGACCAGAACTGAAGAAGCAGCTTGGATGAGCTGCGAAACGTATTCGACCAAATAAACTCTGTCCAGTTGACAAATTAAATTTCTCCTTTTGCTATACCTGTTATAGTTATGGTGCAGTGTGGCTCCATGCTCCAGGGGGCTGGGGTTAAACGTACTCTATATTATTCAGTTGCTGTGTAACACATAGTGAGTGTATTCATGAACATGGGGTTAGGGTTTGGGTTGGGCCTAGAGTTAGGGCATGTGTTAAGGTCAGGGTTGGGCTGGGGTTAGGGTTGGGGTTAAGGTGAGGATGGACTCGTGGTTTTTGAACGGACAGCAATGCCCGGACTGTAAAGCTTTGCAGGCAGAGCGTAGCCACTACACGCAACGGTTTACAACCGTTGTTAAGCATTGAAACAAGGACTGTGGAAACAGCTCTATAAAGAGCTAGTTCAGCGGGGATGCGAGAGGGGCCGTCCTGGGCCCTCTGCCCGGTTCTATTTGGGTTTGAAGGTCGCCCGGAGAGACCCCCGTGTCTCCCCGGTGATGCGGCCCAGAGGGCCCGGCGCAAGTGTCCCGGGAATGGGGACGTGTCCCTTTAAGTGCCGGAGCTGCGGAGCTCCATACTGGATGTGGGTGTGTCCAGTGACTGATCCCAGAGACAAGGCACTGTCACTGGGTAAAGGGAGTGCGGTTTTCCCCTTCCACTCCCAAGGCTCCGCCTCAGGGGCTCAGTCTGATTGGTCGGAAGGTAGTATATCATGAACTTGCCTTTCGGCCACCATATTTAAGCACTGAACGTGTCTCAAACGTCTTGTGCCAAGTTCCCTGACTGCATTCCCGACAATAGGGACTTGCAGGGACAGAGGCATAGCCGGTGTCAGAGATGCTATCGCAGCTGAACAGAAACAAAATGCTGCTGATGTTGTGAGCCGTCAGCAGTCAGTGAGAAGGGAAAAATCTGCCTCTGTCCTCAGTGCGAAGGTTCACCAGACTTTTATAAGGAGAGCAAACCGGATGCTACCCGAATATTTCAGTAAGTCCGGTGTGGGTGGTCCGGTCTGGATAGCGTATTCCATCTTGACACCTGTAACCTTAAATATGTGCTTTCTCAGACACCCTGGAAAGAGATAAGACGCAGGCTGACCTGCAAAGTTTTTTCGGCTTGCTGGCGGGCCTAATAATTGCCGAGACTGGCCACAGGATTACGGTTCTTCTCAATATGCTTGTGGCCGAGGTCGAGGCAGCAAGACCGATCAATCAATGCTGCATCATCTATGTGAAGCATCACAAGACCCGCCGGACATTTGGGGACGCGAGAGTCCCCGTGGGTATAAGTGTCTATGGCATTATGATGTCCTGGGTCCGCTGCAGACATAGTTTCCCCGGTGGAGACTCAAGCTATTTCTTTAGCTCCAGTACGGGCAATAGAGCTACCCTACTCCTGCCAGAGTTTAGAAGGAGCTGGCTGGATCTGGGCATGCCCGAACCACCACCATTGTTTGGCTCCCTGCGCAGCTCAATGGCTACTTACGTGAGTACATGTGTTGGATTATTCCTTATATGTTTAATGTACAACAACTGTGGTTGTTTGCCTCTTTGTAGGTACTGAGAGTGTCTGATGAGAGGGAGGCAGATGAGATAACTACGCTCATGTGCCACGATTTATCCACCTCTAAGAGGTTCTATAAAGCTGACCCACCCCCTGGGGAGACGGGACTTTATGTTGGGGGCTTTGGAAAGAGGTGCAGGTGCATGCAGCCCCCAGGAGGATGAAACTGTTGAACAATAATGAACAAACAAATGAATAAACCCTTTCAACTCTGGGCAGTTTTTCTTTGAGTTTGAACCCAAACACTTAGTCAAAATTCTCCCAGACCTCCAGCCAAAGAGGGGCACATCCCAAGCGTGGGTGTCTGGGGATGGCTCACTCTGTGCGGACGCCGCAGTGCGTGCGTCCCCCTGTCGGCCCTGGTTCTCCCAGAGCTCCAGCCACAGAGGGGCACACTCTAACAGTGATAGTCCGAAGATGGCTCACTCTGAGCGGACGCGGCCATGTGCGCGTCCCCCTGGTAGTCTCTAGTTCTCTCAGAGCTCCAGCCTAAGAGGAGCACTTCCCAAGTGTGGGTGTCCGAAGATGGCTCACTCTGAGCGGACGCGGCCGTGCGCGCGTCCCCCTGTTATTCTCTGGTTCTCCCAGAGCTCCAGCCAAAGAGGGGCACATCCCAAGTCTCGGTGTCCGGGGATGGCTCACTCTGAGCGGACGCGGCCGTGCGCGCGTCCCCCTGTTAGTCTCTGGTTCTCCCAGACCTCCAGCCAAAAAGGGGCACATCCCAAGTCTCGGTGTCCGGGGATGGCTCACTCTGAGCGGACGCGGCCGTGCGCGCGTCCCCCTGTTAGTCTCTGGTTCTCCCAGAGCTCCAGCCAAAGAGGGGCACATCCCAAGCGTGGGTGTCCGGGGATGGCTCACTCTGAGCGGACGCGGCCGTGCGCGCGTCCCCCTGTTAGACTTGGTTCTCTCACACCTCCAGCCAAAGAGGGGCACACTCTAACAGTGAGAGTCCGGGGATGGCTCACTCTGTGCAGACGCGGCCGTGACAGCGTCCCCCTGTAGGACTCTGGTTCTCCCAGACCTCCAGCCAAAGAGGGGCACTTCCCAAGCGTGGGTGTCCGGCGATGGATCACTCTGCCCGGACGGGGCCGTGACCGCGTCCCCCTGTAGGACTCTGGTTCTCCCAGACCTCCAGCCAAAGAGGGGCACTTCCCAAGCGTGGGTGTCCGGCGATGGATCACTCCGCCCGGACGCGGCCGTGACCGCGTCCCCCTGTAGGACTCTGGTTCTCCCAGAGCTCCAGCCAAAGAGGGGCACATCCCAAGTCTCGGTGTCCGGGAATGGCTCACTCTGCCCGGACGCGGCCGTGACCGCGTCCCCCTGTCGGACTCTGGTTCTCCCCGACCTCCAGCCAAAGAGGGGCACAGCCCAAGAGTAATGTCCCAGGCAGAAGGCACTCTGCCTAGGCACGGATTCCGGGGGGCCGGTACCCCTGGACCTGGTGGTTAACAGTCCAGAGTACCATATCTATTTAGGCGTTTTTCGACCTCTCGAAAAAATGACTAAGTCGCTTAAGTAGAGTACCATATACACTTTTGGCATAAGGTCAGCCCGGGTCTCCCGCGGTGGTTTATGCCAAGCCATTTTTCGACACGTTAGACAGTTCCGAGGGAACGTCGGCGCTTTTCTCAAGACGCGTTTTTCAAAAAGTGAAATGGCACAAATCGCAGTTCTCTGTAAGCCGGAGAAAGAGCTCGGTCTATGGGTGTGAGAGCCCCGCCATCTCAGGGCCTCTGTCTGGTTCTATCCATGTCAGAAGGCTCCTGCGCACAGCGGGACCGACAGCTCGTATCCGGCTAGAGACAGAGGCTGAGGCTCCAGCCTAAGGGGGGAGCAGGCCAAGTGTGTGTATCCGGGGATGGCTCGCTGTGCCCGGACGCCGCCTTGGCTAAGTCCCCTTGTATAGTCCCGGTTCTCAAAAAGCTCCAGCCTAAGGGGGGAGCAGGCCAAGTGTGTGTATCCGGGGATGGCTTGCCGTGCCCAGACGCCGCCTTGGCTAAGTCCCCCTGTGCTGTCACGGATGTTAAAAAGCTCCAGCCTAAGGGGGAGCAGGCCAAGTGTATGTATCCGGGGATGGCTTGCCGTGCCCGGACGCCGCCTTGGCTAAGTCCCCCTGTGCTGTCACGGATGTTAAAAAGCTCCAGCCTAAGGGGGAGCAGGCCAAGTGTGTGTATCCGGGGATGGCTTGCCGTGCCCGGACGCCGCCTTGACTAAGTCCCCCTGTGCAGTCCCGGTTCTCAAAAAGCTCACCTAAGTGACGGGCGCAGCCCAAGTGTCTTTCTGGTCTATTATCCACAACCAAAGCGCATTAGGGTTGGGGTTAAGGTGAGGATGGACTCGTGGTTTTGAACGGAGAGCAATGCCCGGACTGTAAAGATTTGCAGGCAGAGCGTAGCCACTAGAGGCAACGCTTTGCAACCGTTGTTAAGCATTGAAACACGGACTGTGGAAACAGCTCTATAAAGAGCTAGTTCAGCGGGGATGCGAGAGGGGCCGTCCTGGGCCCTCTGCCCGGTTCTATTTGGGTTTGAAGGTCGGCCGGAGAGACCCCCGTGTCTCCCCGGTGATCCGGCCCAGAGGGCCCGGAGCAAGTGTCCCGGGAATGGGGACGTGTCCCTTTAAGTGCCGGAGCTGCGGAGCTCCATACTGGATGTGGGTGTGTCCAGTGACTGATCCCAGAGACAAGGCACTGTCACTGGGTAAAGGGAGTGCGGTTCTCCCCTTCCACTCTCAAGGCTCCGACTCAGGGGCTCAGTCTGATTGGTCGGAAGGTAGTATATCACGGACTTGCCTTTCGGCCACCATTTTTAAGCACTGGATGTGTCTCAACCGTCTCGTGCCAAGTTCCCTGGCTGCATTCCCGACAATAGGGACTTGACTTTCGGCTTTTTGGCACAGAACAGAAATGGCTTGTGGTATGTGCGGGAATGAATACGCATACCTAAGACAGCACTTTAAAAAGAACCATAAAGTTGTCAACAAGGACGAGCTGGCTTTACTCCTTCAGTTGTCAACACTCCGGTGAGTTCAGACATTGATCGAAATACTGGTATTTACTAGTATTAACCTCCGGTCTTCTCTCTAGTGGCATCAGTGGGCCCGTGCAATGCATGGTTTGCCAAAAAAACTGTCTCCGGCTGGACAAACACATCAAGGTCGCACATAGGGATGTGACAAAGGGCAAGAGGGCCGAGTACGTGCGCCTGGGGCGCAAGCAGCGGGTCATCAATGACCTAAGGGCACTTCGGGACACAAACCCCGATATACCAATGGTGAGCAGGGTGGACGATGTCATGGAAGTGTCCATGGATCCCCCTGCTGTCCACCCCCTACCACCCGCTGCCCCTGCCCCTGCCCTTGACCCAGCCGACCCGGGAGCAGGTCTAGCTGTCCCGCCGGTGATTCCAGCACAATCTTCTGTACCCCCAGAACCCACAGGTCCGGGTGAAGTCCCCCCAGACCTCCCGGGCCCAAGCTGTGCAATGGCCCAGAAGCGGCTCCAAAGGGGCCGGGAGCCCCTTGGTGGCAGAGGTTGTGGTGAGCATACTTCCACAGCTCTCCACACATTAATTTCCCCACTATAGTTTGCACTGTGATTCTTAGAACGACTCCTGGAACTCTTTCGTAAGAGGATCCAGACATACGGGGCCACCGCAAAAGAAGCCTCCAATGCACAGCAGCGAGTTCAGGCTGTCAGACTGTTCCTGCGTGATGCATCAGGTGGTGGTTTTCCCAGGAGAGACCTGCTCTTTCTACGAGATCATGAGCGGATCTCTGAGTAAGTACTGTATGTACAGACGTAACGCCTAGCCCTACGCATACATATCTAAATATGTGTGAAACATTCCAGTGCAGTCCTTGGTTGGAAGGCCAAAGGGCTGGCCGCCACCACTATAAGGAAGAGACTCACGGATGTGTCAGTGTTCCTCAAGTGGGTCACATCCGCATGGCCCAAAGGAGTCAGGCTCTCGGCCAGAGGCATAGCAGGTGTCAGAGATGCTATCGCAGCCGAGCAGAAAAAAAATGCTGCTGATGTTGTGAGCCGTCAGCAGTTAGTGAGAAGGCAAAAATCTGCCTCGGTCCTCAGTGCGAAGGTTCACCGGGCTTTTATAAGGAGAGCAAATCGGATTCTACCCGAATATTTCAGTAAGTCCGGAGTGGGTGGTCCGGTCTGTATAGCGTATTCCATCTTGACCCCTGTAACCTTAAATATCTGCTTTCTCAGGCACCCTGGAAAGAGATAAGTTGCAGGTTGACCAGCAAAGTTTTTTCGGCTTGCTGGCGGGCCTAATAATTGCCGAGACCGGCCACAGGATATCGGTTCTGCAAAATATGCTTGTGGCCGAGGTCGAGGCAGCAAGACCGAGCAATCAATGCTGCATCATCTATGTGAAGCATCACAAG